>PVIJ01000068.1:123271-432356 GCA_004024925.1 Scalopus aquaticus | reverse complement strand
TAGGGAGGCCGGGTGGGAGAGAGACAATCAGTGGGGGGGAAGGGGGGGAGGAAGGAGCCGGAGGGAGGGAAGGGAAAGGGCACAAAATGGAATAGAAAAGAACACAAGGGACCATGGAGATGGATCACGGGTGAATTGGTGGTGGGCTACCCAAGGGGAATGCAAAATGTAAAAGACATAAATAACAATAAAAATATATTAAAAAAAAAAATATAATTTTAGAAGTCTCTTATATTTTGTGATATGCAAAATTTCTTACTAGGTTTGTGAGTTGCTAGTTACACTTTTTTTTGCATTGTTACTGTCTATTAATAGATAGACAGAGAAAGATTGATTTTTTTTAATATGATTACAGCATTGCTTGGTTTCTTAAATCTCAAAATGACTAAAATTAAGAGTGCCATAAGATTCAATAAAATAAAACAAAAAGGCTCATTTCCCATAAATAATGAGATTTTTCTAGTGATGATTTCCACCTAATTAACAAAGCTCCTCAAATTCCCATTAACCATTATTCATTGTCAACAACTGATTTGGAGAAATCATAACTGTTTTGGCTGGAGACTAAGTAAAAAAAAAAAAATCCAAGAATAACTCCTTCATCATGGGGTTTTTCAATGATGTGTACTTCCTAAGTCAATATGAGATGCAAAAAGCAATTGCAAATTTAAATAATAGTTTTTTCCTTGTTTCTACTACTTTCAAAACTTAATGAAGGCTTTTTGGTTAACAAAAATTGAGATGTGGCACTTGAAAACATATTAGCAGTCAAATTGTCTATTTAAAATCTTTTCCTCCATAGCCAGAGATTTTATTAAAGAACCATTAACTTATATCTCTGTCGTTTTTAAACAATTTTATTTATTTTTGTGTAGAACCGGGGTGTAGGCCAGAGATGGGGGTGGTGAGAGGATTCACCAGAGACAAAGTAGGGAGCAGAACAGGCAGATCTACTGAAAGACACTGCTAAGGGGAGCAGTGGGCAAAACAGGTGTGGTCTGTTGTGCCATATGTGGGTTAGCACACTGGCCACAGATCAAACTCAGACCACTGCGGGGAGCCTTTGCAGTGGTAGAGCTGAGCCTTAACCCCTAGGCCACCAGGGAGGCCCTGATTTCTCTGCTTTTATTAATAGGCAATACCTTAGAAGAATATACTTTTCAATTTCTACTCTTCTAAACAGTTTGTATCATGATCACTAATCACCAAACCCAAAGATAATTGCCCATCCTGTGTATTTTTCTTATGTGGTAGTATATAAATTTTTTACTTCAATTCTATGACTTGAGTTATTATTTATAGTTCAATGAGTCCCACATCTGTATCTCCTGAGGTCCAAACTTAAATTTGAAATGCCTACTGGACACCCACTTTTAGATACCTTACAGACAACTTAAATTCACATTAGAAATAAAACACATTCTACAACTTAGTTCCATTATCAGTATAATTTGGATAGTAAAAGTTCCCACTTCATAGAAAATGTAGCAAGAATTAACGTAGCACAATGCCTTGCATGGAGAAAACAGTCAGTATTATTATGATAATGATTAATAGCAATACTATTATTTCTAGTTGCTTACTTGATTCTAACCCATACTTCATCCCCTGGGTATTCTATTTTCTGATCTGGTTCAATTCACTTTCCTTGTTTTCTATCTTTCAACCAAAGTAGTGTCCAACTAAGTCAAGTTCCTAAATCATATTCTAAGCAAATAGAATAAAACCAATCTAAAAACAGCATGTTTGAGAAAGTAGTCCCTTCTAAAGCATTAATGGTTAGTAGAGTATCCTGAAAAGAGTGCTTTTATACAATTAGCTTATGACTCAAAACTCATAAAAAGATGCAGTAATCTATAGGCAAAATCTCAGTTTATTTAAAAGTTTAGCTTCTTTTAACTCTCTCGGTAGCTTATGTTTTGTATTTCCTTAATTGTCTCCATTTATATCATTGCTGGCTTACTATATGAATAAATGTTAACTCAATTAAGTATTTGAAAAATAGGTCACTAAGATAGAAAATAAGCTAAATTGTTTTTAGAGTACACAAAAACAACCTAGTAAATTTAAGTGTCTACCAGAAAATGTGTAAATAATTGAGAAACATGAATATCAACAAAAAGTCATTCATTTTTAGGCTATCTAATGACTTAGAATCATTGTTTATAGGATATTTGTTTTGACCCTGAGGGAGAGGATATACTACATCATCTTGCTCCTTAACATACAAATTCTATTTTTTAATGAAGCCTCAGAGTATTCCCTGTTTCCAAGCCAGAAAATTAACAGAATGGTAGAAGCCTTGTTTCTTTCATCCAATTCCCAGTTTTACAATGGTTTGCCTCAAATAATCCTTAACTTTACAAGAAAACTTGGAGTTATTACTGTTGGAAATCCTATAGTAATTGCTTGAGCCAGGTCATACCAGTTCATTCCATAAGATCTACTAATATTCAGGTAATCAGACAGAGGTATTTAGCAACCCAAGGATGGAGACATTGTGAAATAGGTTGTCAAAGATGGAACGATAGCCTATTGTTATCTCCAGATAAATAGAGGAATCCGGAGGCAGAGCTTAGTAATTTAACACAACTGGCACCCCATAGTTCTCCTTAGAATAGTCATATCCTCTTGGACAAATACCAGCATGATTTCTGAAGTGCTCTATATAGAGCCCCAAAACTCCTGTTCCTAATAAGCTCTGTTCACTAGTTGTCATAGATAGCTCAATTTTCCCCTAATGATGCTATTTCCTGCAGATTACTCAAGGATATGATGATTCTTGGCTCTGCTACAGGTAAAGTAAAATTCTCTACTCCTAGAGCTCAAATACTCCAACATAAAATTATCTTTTATGCATTAAAATATGCATATAAAATCACATGTATGCATGTGTATTGTCATAAATACAGAGTGATGCCGTTTTCTAAACCATTGGCAAAACTCATAGCTCTATACTCACAGTAAATTGTGAATATGTGAGAGAGACAAAAAAAATGTATAAAAACATTCTTTTGAAAGAAAAAGTATATAGTGTGATGGGTCATACATTTTCTTAGGTCAATCACTGAAGATAGGTTAATTTTCTTTCTTTTATAAACTCAGACGTGAGGATAACATTGAAATTCTGACCAAATCAGTGGTTGTTGTAATTTATAGAACAGATTTGGAGTTACCAATTTAAATTTCATAGCTGGCTGAGAATCCAGCTGTGTTGGCACAGCCAGAGAGTAAAATGGAAGGTTAGGTAACATGTGACACTGTGTAACATCATGCAAAAAGGAGGTCTAGAGTGTTGGGGTTGGGGGAGGAGAGAAAACAAAAAATTCAACCTACTAGTTTTTTGCAGACAATAATTGTTAGAGAGGGTTCGTTTTTTTGGTTTTTTGGGTTTTTTTTTTAAGTCTCTTTATTGACACAAAAGGAAAACAACTTTAGCTTTAATTGTAGAATAATTGCTGAAGTATCCAATTTTTGTGGTTTGGACAGCCAGGGAAGTATTATAACCTCCATGTCCCAGAGGTGTGAAAAGTTGTCTGCTTTACACAGTGAGCCAAACGGTCAATTAAAGTGAATGCAAAAAGGCATGAGGCCAAATACAAACACATTTTCTGTTGTGGCTTTTTTTTTTTTTTTTACATACAAGTTGGGGTACAGGCCAGAGGCGTGGGGCGGCGAGAGGGCTCACCAGAGCCAGAGCGGGGAGCAGAACAGGCAGACCAGAAGCACACTGCTGAGGGGAACAGCGGGTGAGGCAGGAGAGGTCCGCCCCACCATGCGGGACTCTCCCCGGCCGGGCGTCGAACTTGCGTTGCCGCTGCCGACAGCTCCACAGCACAGAGCTCAATTGCTGCGCCACCGGGGAGGCCCCTGTTGTGGCTATTTTTAACTACATGTAATATCTTTTGACCTACTTCCCCTTGCTAGGCTATCTTAAATATTTTCATTCTTAAGGATGACACATCTGAATACTATGCAGGTAATTTCCTCATTTCCAATTTGGGTAAAAGAAGGTTCTGACCCTGGGGAGAAAATGGCTACACTATGACAAGTTCAGATATCACTTGTCAAGTACACTTTCTGCTTTGCTAGTGGGATCTACTAATTCCCTAGACTTGAGAATTCTAGTACCTCTTCATATGTGCAGTGGTTCATGGTGGTTATTTCTCAAATATAATTCACAAAGAAGGAGACCTTTAAAAAAATGTTATTGCCCACCCCTCCTTCTTTAAAACATCACAAATGTGACCTAGGAATGCTTGATCTTCTGGTTTCTCCAATCCCCAAATGCTTAAAAGGATCCTGACTCTGAGCGTGTGCACATACAAGTGCACACACAAGCACACACATACAACACGCATAGGGGTCTAGTGGAAAGCTTTGAGAGCTAGGGATGAGGACGTGGGCCTCCCTCAAGAGGGAAATAAACTATGTCTGCATAGAAAGCCACCATGAAATTTCATGTTGGAATGCACATCATGTTCTTCTGCTGAGCATTCCTCATTTGAGGAGAGGAAATAGGTGTTCATGTTTAGGGGCTAAGAGAGTTATGAAGACAGGTAAGAGTTTGCAGTTATTTCAAAGGTGGCAACAAGTATAGAGCTCACACTTTTTTTGAGGAATTATGCGGGTACTTAAAATAATTTTTCCCCAAGGCAATCTTACACTGGTCTTTGGTTTGATAAGTTCAACTTTGTCAGACCAGTTTGGTGCTGCCAGGGCAGCAGCAGACACCCTCAATTCCCATTCAATAACATTTTATAAAAGCCTATCCTTAGATTTCTGGACCTATCTCAGGGTGTGCTTTCCATAAAATTTCCATTCTATAAAGTTCTACAAAATTCCAGTCCATTCATGATGTGAGGAAAATGGGAACAAGCTCATGTTCCCTTTGAAATGTATGTGGTAGAGCAGAATGCTTGAGGATGACTAGACTCAATCTATCTGTACTCTGCTGCAAGTGTCCATGGAATAAGGACATCAATACTACTCATATTTGCAGAAAACAGTTCTGTTTTCTTTTTATCTTTCCAAAGTACTTTGTTATCATTTATTTGATTTAAACTCTGAAAACCTGGCGCCTCCCTGGTGGCGCAATGGGTTAAGCGCAGCGCTGTGGAGCTGTGGGCAGCTGAGGTGCAAGTTTGATCCCCGCCAGGGAGATTCCCACATGGCACTGCAGACCTCTCCTGCCTCACCCACTGCTCCCTTCAGTAGTGTATTTTGGTCGATCTGCCTATTCTGCTCCCCACTCTTTCTCTGATGAACTCTCTCACCGCCCCCACCTCTGGCCTGCACCCCAGTTTGCATGCAAGAATAAAATAAATCTTAAAAAAAATAAAATAAAATAAACTGAAAATTTTCGAAACATTCAGGGCAGAAATCAGCACTTTCATTTTGAAGATAAGTAAATTGAAACCCAAGGAATTTATTTAACTGATAAAAAAATGATACAGAAACAGCAAGGTAATAACCAAACTGAAACTAGAGCTGAGGTCACCAGAAATTAAATTACATTGCTTCCTGAGGCTTCTGTAATCTGCCTTTGATATCTCTAGTAGAGCTGGTAGTGGCACAAATCAAGAAAGCCTACCCTGAGAACATATCCTAAAAATCTAAAATTTGATTAAACATTTAGGTAAAAATATTCAATTGGGACAGATACATCAGTAGGCAAATCCAAAATTGAGTCAAGGGAATACCAAGGTCACACAATTAAAGAGATATTTTCAGGTCAAAGAAAACAATACAGAGTTGAGAGCAGATAAAGCTTAAAAAGTCCAGATTCAGGTAAATACAGGAAGGAAGAGAGTAGATTGTAATGCCCAAGGGTGACTTCTTTCTCTTTGGTATCAAAAGTGAGGTTATTTGTCTCCACTGGGGCATTTGACAATATCTTGAGACAGTTTGGTTATCATCACTAGAAGTGAGAGAGTAGCTATCAGCATCCATTAAGCAGAAGCTAGACACCATCAAATAGCCTATAACACAAGGACAGCCTCCCACCACAAAGAACTATGCTGCTCACATTGTCAGTAGTGCTGAGACTGAGAAACCCTGGACTACTTAGAAAAGTCATCTGGGAAATGGTAGATCAGCATGATTAAAATGGAGAAAACTTGGAAGCCTGACATGACATTTATTCCACCTCTCTGGGACACCCTCTGGTTTGTTTCCTTAGAAGGTAGGTAGGTCAGGCTATAGTACATAAGAATGTGAGGAGGGCTTGAAGCAAGCCACGTGTCATTTCTTTTCTCTACCCCATGTTTACCTCATATAAAAGCAAGTCATATATATATTGGTTATTCCTTCCTATTGTATGTGTTTAAAAAAATACTGTTTTTTCATTTATTTCTTATCAGAAGATGGAGTGATTTGTGATATAATTATTATCCTTTAGTTGTAAGGATTGTATATTTTAAATTACATTGTGTCAAATTTCAGAAACCATGTACTGCTGTGAGGGAGATGTTAAATAAATATTCATTATTTGTATTTCCTTTTCTGGTTGCTCAGTGAATGCATGCATACTAGAGATTCAAATCAGCACAGGCTGCAAGGAAAGCAATGTATAATTAAGTAGGAATCTACAAAAACCCATAGCTTTGCTGACTGACTCTACTGAAAGCAATTGTGTCCTATGTTTTCTTGCCTAATCCCATTTTAGAGAGCTTTCTGCCAGCAGCATCTTTCCTGTTCTGAGAATTGACCTTCTGGTTTGAGCACATTTAAAAAGGGATGTTTGTTATTTTCTCCTTTTGTATTGCTAGGATGAGCTAAACACATATAAGCTGCAAAAACAGGCCAATGGACCAGTAAATTTAACATTTACCAAAAAAAAGCTAGTCCAGGGTTGTTGAAGGCAAGCAATCACTTGCCTCCTATTATCTAGAGCTGTACTGTTCAATTTGGTAGTCAAATATGACAATACAATTTTCTTAAAATTAGTTCAAAATTCAATTCTCAGTTTCACTAGCCGTATTTCAAGTGCTAAAATCATTAACTGGTGGTTACTATAATGGACAATGAAGATACAGAACACTTCCATGATCACAGGAAATTCCATTGAATGATACTCCTCTAGTGGGTATATTCAACAGTCGATAATAATGTGAGGCCTCTGCTAATGGCTAGCGAGTACTTTCCTGAGTGTGCAAAGTGTCTCTGAATGGTCACTTTAAGACTCTACCTAGTAGGCGATAACTGTAGTGGTTTCACTGCATTTTCATTTAATTCATCCAACAATTACTTATTCAATATCTTCTATAAATTAAACACAATTCTTAGCATTGGGGACAGAAATGAACAACTAATAATGCCTTTAAGGAAATTAAGTTCTAGTAAAGTTTATTAATACATACATAAATGATATATATACACATATACACATAAAATATATGAGAAGGAATATAATATAGGCTAGAAACTGAAATCTATAAGAAAGGAAGAGCACTGAAGGAGATATTTTAATTGATAAAACAGGTAAGTGTTCAAAATAATAATAGCAAGAATTTTTTTCATTATGTATGCCTTGGTATATGTCATGTATACATAAAAGAACATGGAGAAAACATACACAGACATGCACAGAAGAATATTCTTATTTTTAATGCCTCCTCCTGTCATAAAATCCCTCTCTTCCTGTGAAAAACTAAATCTGAGGTGAAAATAAAACATTGGGATGAAATGATTATCTATGTAGAAAATTCAATATATAATGAAAACTAGAAGAAAATAGAAGATGACACAAAGAAATGGAATATATCCCCTGCTTATTAATTAGAAGAATTAACATAGTCAAAATGGCATTCTTACCCAAAGCAATATATAGATTCAATACAATGCCTATGTAGCGTTCTTCACAGAAATAGAACAAAATTTTCAATATCAGGAAGATACAATCAAAACCACAATGAGATACCATCTCACTCCAGTAAGGAGCCAATCTCTTAGCCATATACCAGCAATCAACAAGTGGAATTTGAAATTAAAAAACACAATTTTATTTATATTAGCACCAAAAAACAATGAAATTCAAAGGTCTAAATCTAACAAAATATGTATAGAATATCTATCAGGAAAACTATGAAATCCTGATTAATAAAATAAAAATCAAAGAACAAATAGAGAAATATTCCATGTGCATGGATAGAAAATCTCAATACAGTCAAAATATCTGTTCATTTCAACATGATCTATAGCTTCAATACAATTATCTCTGCAAGTATTTTAAGAATGTAAATAAACTGTTGAAGAACAACAAAGTTGGAAGACTACCAAAACCAGAACATGTTATAAAGTTACAGTAATCAAAACAGTGTAGTGTTGGTGAAAGAAAATATAAATAGATCAATGGAACAGAATAAAATCAGGAATTAATCCACATAAATATAGGCAACTAATCTTTAACAAAACATGATCCACATACATAAAGTGAGTTTTTCTATAGTATTTATGTTGACACTATCCATGCACTTCATGTTGAATTATGTGACCATATTATAACTAATTTATTCATGTTCCTGTTGGTGTGCATTTATTAGCTTTCTAATTTCAGCTATTTTGAATACTCCTATAGTATTATCATACATGTTTATGCTAGACATTTTTGTTAGATGCTGTCTTGGGGTAAAGTGAATAAATTATAAGGTATGTTTGTTCTTAGTTTTATCATAAATTTATTCCCACCTGTCTTCTTTCCATCTCCTGGTATGGGAAATGTCTTACTATAGTAATGGGAAGAACCAGATAGAAAGTTGAATGGAGGCTGATAAATGCTGTGCTTGGTTGAGCAAGATTGATTTGCCAAGATTCACTTGGGACAATGTGCCTCTCTCGCCTCTCTCTCAGTGCTGATGCTCTGCATTATGAAGTAAAAATCTGGAATTCTCTTACATTATACTGACATCCTCATATTACAATGGATCCATGGATGTAAACTATTAATGCAGTTTTAAACTGTAACACTTAAGACTTTCATAGCATGGACACTGTAATCAAAAATATCTATAATGTTACTGGATCAGAAAATATCAATACACTATTTAATCAGTGCTAGAAAAAATTCTGTTAGAGAAGCTCAACAATTAAAATTTACATAGTTCACTTTGATGATAAGTCCAAATCTGCTGAGTTCAGAGTTGCTGTACCAAAAATCTCTCTTAATGGCTAGCAGTCCAAGCAGCTAAGCACAAAAGTCACTATTCCCAAGGAAGGAACAAAGAAAAGATTCTCAAGATTAGCATATTTATTTAGGGCTTGTGACTAATTGTGACTGAAACATATAAACATAATTCTTCTACTGTTGTGTTTGACCTTTCATGCAACATTTTCTTAGTAAAATCACTCATTTAAAGAAGTTATTACTTCTTATCTCCTCTACCAGTTTTCAAACTGCTGTCATGTAACTTTCTCAGAAGTATTGAATAATGTATTTTACATAAGCTTATTATTAATCCTAATCAATATACAGAAAATTGCTTAATAAAGTAGCACTAATAAATATTTGTTAGCTTGAATAGCATATTAATACTACCAGGGAAATAATCCCACACAAAAAGAGATGCTGTCTTATGCACATTAAGTTAAATTTTCACACCCACAAGCTGATGGTGTTAAGTTTTGTATGTTATTTCATTTCTTCCTCTCATTTCTTTGAATTAGGTATTGTTAGAGTTCATTTGCCAAGCAAGCAATGAGTATTCAGAATTTAGGATCTTGTTTAAAGTCATGCAAGTAGAATGGAGCAGTGATGAAATTTATTTTTATTTCTGTGGCTCCATGTCTCATGCTGCATTTCAATATTTAGGTTAGTTTGGACTTGAAGAAACTGAGCTGCGGAACTCTTAATTATATCTTTCATAGGATGAAACATATACAGTTTTACAGCTATAGAGGAGACAAGTATGAACACCTTATAGGATGAGGCAAGCGGGAACCTAGGAAAAGCATTTTCTGTCTACCTCAGTTCAAATAGTAAGTTTTTACTCCAGTATCCTGCTGCAACTACTCTAGCAAAGAATACTGATGACTGAATAATTTCCAATCCAATAGACATATGTCTATCCTTAATTTGAACATTCGGTAGTATTTAATATTATGTACCACCTCCACTAGATTCTCAGTATGTATGGTCCACCATTCAAGAACAACTTTTCTGAACAATTAAAGGTTTTCTAATTATCCTTTTCTCTCTTTTTCTGTACCTAACTTAAGGTTTGATGTCCTCAAAACTAAATGATGTAAAGATATAGATATAGATATAGATATAGATTTCTCTTTTAGTCATAATTGGAATATATATTTCCTTTATTATACTATATATTTTCCTCATACATAATGTTTAGTGGTCATTTTTCATACATAGTTTCCTCCATTTAATATGAAATGTTAGGTAACTTAGCATCTTCAAAATACAATGTTATAAGATAGGAAATTCAATATTGCTGAAATGTATGCAATGATTGGGAAAAGTTAAGTATATGAGTAATTTCATCTTCAAATCAAAAGGACTGTTAGAAAATAGACCCAAGTCATAAAGGAATGCCTATTCTCTTAAAGAATTTGTGGAATTGAGAATAGGTTGTTATCACAAAGAGAGAAGATGAAATTGGGAAAAGAGAGTTACCTTACATAGGATAACATGTATTAAAGCTTTGTGAAAATGCCTTTTTGAGTCCCATTTTATTCCCATAATATCCCATATAGCATGAGATCAAATGCTCCCCTATAATTTGGTGAGTTCAATGACACTTTAACTTCTCTAAAACAGTCTGCAACTTGAAAGGGTTATGGATACAGGAAGGTAGGTTGGGGGTTGGTGACTTTGTGTCTTCCTGTTTCAAGAAGTTTTCTCCTATCATTGCTTCATAATAGGGTTTTTGTTTCTTGTCATTTCTTTTTCTTTTCATGTCTTAAAAAGTAAAATTCCATCTTTTGTTTTCTCTACTTAACTTTTCTGAGCTATAATGACTTTTGAAGCAGTCATTGACATTCAAACCATGAATATACAATCTAGATACTAGTCACGTGACTCTAGTCAAACTGCTTGACTGCAGATTCAAGCCCTACTCTGACTGGTGTTGTTAGTAATCTCAGAGAGGTTGCTTAGCCTCTCTATGTCTCAGTTTCCCCATCTATAAGATGGGAATAATGATGACCATAGTTACTTACAATGGCTGTTGTCACAAACAACAATATATATGGTACTCAGTGTCTGACACATAATGAACATTTTATTATCAGCAGTTATTTTGTATGACCTACATCTAAAAATTTACTTTTGAAATCTCATCATGCATATGTAATTTCTTATTCCTTTCTCTGTCCATATAGCTTATAGATTTCAGAAATCTAGATTCTAAAAAGGAATGAATTTCTCATACTGCATTTTATCAGCTCTCTGATTCCCCATCTCACCTAGTACCAGCATGATCTATCCTGTGAACTAAACCCAAACATTGTAATTTTCCTCACTCATACTCAAGTTCATTACTAACTCTTGTACATTACATTCCCCCAAATCTACCAAATTTATCCCCTTTTCCTACTCTCACCCTCACCTCAACTGCATAATTCAGGAGTGTTTACTTCTTCCTTAAGTCAAAACTTCCCAAGTTATATTCCTTGGTGCATTAGGTTACCATAAACTTTTAATTGGTGAAATTAAATAACAAAAAAAAGTTCTATGATGAAGTAAGTTTGAGAGACAATAGGTTAACTCAAATGATTTTCTTTACTTTTGCTTACATTTTCTTTACTTCATGATCTTTCAGTAATTTTAATGAGAAAACTGGTACTGTAAATTGCTACAAAGGACATGGTCTACAGTATTTCTCTAACTTAATATAAAAATTTCCCCCATTCCCTCCCTTCCCCTCCCCCTGCCATTCTCTCCTCTCCTCTTTTCTTCTCTTAGCATCCTGCAGTAGTCTAGGATTTAGTGGATCATGATCTGTAAAATGGTGACCTAGACTATTACGACAGCCTCCAAATAAACTCTATGCCTCTGCCATAACCTCTTCCACATTACCGAAAGAGACTGTCAGAATATCAACTCCTCCTTGAATCAATTCTTTTAACCCTCAGTACATCCTCTTAGGTCTTGGTAAAATACATGCATTCCTATGCCTGACCCGGGTCCACCTTCCTAATCTCATCCTTTTTCCTTGTTTTCCACAGCACAATGCACTTCTACTATATTGAGCTTCTTGTAGTTTCTTTAAAAATAACTTTCTTCAGGGCCTCCCTGGTGGCGCAGCGGTTGAGCGCTGCGCTGTGGAGCTGTCGGCAGCAAGTTCGATGCCCAGCCGGGGAGAATCCCACATGGCGCGGCAGACCTCTCCTGCCTCACCCGCTGCTCCCCTCAGCAGTGTATTTCTGATCTGCCTGTTCTGCTCCCCACTCTGTCTCTGGTGAACCCTCTCACTGCCCCACATCTCTGGCCTGTACCCCAGCTTATATGTATAAATAAATAAATCTTTAAAAAAAAAAAAATAACTTTCTTCAAATTTTATTGCCTCTGACCCTTCTGTTCTCTGTTACTACACTACAGGGTCCTTCAATCTTGGCACTACTGACAATTTGCGCAGCTATTTGCAATGCCCTATGCATTACAGGGAATTTAGCAGCATCTCTGTTCTCAAACACTAGATCCCAGTAGTAGAGGCCCAACATCACCACCACTCAAGTATCCTCCTCCACTCGAACCCACCCTGCTGGGAACCACTGCTCTAGCAGAAATTCATATACTATGTCAAGAATCCCCATCACATAAAAACCTTCTGCATCACCCAAGTATTTCCCAAGTAGATCTGATCATTATTTTATAATAATATTCATTGAACAAGTATTTGTTGAGTGCTGGAGTTAGCTTATGCAGTCTGCTCTGATACGGCTTCGGCATGTGTTTCCTTCCAACACTGCATTTAGTGACATCATGTCACTTGTTTGAAATCAGTCATGGTGGGAGTATTTGTACTACAAGAATTGAAAAATGCAACAAATCATGGTCCTTTTTTTCCCTCAGAGAATTGGTTATTACACAATTTTTTAATATCCTTGCAGCCATGCTCTTCCTTGGGTTGTGGAAACTTCTGGGACAACAAGAAAGACACTGTGTCAATGTTTCTAACCATTTCCTGTATCTGGGGACTAGCGTAGTGGCTGATTCATAGCAGTCAATCAAAATGTTCATTAAAAAGCATTTATTTGAACATATCTAAATTACAGGCATGGAATTTCTTCAACATGCTTTTTCTTAAAGAATGCTGTTACTTTGATTTAAGTCTGGAACTCTCTTATAACAGTGAGATGTTTTAATGGTGCAGTTTACTTCTACATTTCTAAATTACAGTGATTTTGTGGGAAGATTCTCAAGCTGCAGAAAATTTCTAAGTTTAATTATGGCTATTCTCAGCTTTTCAAAAAAGTTCTTGTAATTCCTTACAATTACTTTGACCATTTCTTTCAGCAGGAACTTCTGTAAACTCATCTTCTTTCACTCTCCTAACAACTATTCTTCATAGCATGGGTTTTTGTATCATTTATTTTCTTTGGGTGATTCAGACTTTTATACTACATGTTGATTTTTACCTCATTTATTAAAAGATAAAATTAGCACATATTTAGAAGAGTAATCACCGCTAGAAAGGATGGTAGGAAGAGGATTACATTTTTAGAGCCTTACCTGAACCTGTAATTATTTCACTTTTAAAAGTTCTCATACAAAAAAGCCATTTCTAACTTTTTGTTAAACTGGTCTGTTAATAAAGAGAATTTTCTCTAATCTGTGCATAACAAATATGTGCCTAAAAATTAGATTATATAGAAAAGAATATGAATACAAATAAAAATTGACCAAAATACTAGCACACAGAGGTGATATTCAAAACCTTTGTAACTGGGATAGGCTGCACTGCCAATCAGCTTGGATGCTGGATCACAAATGGCCTGGTTACAGCCACACAGATTGCTGAATGCCTGTTCTTCCAGCAGACACTGACAACTGATGTCAATGTTTTAAGTGTACATTTCTGGACATTTTTCACTTTATACAGATTAATGCTTACATGCTTCACTTTTACAAAATATCAAACACAAGGCAATTAATTTTCTCCTACTACAACAATTTTTCAAGGTTGCAGTTATTTTTATGGTTGTAGTTTATCTCTTGTTGGTATCTCCCACTCATTTCAGGAGGGCAAGGCTTCAGTCTCTCTTGCTCACCATTAATTATCTTGAAATTAATGCCCAGCACATGGAAAAGTGACAATATGTGTCATTAACATCTTTTTATGTAAATGGACATACAAATACATTATTATTTTCTACATTGTATTGAATCCTATGTAGTGCTATATCACAAATTGTAGAATCAAACTGTTGTTGAACATTCAGACTATATTTATTACTTCACTATATTTCTATGAAGAGTCTCCTTGTACATTTTTAATTTTGTGTGTCTTTAAAATAAAGTGATGGGACAGAATTTGGAGAAGTTTGTTGAGAGACATGAAGATGATATTGTGAAATTTTGTGACATAACACATTAAGTTACTGTAGACACAACTTTATAAATTTGTGAGACATATTCTAAAGACAAAATATGAACTTCATTAATTTCAGTTATAAACATACACTCACTTAGGAATGATACATGTCATTATTAAAATAAACAGATCACAAATGTGTCTAGAGACCAACTAAGACATCCCAAGTCGTGACTCACTTCAGGTATCAAGATACCAAAATAAAACTTCAAATGGAAGTCTCATAGATTACTGTAGATTGGTTGGACTGATAATATGCCCAATTAGTCCCTGTCATAAATGACAATGGATGAAGAGGTGAAAGGGCTTACAGTGTATTTTTTTCTTTCCTCACTAAGAATAGTGATTTTTGTAGACACAATGTTCAGGTGTTCAGGTATATATTTATTATAGAAATATTCATACTCTCTAGATTATAGGCAGACCAGAAAAGCTGTCATTATCTCCTAGGAGTTGTGAAATGGTGTTAGGACATGGGTAAAAATATAAATCTTTTGGGGGAAAAAGTTTAAACCACAGCAGCTATTACTCCTACACTAAGTTAGTTTCCAAGAGAATATAAACAACAAAAAAGCCAACGTTGGGATAACCTTGTGGGGAGCACAAGCAGAATGAAATGGTATCACCACAACTGACAAAAATATCCGGAGTAGAACAGTCACAAGGAAAGGGAGTCCTGGGCATCTCGCTGGTTGATAAATTTCAATGAACTTTCCTTTCATGGTTTAGAATAAGTGGATTGACTTGATGTAGAGCAGGAATAGAACCACGAGTTCTCAGTTTGCTTTAGCTTTGAAATTGTTGTCTCCCATGTAAGTCATATGTTCCCAAACACCACAGAAAACAAGCAGTTAAAATTCAACTAGTAAATACTGCTAAATGTTTTGAGAGCCCTTCCATCCAGCTGAGGTGAGAATTCACCATCTGTTTTGAAACCATACTGAGTAGACAAAACCTCACACAGCTAACTTAACATAATTACTTCAAGAGAAAAGCAGCCTTGGGCTGCTAAATGTCAAAGCTGCTTATTTCTCAGGATAGTTGAATGCAGAGTCAGCAGAGCTACATGGAGGTTTGAAGGTGAATGACCACACAGGTCTGTCTGCAGCCAAGAGTCTGGGCTGGTGACAATGATTTTTTTTTAAGTATTCATATCTATAATTTGTTAAAACCAAACCCTCAGGAGAATAATGGTTTACTTCCTAAATTAGCTTTGCTTATACCTACAAGGTACCAAGGACAATGACAATGGATTTGTCAACCTAAAAAGAAAATTCAAAGGGAATTTAAAAGGCAAAGTATTTACTGGAGAATCAAAGAATTGTAATTTGGCGTATACAGATTCAGACAAAAAACCTAAAATGTTCCCTAAAGAGGAATAAAACTGGTTTTTTTAAGGAAAGAAAAGAGGAAGATGAGGTAAGACACTAAAAAAAAAAAAAAAAGAGCTGATTAGTGTTAAAAAGATTAAGCTATTCTTGACTTCACATAACTCTATTCTATGGCAGAAAGTTCATAATCAATACCTCTCATGATCCAGTTAACTCCTCAAAAAATTATTTGCTTAATGATTTATTAAAACAATTACTTTTAGCCCAATCCAAAGGTCTTTGGCCCACTTTAAAAGTCTTAACCTATTTCATACAGGACAGAAAATGTAATTTCTTTGTAATGATTGCCCAACTCCATTTTAAAAATGGCTCCACAAATATCAGCTTCTCACAGATAAATGGTTCCAAGTTGCCACTTAAAATTTGGTAAGAAGAAAATAGGATGAAGAAAAAGAATTAAATGATTGCTGCTATTGACTCCCCAAGTTAAACAGAAAAATCAAGTCACAGAACATGATGTACCTATGTCTTATAGCTTAATTTGACAATCCTTCCTTTTCCATAAAAATGAAGTTAACCACTAGCATTCTCTACCTATATTTTAAATTGTCCTTCCTTTGTTGATTATTGATGTCTGTTATAAGCAGAGTTCATAGTCATACAAATCTATATTGTTCATACAGTCAACAAATACATATTGAGCACTTAGTATTTGCTAGACAATTTCCTATGCACAAAATACGTAAGTTGAGTTGTATTTAGCAACTTTCCCACTGCACATAATAGCACAATTATTTTTTAAAAAATCAATTCTGGTATCTATGTGAAAGTTGAGGGACTTTAATAACTCATATTTATTTTGAAGATTCTATTGTAAATAATGTTTTCTTTAAGGTAAATCGTTGAGGAACAGAATCCTATTGAAATGAAGAGACACAGGGCCTCCCTGTGGCCTAAGTGTTAAATCTCAGCAATACCACTACCTGCCCACCATGGCAGCCTAAGTTTGCCTGAGTTCAATCCCCAGCCAGGGAGCTGACCTACATGGCACAGCAGACCTCTCCTGCCCCGCCCGCTGCTCCCCTCAGCAGTGTATTTCAGTCAATCTGCCTGTTCTGCTTCCCACTCTGTCTCTGATGAATCCTCTCAGCACCACCCCCTACACACACACACCTCTGGACTACACCCCAGTTCTTCTACACAAAAATAAACAAAATGCTTTTTAAAAAAAGAAATGAAGAGACGCAGACTCTGGCAGAATTTAAAAAAAGAAAGTGTTAAGGAATGTGGCTGGATATGAGGAATTTTATAGGAGAAAAAGCATCAGAGAAGAGGACTTGGGGCAGGCAAAAGCCAAAAGCAGCTCTGTGGTCTCAGCAGCTCTGCAATCTTATATCATCAGCAGCACTGTGGAGACAGTTTACTGAAGATTCAAAGGGTTGAGAGAAAGTCAGAATTGTTATCATCAGTGTACATTTCAATTCAGAGAGAGAAAGAAAGAGTATCTTCCAAGGTCCTCTCAGACGAATCTAAATGCATCTGGGGAAGCGTAGCAGTGATTGACAGGGGCTAGAGGTCAGGTAGCATGACTTTGGCAAGGAGCACAGGGAACCCTTCACAGTGACGGAAAATTTTGTATGTCTTGATTACTCTTACATAACACAAATATATAATTAAAAAAATTAAATGCACTATTAGATATAAGTAATTTTTCTATTATGTGTTGTTATGTACAGACATTTTAGTCATCCTGACTGGTCAAGAGGTCAAGGCAATTGAAATAGAGCAACTTAAGCTATCGATTAAAAAGCAACCTTTTGTCACTGGTAAAGACATATGCAGCAAGTACATATTAAACACCTAGCTGG
Organism: Scalopus aquaticus; assembly: GCA_004024925.1. Taxonomy (NCBI): domain Eukaryota; kingdom Metazoa; phylum Chordata; class Mammalia; order Eulipotyphla; family Talpidae; genus Scalopus; species Scalopus aquaticus. Next base: position 414,608 of record PVIJ01000068.1, on the reverse strand, counting down.
AGGTCAAGTCTAAATTAAAAGTAACAGGTGGCCCTCATAACACACCTCTGAAAGCAGTATAAAAATAGGAGTTGAAAACAGTGCATTAATATTTTGAGATCCCTGCCGATAGGGTCTTTGAAGCCTTCCCCAGAGTTTGGTATTTGCCTCCAGAGGTTCTGCCCAGAAATGAACACAAAGTGGTTCACATCCTTCCCCAAAGTGGTTCCCATCCCTCCCCCTTTCTTAATGTCAATTGAATTGTATGTTTCTATTCTCATAATGTGGATTTCCCCCAATAAGATCATATTGTGAATATATGCAACTGGCTCAAGTTCTAAGTGAAACTTCACTCCAGTGGTAGTTAGTACTTTTGAGATTAGAATCTCATATTATAATAAGTACATTCAAAATGTTGATCTTTAAAAAATGTATCTAGACATATTACAACTCTTTAGGATATTAAGCTATGTCAAGAAGTAATTTGAGAATAATAATGAACAAACCTACTGTGTCCACACAGCTCTAGGATAGTAGAAATTGACTTCTGACACGACAGTGTGGAAGTTCCAAATAAAACAAAAACTACTTAAAGCCTTGGAAATGGTCTTAAGCAGAAGCAGTTAATAAAGAAATCTCTATTGAACAACATTTATGAAAATTCATTCGGATAATAAGAGTATGGTATTTGAACCAAGACCACTCTCTACCTTCCCTCTTTCAGATCAGCAAGGTATAGAGTCTCTAATCTTTTTAGCCAAGAACACAGAGCTCATCTCTCCTTCACTTCCATTTGAAGAGCTTCCTTCCTAGGAGAATCAGAATGTCAGCATTTCTCATCGTGTGCCTAGAATACCTGTTACAGAGGCTAAGTCCTAAAGGAATGTAGTTGAGAAATGGGTCTCCTTTCATCTATCTGCTCCCACTTGTATAACAATGGTTCTACCTTGTGTAGAGAATACTAATCCCCTGATCTCTTTTGACCTGTCTTATGAAACTATGGTTCATTGCCAGGAGAAGTGAGCCAAAAGGACTGTAGGGTGTTGCCCCATTCTCCACTAACTGCCCAGCTTCTGAATGGGAATGTTACTCAGAAAGAAGCTTCCTATTGTCAAGAGTGCTATCTCAGGAGCTCTGGCTCAGAGATTTGCCAGAGAGGAGAGGCAGACCATATAACTGATAGCACCTAATCTCTTCCTAAAGGAACTCACTTCATTTGCGACATATTTTTGATAAATGTCATTTAAGAGCACTCTTTAAACAATGGAGATTGTAGCGAAAGACAACTGAGAAGCTATTCAAGTTACACTCTAAATTGTAGGCTTGTTCTGGTGCAGGAAGGCAAGAAGCAAGAGAAAAAACAGCTGGGAAGAACCCCTCCTCCCCCACAAGGTGAAAAAATATCAAAAGCTGACATATAGAACTATTTCACGAAAGCAACCAGCAATGGATTGGATTATTCTGTAAAGAAATTTATGCCCCATGGCACTGTTGAAAACAATAGAGCAATCATCCAGCAATTAGTGAAGTTTAACAACCAGTGTAGTCAGGGAAAGAGAAAGATAGAAGCCCACCCAAACCACCATTATCACAGGATATAAGAATGAACATACCCTAAACTGAAAAATCACAGCAGAGGCTTAACATTGGGGTAAGGAAGAGAGAGATTTCACTAAAACAGTCCAGCCAGTCACTGAACAAATCAATAAACAAATGCAATAAGAAGCCCTGGGGAGCAGTGCTTGGGCTAAGTACTAGTACCCAGACTGGCTATTGCATATTTTCTAAAATGTCCAGTTTTTTTTTAATAAAAAAGTACAAGGCATGTGAAGAAACAATTAAGGACAACACATACAACCAGAAGAAAAAGAAAAAAAAAAAAAGCAGTCTATACTATACATTGCCAGTGAGAAGAACCAAATATGTAAGCATTAGAATAAGACAAAAAGAACACTCATTTGCAAGGACATTTATTTGGTCAAATAGTTTTTCCCTTCCCTAGACTTATATAATGAGAAGCAGGGTAGTCTGACAGTTTGCTGAGAGATGCTGCATCCAAAACCCAGGATCTCATAGGATATGACCCTTTCTCTTCCTAGTTGAGAAGGCTGCAACTTTCCAAGCATCCCTGGGATCTTTAGTACTTTGAAAGTTGACTTTTCCCAACATTCTGCTAACATCTGCTAGAACCTCCTCTAAGACAGTAAGTGTCTGGGCCAATGATAATTAGGCCAATCTTAAACATAGCTTACTCATAAAAGGAAAAGAGCAATAAAGGAATGGGAGTACAGAAGTAGGGTTGTTTCTACACCGCTGGCCAAGCATACCTCTCTGTAAGATCAGTAGCCACATGTTCCACCACATTCTTCTTCATTGACTTATAAATCTTCCAAAAAGTATCTTATTCTCATACCTCTCCCCTCCCTATGAGTTATGGGTTTTGTTTTTTTTTTTTTTAAAGCTTTTCTTTCACTTACTTTGCCACTTCCTTAAGTATAGGGACTTCTTAGGGTTTTCTTAGGCTGGGTTCCTTGGGGAAGTTTAGGTATCCCAGGCACTAACCAATGCTTTATATAAAATTTTATTTTACCTTTTTTGCAATTTGTTTGAGAATTGTCAGTAGCTATGTTTCAATGCCAAGAGGTTTTAAGTGAGATAATAAAAGGAAGGACTGTTCCTTGCCAGAACATAGCTGACCGCTTCCATGAAGATGGAATTTCTGTTTGTGAATTTCTTTTTTTTTTAAGATTTATTTATTTTATGCATACAAGAACTGAGGCGTAGGCCAGAGGTGTGGGGTGGTGAGAGGATTCACCAGAGACAGAGTGGGGAGCAGAACAGGCCGATCAACTGAAGCACACTGCTGAGGGGAGCAGCGGGTGAGGCAGGAGAGGTCTGCTGTGCCATGTGGGAAGCTCCCTGGCCTGGGATGGAATTCGTGTTGCAGTGGTGGCCTATAGTTTCATGGTGCTGAGACTTAACCCCTTGTGTCACCAGGGAGGCCCTGTTTGTGAATTTCCAATGTTTCAACTTTCAAACCATAGGATAGAGATGTGGGATTTATGGGGTATATCACTACTCTGAATTGAGGTCATAACTCCAATGTCATCTTAAAGATTTTATTTCCCATAGGCTCTTGTAACTGCAGAAAGCATTTTATTATTGCTTTCATTGGACACTTTGTTGTTTTTTTTTCAGACTGAGGTGTGTAATCTAGGTGTGTGTGAGTGAGTACAAGGTACAGAAGAATCCCTTCTGAATCGAGAGTTAAGTTGCCTCTGCCTAAGGCTGCTTTCTCCCTCTCAATATTGTCAATCTCCCTTTGTTAATAAACCCCTGCCCAGCAACTGGGAGTTTTACTTATATTGAACCTGGGGAATCACCAGCAATTAGGTTCATTTAAAATTATCTCAAATGCCTGGAGATGATGAAAAGGTAGATTAGCAGATAAACCCACAGATTGTCCGAGAATTTATTCAATGGTTTCTTTAAGCAAGAAACAAAATTCCTCTGCGTTGGCTTCATTTTGTCCTCACTTTATTTCCTCAGTAGTCATAGACTGTTGGCACCATATAGTCACAACTGTATTTTCTTGTCCCACTATTGTATCCCCAAGGCCTTCAACACCAGAGGTGTTCAGCATAGATTTGTGGTAGTGCTCTTGGTACTTTGTTGTCATTTTAAGTCATCTTCTGATCCATCTGAATTACTGCAGAAATTTCATAAAAGCTGCACATGAGATTGCTTTGGCTGGCTCCATGAGATAAACAGATGTTTCTGCCAGACAATTTATTCCACATTGACATAAAACCAATGGGCAAAGAAAAATGATATGTTTTATTAAGTCATGGAAGTCTATCCCTGTATTCATTAATTTATGTCTGTTGGCCAATGCGTAGAGATGGTCATAATAAATGATAATAGCTTCTAGCAGTTTATCTTTCCCATCATAGTTATTCCTTTGCACACAATCCAATATCAATCAAGAAACACAGATGTAGAGTTTATTGGGAAGAGACAGTTTAGGGATTTAGAGTCAATATACCACTCACCAATTAAGAGGATTTGTCCAAATAACTTTCATCCATATTGACTGAAATCTAGGTCTATTTGATGAAAAAGTTTTAAAAAATTATGAAATAAAAACACAATTACACTTTTTTCTTTAAGACCGTTCAAGCTGGTATCTTGCATTTTCATTCAGAACATAATGCTGGTGAAAAACTGTCCTGTTTTTTCCCATTGACCAACAGAGACCTAAGACCCAGACATTTTACTGCAGTTTACTGACAGACAATACCTGAAAATCATACAAGAAAAAAAAAATAGGTATGTTCTATAAAAGTTCTTCCTTAGAGCTTAACATTTACTGATAAAAAGTTGGTAGAGATGTAGATGAATGCCTTTAAAAACAATTTAAAATGAGTTTAAAAAGTTCAGAAAAATATATTATTACTAAGTCTTTGAACAAGCTGAAGGAAGACAGATACATTCGATGGTAGTTAGAATATTCTACTTTTCTTCTGATGTGAGCACCCTGGTTCTTTTCTGAAAACCATTGCTCTGTCTCTCTAATTCATGTGGTGCTAGTGGAGCTATTTCCATGCATAATACTAAAGGTGAGCATCTGAATGGCAGATACTGATCAGAGTAGCATATCCCTCTAGCTACCGTGATTAGGTCATGCTGGTTATTGCTCAATCATAGCTAATTCCAGAATTATTTAAACTTCTTAGTAGAAGGAAACTGAACTTCTGAGGACATATAATAATCTTATAGTAGCAATAACCATATTGCAGTAAAGTCGAAATATTAAATGAATTAAAACAAATCAGAGTATAGCTGAGAATAGTAATGCAGCCATCATCTACACTAATATTCTAAGGTTTTTATAAAAAAAAGTGTTTTGTAGTTGAGTTAAAAAAATTATACAAATGGCATATATAGGGGTCTCCCTGGTGGCACAGTGGCTAAGCACTAAGCTGTGGAGCTGTCAGCAGCCGCAACGTGAGTTCCACGCCTGGTTGGGGAGATTCCCACATGGCGCGGCAGACCTCTCCTGCCTCGCCCGCTGCTCCCCTCAGCAGTGTACTTCCGTTGATCTGCCTGTTCTGCTCCCCACTCTATCTCTGATGAACCCTCTCGCCGCCCCATGCCTCTGGCCTGTACCCCAGCTTGCATGCAAAAATATATAAATCTTTTAAAAAATGGCATATATATATATATATGTGTATATATATATATATACACAAACACAAAATACATAAAATACACAAACAAACAATATAGTTAAAGTAAAAGCCCTCAAAACATTCTCACCTGTTCCTCCTCTCAAAATTCTAGTATGAGGTCCTTGGGAAGTCAAATAAAATAATGACTGATCATTTTCTGGGAATTTAACCATTTAGCTAAGGTCAGTGGTGACAAGGAGATAAGCAGTTTTAGTATATAAGTAGGAGCCAAACTTGATTGGAATGGATTTACTAACAATTGAGAGGAGAGAAATTCAGAGAGAGATTAAATAGGTTTTGCTGAGAAGGTTTTTTGCAAGGGAAATAAGCAATAGACCGTTGGCTGGCAGGAGTATTAAGAGTTAATAGCAATCACTATCTGAATAATTCCTATATAAAATTTAAATTGTACTGTCTACCTGGTCAGAGATGATTATTCAATAATGAGTAACTGACTGAAGGTTACCTAATATATGGACTGATAGTGACAAATAATGATTGGGCATGAGAGCAAGGACCAATCTTACAGTCTTTTCAGAATCTGAAGCAGAAATATTGAAACAGAAACAGTTGATATGGTGGTGGGAAGAGAAGAAGCTCAAGAAAACACCAAGACACGCAGACCAGATAATGTATATTAGTGACTTTAATAATTCACAGTGACAAGAAGGATCAACAAAATGCTGTTCTGCCTAGTAGACTCCAAGTTATTACAGTCATCTTAACAATGGGACATCCTGAATAAGCCTTTGTGTTTTGTCAATCCCAACTTCAAATTCCTTTTAAAAAATTAGGGTTTACTTTATTCATTTTGATCTAGTTTCTCCACTCTATCTGCCTTTATGAGTCCAGTGAAGAGGTGAGTGTGGCTTTTCTCTGGGGTCTGCACTTATGTGTTCCGGTCCTTATCCCTTCTTGTCCAACTAAGGGTCAGATGAAGCTCACCTTATACTAGCTTCCTGGTCTCATTCACTACAATTTACTTCTGTCAACTGGCCTCCTCTGCTTTGGGAGTACATCGATATTAGGGTCTTTATTTACTTATTATACCACTCCTAGCACCAACCAAAATATTGCATATAACAGCAATAAAATGACTCATGAATATAAGGGTTGTGCTGTATGAACAAAGTAAGATACATGTGTACAGTCAAATACACATATAAAGGAAATGTAACCAGATCCATTCGGGGACGAGAGGCCAAAGGGCAAGGCAGCTCTGTTGGGGCCGAGGCACACTGGCCTCAGCCTGTCACCTGTGGGTGGTTCTTCCTGCCCTAGCCCCAGTGAGGCTGGATCTGGCCATGGCTCCCCTGAGCCAACAGGCCCACAAGCCTGCCCTGACCTGAGCACATGACGATCTGGGTAGGGGTAGACTTTTCCCTTTTCATATCTAGCTCTAGGATCCTAAATGGACCCATCAGGTATGAGCAAAATGGACCAATCAGGTTCAAGCTCAGTTCATTAATTATTCAGACTGAAAATGGAAAACAAGCCAATTGGTACTAAGCGATCAAATCAGGCTTGTAGGGTGGATACCCTGAAGAGAATATAAGGGAGAGCAAGAGCCACTTGAGTTAGTCAGCAGCTGGCCTTCAAAGAGGAAGAATTCATTGGATCACCTTAGAATTCTTAGAAGAAAAATTCTGCTTCCAGCACCGAAGAGAAGAATGTAAGTCAGCAGCCAGCCTTCCAAAGCAAAGCATTCATCAAACCACCTTCCAAGGACTCAGCAGATGGCCTCCAAAGGCAAAGAAGCATTGAGCAGACAACATCAGTGGGATTCAGCCATCCCCAGGGACCATCATAGACTATTAGACAATCTCCAGACCTCCACAGATTTGCACAGAGACTCAGCTGCTGCACCTGCCTCCGGCCCTGCCTCTCATATCACCTGCAAGTTACACCAATGGGCTCATTTCAGTGTCTCAAACAGCTGGCCACAGTTTCTGGTTCTCTAGTATCACATCCCAGTATTGTTGAGTCCATCACTGCCTGGTCCAAAAACTGGCCCAGCCTTCAGACTGCTGTTGCTGTGGGCTGCTGCAGTTTCACCTCGTCTTCCACAAGTGGCCTTTGTTTGGGACTTTTGGAAACTGCGGACACGATCTGGGATAAGACAGATGGCCACTTTTGGCTTCAGAAACTCCTTCCTTTTCCCCAGTCTCCTGCTTGTTAAAAAAAAGTCCTGTTTGTCATTGAAACCTGAGTCTCAGTAGCATGTATATGGATGAGAAATGACTCACAGTGACCTGCCCCTGCCTTGGCACTGTCAGTATAATTGTAGCAATGTTTCAAGTATTTTTTTTTTTGCACTGTTCCAGAACTACAAAGTGTCAGGACTGTAACTGGCATAAACATCTCTTCAGTTTCCCTCCTAACTCTTCCCTCCCTGACCCCAGGAAAAGGAAAGCAACCGTGAACATGCGCTTTCTTTTTCTATTGATGGGCCCATTATTTAAAAAACAATTTTTTTCAGGTAAATCTATATGATCTTAACATTCCATACTTACTGTGAACTTTGGGAGCCAATATTTTAAAACCCTAAAGTTAAAAGCTTTAATATAATAGAGCAATGCAGAGAGTAATGTTCCAGGACAGTTTACCTTGGGGAGCACTTTATTCCTTAATTTGGCCATTTTGTTTATACTCAGACCTGTATGGTGCTAATAGACAATGAATTCCATACTTTTCCCCCTTTGTAATTAAATAGAACTTTGAAGTTTCTTCAACATTTTCTTTAAATTTTATATACCTTTGCTTTCCTTTGCCACAGGAAATGTGTCTCTGTGTATGTGTAATTATGTGTATGTGTGTGTATGTATGTAAAGAAAGAGAGGTAGAGAGGAAGAAAGAAAATTCTCCACCAGGTCCTGTATATTCCATTTTCAGTGTAATGAAGTTTCAGGAAGATTTGAAAGGTCTGCTACATTTTTTTTTAAATAAATACATCCCTGAGGAAATGGGTCAATCTAATTAAAAAAGATGGGCCAATGAAGGAGATTCAGACAAATACTATCCAAAGTGCCAAGTAGATGTAAGCAGAATCATTCTCTGATATTTCTTAATTTTTCTAGTAACTCCTTAAAAAGTGCCTCGATTTATCACTATAGATCCCCAAGTTATAATTGAAATTAACATTTTAAAATGTCTATATGCCTGTTGTAATTCTTTGTGATGCTAGTAAAAATGTCATTTAAAAATTTATAAATTCTGTATGGTACACATACAAGGCCACTCTGAATTACAGGACCAAAGTACTAAGTCATCAAAATTACTAATGCTGAGAAATGAGGAACATTGCTTTCTATTAGGCAATGATCAGATTGAGTCATAAAATAATATTACTTGAAGAAGTCGGGCTCAGGACCATAAAACTTAATACTATTCTTGGGCCAACCACCAAAGGCGGTTTACCACCTAGTTTACCAACTAGGAATTGGGTGCATTTCTCTGTTCATGGAGTGAAAAAAAAATCAACATTGTCAAAATGGCCCTTCTACTTAAAGAAATATAGAGATTCAATGCAATGCCAATAAAAATATCAATGGAATATTTTAAAGAACTAAGCAAATACTACTGAAACTCATATTGAATCACAAAAGATCCTGAACAGCAAAAGCAATCTTGACAAAGAAGAAAGAGAATGGAGGTATTATACTTCCAAACCTCAGGCTATATTATAAAGTCACAATAATTAAAAGTCTGGTACTAGAACAAAAACAGACACACAGACCAATGGAATAGATCTGAGAGCCCAAAAATAAACACACGCAGATAATCTATGACAAAGAAGCCAAAAAACATACAATAGAATTACAATATACCCTTCAGTAAATTGTGCTGGGAAAACTTGACAGATGGATGCAAAAGAGTGAAATTAAACCACAATCTCACATCATATACCAAAATCAACTCAAAATTGATCAAATATTTGTATGTAAAACATGGAACCATAAAATACATAGACAAAAACATAGGCAAAACATTTCATGACATAAACTTTAGCAATGCCTTTAGGAACCCTAACACCAATGAAAACAAAAGAGAACATAAATGCTCTGAACTACATCAAACTAAAAGCTTCTGTCCAGCAAAAGAAACCATAAGTAAAATGAAAATACACCCTACTGAATGGGATAAAATATTTGCACACCATGCATCTGACAAAGGACTGATACTAAAGATATAAAAAGAATTTATAAAACTCTACAAAAACAAGACAAATAACCCAATCAAAAAATGGGCAAAAGAACTAAATAGACACTTTTCCAAAGAAGACATTTAAATCGCAAGCAAGCATCTGAAATTTTTTTCACTATCACTTATGAGAGAAATGCAAATCAAGACCACAATGAGGTATCATTTCATACCTATGAGAATGATCAAAAAGACCAGAAATGAAATGTGCTGGTGAAGATGTGGAGAAAAGGGAACCCTCCCACACTCCTGCTGGGAATGCAAACTGGCTCAGTCCTATGGACAGCAGTATGGAAGTGTCTTAAAACATTAAACATGGATATGCCATCTGACCCAGTAATTCTACCTCTAGGCATCTATCAAAAAAATTCAAAAACATTAATTCAAAAAGAAAGGAAACTTACACACCCATGTTTATTTCAGCACTCTTTACTATAGCTAAATTATGGGAAAAAACTAAGTGCCCCCAAACGGATGAGCGGATCAAGAAGATGTGGTATATATACACAATGGAATACTATTCAGTAAACAAAAAAGATAAATTCATTCATATGTGGCAACATGGATGGAGCTTGAGAGGATAATGCTAAGTGAACTAAGTCAGAAGGAGAAAGAGAAATAACAGATGGTGTCATGTCACTACTATGTAGAATATAAAGTAATTAAATTAATAGTCAGATAAAGACAAGCTGAAAGACTAACCCTTGATAGCTGACTACAGAACTGAACCAACAAGGAGGGGAGAAACTAGAGGGAATGAAAGAACAAAAAGGAAAGGAAGCACAATGGTTTATGTTAGTGGAATATGGGTGAATTGGTGTTAGGTGCACTATGGTGGTAACACCTGATAGGGATACCTCAATATTACCTCAGTTAAAAATAAATAAATTATAAAAAGTAGTGGGTGTGTTTATTCTTTTACAGCAGTGCTTCTTTCAATCAGGGGCAGTCTCCACCAATTACCACCTTCCTGTCCCTGTCTCAAGTAAGGAAACATTTGGCAGTGCCTGGAGACATTTTTGATTGTGCCAACTGAAAAGAGGATGCGACTGGTATCCAGTGGGTAGAAACCTGAGATATTGTTAAATATCTTACAACCACAGAACAGCACCCTAAAACAAATAAAGACCCACTCCAAAATACCAATAATTCCATGATTGAGAAATGTGCTTACAGGAACTCTCAATAGTAATTGTGATGTTGGGCAATACTGTTTTTAACTGAAAAGGTATTTTTACTGCTTTGATTTTAACTGGAAAAATCACATTTTTACTGAGATTATTACCATTTTGAAATAGTAACTACTTGGTGACTTAATAAAATGACTCTATAAATAATTTTAATCACCAGGAATTTAGGAAGTTACCAAATTCCCTACAGCTGGTATTTACTACTTCAAGCCCCAGTTTGCTAATGCTACAACATAACTTCTGGTAAACTCTAAACTATGAAGCAACTTTTTAATGAAATTGGATATGAAGCATTTTACTTTTAGTATTTTTTCATGTTAAGTTCATCTGTTTTCATAGGAAATATTAAAAGTAAGTTATTTAGCTAAGTTCTGAAAAAATGCAGAGGGACTAAGATGCAAGTGATTGAAAGAAAACAAATTTTAAGTGATAAAAACATGAATGGCTAACATGCATTAGGCCTTTTTTATAATCTAGTGCAATCCTGAGTGCTTTGTAGGTAAAACTCATTTAATCATCAAAACAATTCTATGAATGACATATACTATTTGGGTACATTATTTTTATCATTTGTTTTAAAGATGAACCAAATGAGACAGAGGGATCTTAATTCTCTCAAGTCACTTGAAAAAATAATGTCAAGAGAGCTTTGAACATAACCCTAGTCTGGCTCCTGACTTCATTCTTAAGCATGAATTACATAAAGTCTTTCAACTAAACATTTACCAGTTGTAATAGAGGAAGCAAAGTGCCCTAAATGCAACACAAAGGCTGAAGAAAACAACAAACTCCCAAGCTAAGGCACAGTCTTGTGACCTACTTCCTAGTCATTACATAGTCAGAAATTCTATGAAATCCTGAGTGTCACACACCCACAGCTACAGTAACAATGCTTACACAGACATAGAGAATCATTATATGCAAGAAACATGAACTTGTTGAGCTGAATAATGCCACTGGAAGGTTTGACTCTAGACAGGGTTCATATTCTTTCAGCACATAGTTCTCAATTCTCCCAATAATTAAAATCACATCTGTTGACTATATAAACTACAGGACTTGGAGATTTTTATTTCTAGTCATGTAAAAGTTTTGTTTGAATTCACTTTGACAAAGAAAGGCTGTGTATAGAATAGCTAAAAACCATTAGGCAACCAAATTATTACAGTGTAATAAGGCTAAGCATCAAACCATCAAATAATCTTGAGGACATTTTGCAGCCAATCTAAATAGCTAATCAAATGAGATCATAGGCTCTGTGGCAAGCAAGGCTGGCCATTTCTAGCTGATTCTCATCAACCAATTTTCCTGTGAAATTTGGGGGAAGGAAGCAGGTTCCTCCCTCAGGATTAAGGTCAACCTCTAGGTATTCCTATTTCAGATTTATGATGTTGTACTGCAGGACGAGGCTGATGTTCTTTAAAGCTGTTACGATCATTCCTCTGATGGCTTACGTTTATTGCACTTTCTAATTCTTCCAAATCTAATTTAAAATGCTAAGTATAATTTCCATTTAAATGCCAACATAGGCTTTAGAAACATTGTTGAGAAAGTGAAAATGTAAAATTAAAAGGGTATACCCAAGATGAAACATCCAAACAAAATAAGAGAAAAAAGAGATAATGAGAATGAGCAAAAGAGAAAATACACACAAGGGAGAAATTGCAGCTACTGGGAATGGAAAGAGTATGAACAGATCTCAATTTATTCTTGCATTTCTCATGGAGCTGAGGAAGACAGCCCCAAATGCTTAGTCAGACTGGGGCTGGAGAAGCAGGGTCTCTATGGGAACAAAAGCAGCTATGGGAACATCCCACCGCCATGTGGGATGCATTCTATGCATGAGCTTCAAGACCATTCCTCTTTTCTGTTCAAAATATTACTTGTGGTCTGTCTCCATTATGGCACCCTGGAGAGCTATGAGCAACAAGCCTGCATCTTTAACTCCTTTTTTTTTTCTCTCTTTTCTGAATTCAAATGTGTATGATTTCTAACCATTTCATTTTTTCCCCTCTTACCTGCAGTTTATCAGGCTACTTCCCGCTTCCCCCCATCTCACATCATTTGTGTAAACACTTAGTTCAGTGTCTATACACTACTGTTGCAGAAAATCAGAAAGTTACCTTGTCATTGGTGTTAGCCAAACAGTCCAACTATTGCCAGCAATGCTTACTGCCTCATCAGAAACACACTGCTAGTATTGGTCCTTTGTTTTCATTAGCCTCTACTGGCCAATAAAGGATCAACATCATCCACTAACTAAAGACAAATGAGACCTTTCAGACTGTAAATTCTTTCAGCAGTCTATGTAGACATTCTAATATATCTTGTTTTTTCATTATGAGAGTTTCTGTTAATTTCTCAGCTGTATCTGGCTAGTGAGACAAATTTGACACGTTATTTTGCAGGTCTATTAAGGTTCTTAGATACTCAAGTTATTTCATGCTTGGAAGGTTTTATTAATTAACTATGGAGTAATGGAGTAAGCAACTACCCTTTATGTCGATGTTTCTCAAAATGGTATTCCTGGACCACCAGCATCAGAATCTCTTTGGTTATTAAAAATAATTCTTAATAGAAGATTTTTTTTAAATATGGTACATTCACACGATGGAAATCTACTCTAAAAATGATATACTTAATAACATGGATGAATTTCAATGACTGAAAGGAGTTAAATAAAAATATATATATTATGAGAAACATTAATACAGATTTCTAAAATAGGCAAAGTTGCTTAGAGATCAGATCAGTGATTGCTTCTGGGAGAGGGGTACTGTCTGGAAAGGTGCATGGAGATGGTTTCTGAATGATAAAGATGATCTATGTCTTGATTTGTTTTCATAAAAAATGACTGAAGAAACAAGATCTTACATATCAGTGTACATGTACCATACCTCAATTTTTAAAAAATAATGGTTTCTTGTGTCTTACTACCCAATCATTTATCAAAATAACATCTTAATTTTAGAACAAAAAACTTCCAAAGACACTAGAGTGCTTGTAAACACCATATAAAATCTCCACTATTGTCAACATCTTACAGTACTGTGGTGCATTGTCCTAAGTAGTGGGCCAGTATTGTCATTATTATTAACTAAACCTCATAGTTTATTTGGATTTTCATTCCCTGCCCCCCCCCCCAAACTCCTCCCCCCCCAAAAGGACATTGTATCCTTGCAATGTCCTTTTTCAGTTTCAGGATCCCAACCAGGATATCACATTGCATTTAGTCATCATGTCATGTCTCATTTGGCTCCTTTTAGTTGTGATAGTTTCTTGTTTATTTTTGATGACTTTTATAACCTTGATAAGCACTGGTCAGGTATTTTATAAACTATGCCTCAAATGGGGTTTGCATATTTTTCTTATAATCAGAGACCAGGGTTTAAAGAAGAAAGACCAATAAGGTAAAAATCGCAGTCTCATCACATCATAGAAATGGTAAATATGATCAACAAGATCTGTTACTCATGTTATTAACATTGATCACCTGACTAAAGAACAACTATCTCCAATTTAAAGCTCCTTAGATGTTTCTTTTTTTTCCCTTAGATGTTTCTTATAGCCATGAATTTTCAAAATACCATACTATATTTTAACAATTCACAGAACACTGAATAAATCTATGTATTGAGGTATAAAACAATTCCCTACCGAAAGCTATTACCCTTTACAGGAGATATTTGCTAATATCTCATGTATATCACTGTCACTGATAGGCTGCGCTTATTCTTAAGTGGGCTTAAGAATTTTAATTGTCCTGGTAAAATGACAGAGTTAACAAGTAAAAAATGGGTTACTATTTTCTTCTACTCTCTAACCTATCCATCACCAGTCTCCAATTCAGTGGCAATTTATTTAGATTCAACATTAACACCTCTCTCTGAGTGTCTCCCTGCATCTCTTTTTTTTCCCTCGCCTTCCATGCATTCAATTTTTCACTAATATGCATCCAGTTTCCAACTATTTCTCATCATCTTCACCATGTAACCTTCGAACAAACCACCCAAACTGCCCAAGAAATTATTACTTTCCTAGTTGTTTTTCATGTTTTTATGCTTTTCCCTTTCCACAACCTATCAATTAGACTGCCACATAACCATTTCACTCACAGTAAAATCCAAAATATGTATCTTGGCCTTTAAAGCCTGCTATGATCTTCCTTGTGCTCCCCTCCCTTACTTCAACCTCTAACTTCACCTCCATCCCTAAGCCTTCTGTACAACAGTATCATTTTCTTTTCTGTTGTTTTTCACACATTCCAAATAGGGTTTTTTGTACTTTCCTTCTTCTTTGAAACACTCTTCCTACAAATATCAACATGGCTTTCTTCCTTTTTCTATCAGTTCTTACCTTTAATGTCAAATGTTATCTCCTATCCGAGTCCTTCCCTAAGCTTACATATAACCATCGAATAGCCCTGCTTATTTTCTTCATAGCTCTTACCATAGCTCATTTATTTTCTGTATCTACATTTAGAATTGAGCAGGGACTTCGCATACTTTTTTTCATTACCAATATGCAGCAGGCACACAATAGGCAAAAAATATTTGTGGAATAAATGAATGAATTCCTTGCCCCAGCCCAATGTTTACAAATGGCTATTGACCTCCACGAAAGCTCTTCACTATCTTCAATAAATTCAGCACAGGCTCTTCATTATCCTGTCAACTCTGACCTCTGTTACCCTAGATGATTTAAACATCAACACATTTGCTTATCTTAGTCACACAGGTTTCATTATCCTTAGTGTCTCAAACTACTTAATGAAAAAGCTATACTTGAAACTCCTCCTTGAATATAGCCACCTACATTCTCACTTCTCCCATCCTTTTGATCAACTAAAACTGTCTCTACCTTGATTGTGATTTGTAGTTACTTCATCTTGGCCTGGTCTCCAAGGCTACTATTCCAATTTTTAACCTTCTTTTGCCATTCAAGCTTTTTTCCTCCCAGGATAGGTCTTACAATCAGTCATTTTGATAGTCCTTATTATGGCCCCTGATTCGTTTATCCTAAAGCAAACTTTATATATAAAGCAAACTTTATAGTCAAACATTTCTTATCCCCAGCAAAGGGAAATCGCTAGAATTTATTGTATCTGTTCAAATTCATTGGCTATTTGTGTACTCAATGTATTATTTTCCATTACATAAATTTCTCAAATTGGGTCCTTATAACTACCTATTTTTTTTTTCTTTTTACTTGCAATGGATTTTGTCATCTGTTACCCCTATCCAGGGATTCCATTGTACAGTTTTGTCTTTGTATTTTTATTTTTTGATATCTTCCCTTTATGTTTTGTTTAGGGCCCATTCCTATTTCCACTGTTACTTCCACTGATTTTTGTTTGAAGGTTCTACTAAAGTGAGAATATGATGTACTATTTTTGTGGCCTTTGGGGCTCAAATTTTTTACTCTCCTTTTCCTTCATCTTGTAAAATTTAGGTGTTTGTTACCTCTGTATGTGTTGCTTTATAATAGCCCCCCTTAGTACTTATTTCATGTCCAACTTGGTATTGATATATTTTTTTAAGTTTTGCTTTTCAGTGGAACACCTTACCTTTCCTTCTGTCTTGAATGATAGTCTTGCAAGATAAAATTTTCTAGGCTAGAAATCTTTCTTTTTTTTTGAGTACTTTAAATATCTTCGGTACACTTCCCTTATTGTCTATAAGTTTTCAGCTAAAAAAATTGTGAACAATCTAATAGGTATTCATTTATAGGTTACTCATCTTTCTCTCAATGCTTTCAATATTCTGTCCTTGTCATTGACTTTCAACAACTTAATTATAATATGTCTTGGACTGTGCCAGTCCAGTACATTTACCAGATTGAGGTGATTCTCAGCAATTATTTAATAAATTTACTAAGCCTTTCTCTTTCTCTTCTGACATCCCCATTATATGGTTGTTAATTCTCTTTAGGTTATCCCAAAGAGTTCTTACACTTTTTAAAAATCTTTTTCTCTTGGTTTTTCTATTTGTATGTTCTCTGCCACTGATCTTTCAAGCTCACTAATTCTCTCCATTACTTGTGTTTGTCTTCTGTTGAGACCCTCTAATTATATTTTTTAATTTGGTCATCGTATTTTTTAGATCCAGTAGTTCTAATTGTAGCAGTCTCATTTTGTGAAGCTTTCTTGTGTTTGTTTTCATCATCCACTTCTTTTCTTAATTTGGCAAGCATGTTTATAATGTTATCTCAAACTCTTCCTCAGGCTTATTCCACAGTGCCTGATTGAAATTTATCTTGGGCTTTTGTGTGTTTGTTTCTTTGTTCTTTTTGGATTTTGCTCCAGCATTTGTGCTATGTTCTTCTCTCTCATTTTAAATTTCTGTGGGATGTAATAGGAAGTTTCCTTATCTTAACATATTGGCTTTATACCTCTGGGTATATAGTCCTAGCTATTTTACCTAGGTTCTTTAGGTATCACTTACTTCACAGACTAAGCTTCAAACTGTTTGTTGAGGGTATTCACTAGTTGTTTTGATTTTGGCCTAGGCAGGGCTTAAGCAGGTATTTTGCATATCACAACCCCAGGCAGTAAAGAATATCCCCCTCTAAGAGGAGACACAGGTGAGCCAATCTGTCTTTCCTGCCAGGTCAGGCTATAACATACCCAGTGTGGGAACCTCCAGCTCAAGCCAGTAATCATCATTTTGCATCCTTATTCTTGTAGTTGTCCATGGTGCACACTGCCCTTCATGCCAACTCTGTGCATGCCTCCTCCAGTGTAGTGCCCAGTTCTTAAAATGCCTAATGTAGGCATGTGACCTTTAGTTAACAAAAGTATAGCAGCTACCTACAGCAGCTGCTCTCTCCCTCTCCCATTTTGCTGTATTCCCACTTTCTGTAGTTTTAAACCATGAAGTTTATATTATTTGTTACAGCAGTCATATGAGGCTAATGCGTAGTGTGAAGTCTTTATCAGACAAAGAAACTGAGGTTCATGGAAGTAACATCACTCACATAAAGTCACATAATCAGTGGAAAAGCAAAGGCTAGGCACCAAGTTTTTGGACTACCAATTTAAGGTATTTTATTCATTATATCATCACTTTCTCTTCAAGTTTCATCTGGGTATAAATAAAGATATCTGTGACCTATTTCCACTGAACTCCTAGAATTAAAGTTTTTATTATATCTATTCCCCATCATCAGTACTCTATTTCTACCTAAATGGTTTCATGTTGAAATAAGATGTTGTATTCACCTAGCTCCAATCAAAGAGCCAGAGACACTGATGCCAAAGTTCTGATATATTTCTCATTCTTTCTTTTCAAAATCAAATCAGAAACCAGAACAGCAAGTATATTCAAGCAACTCAAGACTGAGGTAATTTGTAATTAGCAGCCTGCCTGACTTATCTTTGGGAAGAATAATTGCTATGGCTTCCCTGGGGTTCCTGCTTGAGGACTTGCCATGGAGTGCTGGAAATTACTTCTACTTTCTGAATATTGTTAAGCTTAAATTTTGAAATGTCTGTCTCTAATGTTATTCCAATGGGCCCATGGAAATGAGTCACCCTTTAAGGAACTACAATAGTTGCAGTTGCCCTAACTCTTTTTTCTAGCATGACCTGGCAAACTTCTTACTTCATCTCCTCCCTCCTCTCCATGTTTTTTTACACTCTGAATATTTTACACTTTGAATAGCAGTCATAATTTTAGGCAGAGATATGTTGGTGATTTTAGTACTGAAATTTCTACAGATTGATAAAAGCCTATTCCTTCCGTTGATTTTCTTCCTCTCAATGTACATCCTATTTTAAAGCCAAACACATATGCTTTAAATACACCGAAAACAATATTCTACATCGTTTGTCATAACATATTCTCCATAAAGTATAATGATTTAGGAAAAAGGTCTTAAAAACAGTGCAGTTGCTGTTTAAAACAGAAAGCACAAGCCCCAAATGGGGTCTTTCATGCTGGGTCTCCAACCAGACTTAATACCTATTGAAGTTTCAAACTTTCCCAAAGTGTATTACTGTTTGGGAAACTAACAGTAATTTCCCAAACAGTACCAGTGAGGTATCTGCATTATAAGAAACTTTATTTCCCCCCCCCGAAGGAAAGTGCTTTACTTGAAATAACTGTTTCTTTAGCTAACAACCTTGTCTCACCCTCCTCTGTCTATAAATTCCCTTCATTTTATGTGAGTCCTTGTAGTAACTAGAAGGGATACTGCTATACTTACAAATCCTTTAATGAAACACATTAGACCTCTAAAAATGTGTTTTGGTTTTTTACTTTTCTTTAATATTATCCTTGAATTAAATAAAAACCAAAGAAATTTAATTGTTTTAGGTCACACTCCTAAATTGTGGCAGAGGTATTACTATGAGTCAGATTCCATGAAAGTCAAATTTATCAAACATTTATTAAATGCCCAATCTGGGCCAAGTCTTCATATGTGCTTTCTCAGTTAATTTTCACTATTAAAGAATAAGAAGAGGAATTAAGTGACTATTCATCATCTCACCGATATAGTTGTGCTGTGTATTATTTTTTTAACTTTTATTATCCCTTTTTTATTTATTTTTGAGTAATAAATCATTATTGAAGTAATTGCCATTTTAGAAAATAGTTTAAAAAAAGATGCTACAGTGCTATCACAGTACATTGATCACCATTTATAATTTTGTATATATCATTCAGGTAGGTTCTGTGTTTTTCCCTTAACAATAGATCATGAACAATTTTCTGACAATGACTTCTGAAATTATTTTTAAAGGATAACAAATCATTTCATATGTTTATTCAACTCTTCTGCAACTAAACATTTGCGTTATTTTCTTTTTAAAAAATTGCTGGTTGATCTGAGGCATCCAGAGAGGAGAGTATTTGGGTGGGTGGGGGAGGGACAGTACCCAGTGGAGAATGGCGGAGGGTTATCAGAGCACTGGTGGTGGATAGAGTGTGAAAAAATACATTTGCAGAGGTTTGAAACTATGACCTCTAAAACAAATACAGTGATGTAAACCACATTTAAGTTTCCCTCAATAAACAATTTTTTTAATGCTATTGTAATGAGCCATACTGTAGGAACATTCTTACATCTAGGTCTTCAGGCATTTTTCGATTTCTCTTCCATGGGTAAGTACCTCTAAGTAGAAGGGAATAAATATGCTCTAAGGTTTTCCAGAGTGTAAGAGTCTCAGAAGTTGATGTGTTTTCATTGTCCAAACTTCTTCCAATAGAAAATATTAAACTTTTTGAATTTTAAAAAATTGAATAAAAGATGCAGTTGATTTATTACTAAACCCATATCTTTTGACTCCAGAGATTCTTCTAGGACCCTGTATTTACATAATATAATACTCAGTGATTTATTGTGAATTAACCTCTTAGGGTCAAAATGAGTGAAATTTGTCCCTGGCTTCAATGAAACATACTTTAAATCAGAAGAGACTTGTACTTTTTGGTGATTAAAAATCCATTTTTAAAAATCTGTTACCTGTAAATACCTTTTCCCTGAAGCTCATGGATCCTAGTCCCTTAAAACATTTTATTTTTAAAAAGCAGGGAATTATGTATGATGGCCTTAGCAGTAGCAAAGAAAACATAGTTCTATGTAGATAACTTAGCCACAGTGGTATTTGAGTTTCTGTGGGGTCATACTGACTGGATTAAATTCTTTCCATTTTCTATTTTTACTTTACCTTCAGTCAGGAAGGAGGAAAAGCCATTAATCTCATATTAGCTTGAGGGCCACACTTCAATACCACTTTGTCTAAATATAGCTGCATTCCTTCCTCTTTAAAATGTTTGTTCATAGCAGGGAAAAACGTGGCTATAAAATGTTAATGTTGAATTATAAAATACATAAACCATGGTAATTAGTTGCTTTCTAATTTAGACTTCATAATAGAGACCAAATGACACATTAAATTTATTTTAGGAAAAATTGAAGTATGGCAAAATTCTATCTCCTTAGCCACCTGCATTTTTCAATTTCTACTTGAGCAAAACCTCATATGAAAAATAATAAAGGGACCTTCTTTAAGCTTGTGGTAATTAAATATCCTCTCTACTAAAAATATGAAGCATTTCCTTCAGTCAGTATATAACAAAGTGAACAAGTATGTGATATAAAATATTTAGTGTGCTTTATAGAAATTTGTAAGTGTGCTTTATAGAAATTTTTGTATTAAAATAAAACGCACTGTTTCATTATTTTTTGTGGCTCTGCAAAGATTTTTATGCTATTGAATTTTGTTAAAATGTTAATATCTGTTTAAGAAAAAAAACCACTAAAAGTAAAACCTCTACCCTACCAAAAGTAAACAGCCATTTGGTGACTACCATTGCAGACTGCTTTCTGTGCATTCATATAAATGAAACTGTTAAAATGCTATGAAGCAGAGGTAAACTAACAGAATACTATACTTGAGGTTCCTTCCAAAGCTGATCCTGAGATAAGACTCAGACAACAGGCAGTTTATTCAGAAAATGATTTCAGGAACTTAAGATAGTAGGTATAAGGGGATGGGAAAATTTTTAAATAAAGCACTTTCATTAGTGGGCTACTTCTGTGAACAACTGAAACTGAAGGTCAGGTATCCCTTTTGAAAGGTTAAAGGACTCTGTGGAACACATGTCTTAAGTGTCCCTCCACTATTTAAGGGACTTGGGGTGTTTACCAGCTATTATATCGCACAGGTTAAGGTTACCTGAGGAGCCATTATATTAAATTATTTTGCCAATGGCACCCAAGCAAATCGACAGGCAGAGAAGCAGATGATGGAAGCCTTCAAGATGGGAGATCAATGTACACAAAATTCGCAGCTGCAGCTGAACTCCAAGGACAGGAATGGGTGTTAACACAGCATGTATGCTGCAAGGAATGAGATCTCACCTGTGAGGTTAGCACAGGATTTATTAAACATTTACTATGACTTAGGAGTATTCTGTTTGTTAAGTACCCAATAGTCAATAAGACAGTCATACTCCCTACTCTCCTGGAATTTGATACAACACATAGTGAAAAAATTACGCAGGTAGTCAAGACAAGATGAGACTGATTGACTCCCTTGCTTTGGGTGGTAAGGGACAGTCTCTTTGAAGAGATAACACTTAAGCTGAGGATTTACAAGTAAAAGGGAATTCTCCACTCGTTATTACATAGAATAATATTCTGTATAAAGCTCAACTACTCTATAGGAAAAAGCCCATGAGTTCTAGTAGCAGAGAGATGGACTACAGGTCTATAGGAGAAGAGCTCTGGGAGGCAAATTTAAAGGGGCAGTCAAAGACCTAATTATGTAAGTCTTTGTAAGCCTGAGAAAGTGTTATAATAAATGGGCAAAATACTAAGACACTGGAGAGTTGTTAGCAAGAGATATCCAACTTATTTTTTTTTTTAAGTAATCACTCTGGGTGCTCTAAAAGCAACATACTACAATACAGATGGATCAGAAGCAAGGAGCACAAAAAATGCCAGTTTAGTGCTATAACCAGGTAGAAGTGGTAGTAACTTTTATGATATTGAAATTTCATAGCAAAAACAGAGAAAACTGAAGAAATTTTACATAATATGGAGATAGAGGCAACAGGATAAACTGAAGAATTAGATGAAGAAAAAAGAAATCAAAGTTGGCTCCCCAATGTTAGGTTTAAATAACACAAGCAATATCATAGGTTGAGATTTGGAAAGCAGGGAAGGACATATTTAGGATTGGGAAATTAAGTGTTCCATGTTAATTTTTTACAAACCACTAGGTACTCAAGTAAAAAAAATAAGTCTGTGTTATTTAGAATGTCCATGATATAAAGATTTTGGTGCCAGAGCACAAAGATAACACTGATGAGGTACAGTGCATGGATCCAGAAGAGAAACCCCATATAGGGGACAAGAGGAAGAGTTGGAAAGAAAACTGAAAAGGAGCAACTGATGAAATTAGAGGAATTTGGGGGGTGCAGTATTGCAGAATCCACAAGAAGAAAGATTTTTGAAATGAAAGGGAGTGGTCATCTGTGCAAAAATGTGCCAAGTAAATAAAGGTAAGAACAAGAGGGAACCAATAGTGATGATATCTCATCTTCCAGATACTTGGCTTCTACTGAATTTTCCTGATTTGTGTCATATTCTCTCAAAGTCCTGTTTTGACTACCTAATCTAATAAGTGAAGCTATAAAACAGGAATACTGGAAAAATAAAATTACAACAACTGGAGATTTAATATGTTTTTGTTTCTCAACCAACATTATCTTGAGGACGCTAAGGGAACCTATGGAAGAAGAGTGCTAACCTAGATACTGCTTTCAGTATGAAGCATCATCCACTAAAGAAATCTCAAAAGAAAACAGATTTTAATAATTCCTTAATGGTCATTTTGGTTATGGAAATTAGTACAATCCAAAGGGCTTTCCTTGATATTTCCAGTTTACTACTATAGTTAAAATTTTCTTCAGGTTTGAGTACCCATGTTCCTCCTTCAATCAGGACTATCCTCAAGAGAAAACAGTAAATCTGATGAAGTTATAATCCAAGTTTCAGGCTACAGAGAGGATCCCTTTCCAATTGAGAAAATTTCCTCTTTTTATAGCCAATAAGTAATTTACTTTAATAAACTAATATAAAATACAGAAGAAAAATACAGAATTGATGAACAGCTTTTATTTTGTGGTCACTCCCCAAAGCCTTCCAAATTTCTTCACGTTTCAAGCAAAGATGATTTGCCTCCTACCATTTCAAATTAGGTGGTGGCTGATAAAATTCATGTTTGAAATGTATTTTAATTCCTGCTCCTATATTTTTATTACCATCTGTAATAAATAGCACAATAAAAAAGCATGCTATGGTTATAAAACATTCCTTTTAAAAATAAGTGTTTTGATATGCATACAGCTGATTTACAAAAGTATGTTAATACACACATCTTCACCTCTGTGTGTATAAGCCTCACCTTAACAGTCACCAAACTTCTAGTGCCTTTCACACTAACAGGTTGGTAACTTCTACTTCGCTCCTGCCCCTTTTCCCCCCTCTACTAAGCATTATATTATTTATAGAGTCTAAGAGTTAATTTTGTTGTGATTTCTTAATTTGCTTAGATTATTTATATTCCACCTGAGAGAAACCATTTGAAAATTTTCTTTTACTTTCTGACTTATTTTGCATAGAACAATCACTACAAGTTCTATTCATATTGTTGCAAGATATCTTTTTAATAGCTGAATAGTATTCCATTGTGTGTATGTGTGTGTATATATATATATTCACCGTGCGCGTGCGCACGCACAAGCGCTACTTCTTTATCCAGTCATCTACTGATGACAATAGTCTTGGCTATTGTGAATAGTACTGTTATAAATATACAAGTGCATAAATCTTTTCAAATGCATGTTTTCATATTCTGCAGATAAATATCTAGGAAAGGTACAGCTGGGACATACGGCATTTCCAATTTTAGATATTTTTTAGGAATCTCTATAACTTTTTCCATAGGGGATGCACCACTTTACATTCTCATCAACAGTGTAGAAAAGTTCTTTTTCCTGCACCCTTGCCAACACAGTAAATGCAAGTCTTCATGACATGGGTCATTCTTACAGGTATAAGGTGATAAATCATTATGGCTTTGATTTGAGGAAATGTTCTTTCTTTTGATTGGTCCTAGTCAAGCATCAAATTTATGTTCATTATTTCTGGAAAACAGTACCAGCCCTTGGTTACTGATCTTACATAGCATGAAGAGAAAACCAGTTCCAACCATTCTGCTGTAGTTCAATCCTAAGTACTTTGAAGGAAATAGGATGCAACATTTTTTTTTACACAAAAGTCACTCATACTTAAATCCATTTCCAATTTTAGAAAAACATTACCCACATTCTGAAGCTTCTTTTTTTCATCAAAAATTGCAACTCTTAATGTTTTCATTTGTATTTTATTAGTTAGTATATTTTCAAACTTTTATTATATCATGTATATTGAAGTATTTTTACATGAGTTTTAAAGACATCCTGTTTCAGTTCTGACATGTAAAGAATTTTTAAGCTCCCAGAGTTATAAACAGAAAGTAGTGGACTTTATTGGATTCAATAGCTGTAGTGAGGTTGTAGAGAAAAGTGTCACTCTGAAGGTGTAGCAGGTATATCGATAAGTAGATATAAGCTAAAGTAGAAACCACTGGAATGATAAAGTAGTAAGAAATGATGGTAATTTTGATAAAGTATGGGAGGCTGATTGTGCACTAGTAAAAAAGTGAGAAGCTCCTGGTGGTTTCATCTTTTTTTTTTTCATTTTTTTATTAAGATAACATTGGTTTATATTATTGTTAGAATTCTGCAAGTATAGGGCACTCCCCCTAAACCAAATCACCCATAGTCCACCAGCATAGTTCACTGTTCTCCCTTTCCTTTGTTCTTATTCTTACCCCTATTTATACTTCAGTTCTAGCTTTCAAGGGTTAGTTTTTAGGTTTGTCTTTTTCTAACCATTAGTTTGTTTTCTCTATATTCCGCATATAAGAGACACCATCTGGTATGTGTCTTTCTCCTTCTGACTTATTCCACTTGAGGTCCATCCACGTTGCTGCAAAGTATATGAGTTTATCTTTTTTGATGACTGAGTAGTACTCCATTATGTATATATACCATATCATCTAGATCTACTTACTGTTTGGGGGCATTTAAGGTTATTTCCAAAATTTGACTACTGTAAACAGTGCTACAATAAACATGGTTGTACAAGTTTCCTTTCAAATGAGTTTCTTTTTTTTTTAATTTCTGGATAGATGTCTAGGAGTATAATTACTGGGTCATATGGCAGATCCATTTATAATCTTTTGAGACACCTCCATACTCTTTTCCATAGATGCTAGATCAGTCTACATTCCCGCCAACAGTGTAGAAAGTTTCCCTTTTCTACAGATCCATGCTAGCATTTAGTTTCTGCTCTTTTAGATATGGGCCATTATCAAAGGTGTGAAGTGGTATCTCACTGTGGTCTTGATTTGCATTTCCCTAGTAATAAGTGATGATCAATATTTTGTTCATGCACTTATTTGCTATATGTATGTCTTCTTTGGATAAGTGCCTATTTAACTTTTCTCATTTTTTAATTGAGTTTTCTTTTTGTTGACATGTATGAGTTCTTCTTAAATCTTAGATATAAGCCCCTTGTCAGATGCAAGGTGTGCAAATACTTTCTCCCATTTAGTAGCGTATCTTTTTTTATTTTGGTCACACTTTTGCAGTGCAGAATTTTTTTTAATGTTCCAGTTGTTTATATTCTTTTTTGTTTTCTTTGCTGTTGGAAATGAATCCACAAAGATATCACTGAGACTATGTCATGAACCATTTGCCTATATTTTCATCTGCATATTCTATGGTTTCAGGTCTTATATCCAAGTCTTTTATCCACTTGGAATTGATTTTATGTAGGATAAGAGACAGTGATCTAGTTTCATTCTTTTGCATGTGGTTCTGCAGTTTTTCCATCACCATTTATTGAACAGGATTTCCTAGAAGCTCAGTCTTAGTTGGGTTCCAAGTGTTTATGAACTTCACCTCCAATAAGCCTAACAAATTATCATGGTAAAGATCCAGGAAATATCTCTTTATGGGTCTTGTACAGAAAGGGGTTAGGGGAAATAAAAAAGCAATCACTGCAAAATACACATAAAACTTGCTGTGTAACAAATGCCTAGTATATAGGTCAAAGTATTTTGACAGAGTCTGAACCCTTGGGGAAGGGGACTACTCCAACCCTCTCCAGTATTCTCTCTTATGTGAAGGGAAAGCAAGACAAAACAAAATATAGTCAAAGGGGTAAGATCTTCAAGGAAATGGATTAGAAATGTTGCAGCTAGGAAAGAAGGAAAAGTTAGAATACTGGGGAAATACTTTTGTAACTGAAGGTTACATTCCCAAGGCACAAGACTACTAAACATGTGATTTAATCATAAAATAATGGAATTTTTCTGTTCCTTCATCTATCACCAATTAACAGAGGTTCCATATAATTACAATAAAGTATAGCTAAAAGAGCTGTAAGGACAGACTCGCTGAGAAAGAGTATTTAGGGAAGCCCAACATCAAAAGGACAATAAAGGAATTTGAAGTCTCTGGAAACTATAGCTAGATAAAACTTTAAACACAGCCCAAATCCTAGGTACAGTAACATAACTCTGAAGGTAAAAACATGTTTACCTTCACAAACTAATACCTAGCACATAAGAAGGCCATGCATTTGAATCTTTATATGGATTATCTTCTTTAAAACAATAAAATGCTATTATTATATTTCTTTTGTAAATAAATTGAAATTAAGAAAGATTAAGTAATTTGCTCCGAGTTACATAGCTAGTAGATTATAAAAATGGCATATTTGATTCTATTACTTCGTTCCTATTTTCTTCTCCTTGTAATCCAAGGTCGTTGCACTTAATTTTTCATTATTGATCCTCTTAAAAGTTATATATAGTTAAATGCAAATTTAGGCTATGTTTTTTCCTGAATACATGGACCAAAACATATTCTCAAAGGTAACTGAATCTTGAATTACCTGAAGATGAAATCGACACACTTATTTAGGTTTTTTTCAATGGACCAAGCAACTGAGTGCCAGGGTTCACATTAAAAAGCCAAAAGCTAATTCCTATATCGTCTACACACAGCAGTATCCCAGGCTCAATATAAAAATGATAAAACACAGTTAGTCTAAGCCCTGTGTTTATGCATTGTTCTCGACCCTAAATGTTGTAAAACTTGAATACTTAGGTAGTGGAAGCCATATTTCTTTTAATTCAATTGTGAACTGAGTCAGAAAAAATATTCCAAGCATGACATTTTTAATGCTACTGCAGTCATTATATGCTAGGGGGGAGTTTGGCTACATTGGAAGGGGCAAAAATGGGAAGGCCAGAGCAGTGCGATGATGTTTGATGCTCCCAAGTGGGTAAACTGGGTTGAGAGCTGAGTCAAGGACTCAAGTTGCTAGTGAACTACACAAAGGAGGCTGAAGACAGAGAAAGCTAGTGGGGCAAATCCAAGCTAGAGTCCTTAAAGGAGATAAGAGATAAAAGCTCACAAGAGCAGATGCCAAAGTTAATTCCTTCATGACAGTCTGACATAAAACTGGTTTATTGCAGAATTCTTTAGAAAAAGTGACTCAATCCCATAAAAACATTCAATATTAGCCAATTTAAATAAAATTATGCATGTATTTTACCAGTAATTTCTTCGAGTTTAACTGATGATGATCAAGTTGTAGTAGACTTCTTTCATTCTGACATATACAGCAAGGTTTGAGAATCAACCTAAAGTTCAGAAATCTCTTCAAACTTTAGACCAACAAAATTGGACTGGATCATTTTCAACAGCCGTTTGTTTTTTCTGGCCAGATTCACGGTCCAACATGTTTCCTGTTGGTCAGGAAATACCAAAAGCACAGCCTTTCCTGAAGAATTTGGCAATTTAGCTTCCAATTCTTTGCCAGAATTTAAACATGTTAAATAAAGGGATGAAAAAAAGAAAAGAGTGTAAGTTTTCAAATCTAGGAAGGGACAACTGAATTCTTTTGGAACACAGAGTGGATAGTTTAAAAAGACATCAGCAAGAAGGTGTATGTTTTATGAATAATCTGTTTTATAAAATTTACATGCTTCAATATACATTATCATTCTATAAAATTGATGGCTGAAAACAGTATTTAAGCAAATATTCCTTAAAATTATACTGTGAAATATATCACCAAAGTGTGTTTGACAAGTTGGATCAACTTTATTGGTTCTCTTTGATAAGATGGTCATTGTAGGACACTTCAAAATATGGAATAAAAGTGACAACTGGATAAGTCTGATTAAATATTACTACCAAATTATTATTAGATCAGATAAATCAAAAATAGAATCCTGAACATTTCCCAAACACATATCACCTCTGTTCCTTTATCTCATCTCTATCTGGAAAGGTAGAGAATTATAAGTACACTTGTTTCTACACCACTTTAAAGAGGGCAGATTTCTAGAAAAACATGAATGGCAGACAGGTCTGGCAGCACAAGGTTAAAGAATCTGGAAATGCCTGAATAAGGAACCGGGCTTTGGTCTAGACATTGTTAAACTCAATTTGGCTATACTGTATTTGACTTGGGACTTAGTTAAAATCCTGTAGTGGGTGGTTCTGAAAATAAAAATCCAGTTAAACCATCTGGCTCTTCAGCTTTGCAAAATATAAAACAATTTGCCTCACATCCCTCTTTCCATCACTCCCTCTCTGATGACTTTCATTGCTAGGTTCTATTTTTGGCACTTTTATTATTCAGAAAATACATTTGAGCATGCTGGATCCCCGTCTACAAATTGACATTGATAGCAAAGATTTTCAAAGCATAATGCATTGACAATAGATAAATTATCTTTACAAAATAAAACACAGATATCACACTACATGATATATTTCATACTTCATTTCACTATCACATAGTTTCATTGTTTTGGAAATGAGGTTATATAGAGATGCAATTTACTTAGTGCTCCAGTGGCTAGTTTTTAAAGTCTTATGAGCCTTCAAACCATTACCTAACCTACTCAAAGAATAAATCTTTTAAAATGGAAAACAGCCAATCATGAAGTGACAACAATACAGAGCAAGGAAATGAATTCAGGTACAAATTCATATTTAATGGATATAAACCTCAATGACTGTGGAATAAAAATCTAAATATAGTTCATCTCATTTACCAGCAATCACCTTTAAAGCACTCCATATTTTCTGAGAAAATTAACTAAGCTATTATAGTATTTTTGGAATGCACATTTTTTCCTCTGTGAAGTGTGTCTAGAAAAGCACACAAATAAGGTTAATCAATATATGAAGCAAAAAGAAATGTGTAGTTTATGGAATCAGCCTTTTTAATTTCAATAACTTTCTTCACTTGCTGTGGGAAAGAATATGTTGGTTCATAAACATAAAAATGCCTGTTAGTTATATTAAAAGAACTTGACCTCTAAGAAATTAGACCACCTAAAATAACCAACCTGAAAAAAATTACAAAGAATTTTCAGTACTCAGTATTATTTACACGATGGAGAATACGCATATTTATACACTGTTAGTAAAAGTGTAAAAAATAAGGAAATTCCTGGAGTGTTATTTTACTATAAATACAGAAAACTTTATATTTAATTTTATTCCACTAAATTCTATTTTAAGTCTATTAAAATAGACTGTCATTGCCACAGAAATTCCATGTTTAATAGTTTATTATAATGTAATTAAAAGATATTCCTATAAACATGTATTTATAAATTTTATATTGTTATATACACATTATATACATTTATGTATGCATTTATTGCCAATAGGAAAATAAATGGTGTGTGTGTGCACACATGTATGATGGCAGCATTCTTTATTTTTAAAAGTTGGGAGTGAACTAAGCATTAATAAAGTGTTAATGCAGGATATATCCAAAGTTCATAATTTATAAAGCAAGAAATACCATAATTTAAACTTACTTGTATTAGTATGGCAAATTATTTATGATTATAGTATTAAGAGAAGGACATTTACAATGTTTCCAGGTGGGATGACAATCTTTTGTTTTCTAACTATGCATATGTATGGGATGTGTGTGTGTAATTGTGGGAGGAAATAGAAAAAACAATGATAGAATGTTGAAGTCAAGAAATGAATACATGAGAGTGAATCGCATTAATCTCTCCTTTTAGATGTTTAATAAGTTTCATAGCTTTTTTTAAACAGTAAGCTTCTACATACCTTCCTAATAGTAGTACCTTCGAGTAGCAGAGTTGTAGACATTTCTTCTCTTTTTGCATTCAGTGAGTACATATTACTCAGTAAATTTTTAAGCAAAAATGAACAAAAACTAAATCTACAGAAAAAACATGCTTTGTTAGTTGTTCATCAGCTCTGAGCTTTATGCAAGTGTTAATCATTCCAGTTCCTGTTTCAAACCTACTTGCCCTCACAGACCAATTCTTACCTCAAGTTAAATGGATACAATCAGTTGTACCGCAGAAAGCCTTTGGTTCAGCATCAATCTCTTAACTGCTGCTGAAGTCCTAACACTTTCCGGTCTCCTGCTGTTCTGATTCTTGCTATTACCCAGACAGTATTTAAGGCTCAGCAAATTTCCTGGGCTGAGTTCTTTTCCTCAGTTGTCTGAAAATCAACTTTCTAGTTCACTAGTACACACACTTATATGTTTGCTTGTTCCGCCTCACCCTATTCAATCCTATCCTTTCAAATCTTTGCTCACACTTGCCTTTGGTCTTCTGCTCCTGCCTTTATTTTCTCTCCAGACTGGTGACTTCATTTGGTTTTTCCCTTGTTAATTACCTCTACTCATATTTTTAGCATGGTACATAATTCACATCTGTTCTATATCCTACCTAAAACAACAACCATTATGGACTGCATTGCTCTTATGTTGCCAAATAGAAACAAAACAAACCATAACAGAAAAAAATAATATCAAGATGTGTCAGTTGTGTATGTTCTTGTCTAGATTATTTGACATTTTCTATATTCTCACAGATAAAGCACTTGGCTGGAGGAAAAGGTTAACTCTGGAGTTAGACTACCTGAACTCAAATCTTTAGTCTAGAACTCAGTAACTATGGAAACTTAGACAAATTAAGTGTCTCAAGTGTTATGGTAAATGTTAGTTTCTGTAAAATGGGAGCAATGTTGGCTGGGAGGACTAAATGAGCAAACAAACAACACATTCCTTAGAACAATGTGTGACACAAAGAAACACTAAATTAGTATTTGTACTTATTACTAATTCTGATATTTTTATTAACTACTTTGAGCTAAGTGATTACTAAGCAAACACTTGGAGAAATTTAGAATGACTATTAAGTTAACAAAAAAATAAAGTACAAAATTTATGTTTTCAATGAAAGTGTGAATTCATTCACTCATTTAGTGAACATTTACTGAGCCTCTGTTAGGAGCTGTCCACTATGCTAGATACTGGGCATAGTACTGAGACGAAGATATTGAAGCCTTTGCCCTTAGAGCAATTACCTTGCAATGGAGCTTAAATTTGAACTGATGAATGACTATATCAATGGCCTTGTGGATGCTGAGGAATGTAGTTGTAATCTTTGTTCTGAAGTACTTTTTGCCAAATAAGAGAAGGCATATCTGGGTGTATTCAAAACTTTTAGATTTTGTTTCTATTTTCTTTGTGACCCTGGAAGGTGATTCATGACTGTTTTTATTAATCCAGTTAAAGGTGCTTACTCATTTTATAAAATCAATCCTATTTTAACTATATAAGAGGTTGAAGAGAATTTACACATTTTGTATCAACATCACAAAGGAAATAATATTGGTTCTGATAATATTCTGTATTTTTTTTTGTCTTTTTCCTATTATTTTCCTACAAGAAAAAAAATGGCTTCATTATTTTTGTTTTTGCAATGCACATATTGATAAACTTTCAATACTTAAAAGAATGAAGATAAATGTAAGGGAAATACAATCCCATGATAAAACCACCAGTAATATTTTGTGACAGTCCTTTCATGAATCTCTTTCTGGGGGTCTAGCTCAGTGGCAGAGGATGTGACTGCATGAGTCTCTTCTTGACTACATGAGTCACAACTATAGGACTACATATAGTTACACATAAATATGGCCATATTATAAAAGGTGTTTAGTTATCACTACTTCTTCCTTTCGTTCTTCTCTTCTTCTTTGACTCCTGCATATATAAACAATGGATAGAAGACAGAAATGAGGAACTTAGTAGAGAAGATTTTGTTACTTAGGTGAAACTGAAGAAACAGCTACGTGAAATTTTCTAATGCTGCTTCTCTATTTTCTCTGTCCAGAATACCATAAACATATGAACACATATACCATACAAGGTGCTGTTATTTCTGTAGATTAAATTCCAAAAATAGGATTACTAGACCAAGGTGTCCATAAAGTTTCAATTTTTACTTGTGTTACCCAATTGTGTTCCAGAGTATCCATGTCAAATTAGAGTCCACTAATTTATGAGAGTTCTCATTGCTCCCATCTTACCAACACCTGGTATGTTTATGCATTTTTTAAAATTTGGTAGGAATAATATTACCTCATTTTAATTTAGATTTATATTTGTCTTATTTTATAATATCTCCTCTAACTTGCCTTTAAAATTTTGGCTCACTGAACTTCCTAAATATAGGAGCTTCTTTGTCTTTTATAAATTCTATGAAATTTCAAAAATTTTCATTTCTAATGCTACTTCTCATTTATTTCTTTCTATCTAGAATACTAGTAAGTATAGAACTTTTCACTTACTCCTCTATGTTACTTAACTTATCTTTTAGATTTTCAGTCTTATTTGTCTCTCCATGCTATTTCTGATATCAGTTTATTATTTCTTCAGTTATAGCTAAATAAAAATACCTCTCTACTAAGTTTCTAATTTCAATCCTATGCCTTTCTAGAAGATTTGTTTTCTTTTTCAAACCAGCTACTTCATTTAGATAAGACTTTTTTTCATTATTACTTTTAATACACTTACTTCTATTCCATCAAAATTATTGGACATCCTTTCATAATCTATATATCTGATTCTTCAAAATGTCAGTCTATATGCATCTAACTTTTCAGATATTTTTTGTTCATAATTGTAATATTCTTATTATCATCATCATTATTATTTATGAGTGGAGTCTTCAGTATTAAGGTATGTTGTTATACCATTACCAAATGGAGATCACTTTTTTCTCAAGATTTTCACCATTTGTTTCATGTTTCTTGTCCAACTGCATTTTCTGTATCTGGAGGTCAGAAATCCAAAATGGTTTCACTAGCCTAAACGTGTTGGTGTTGCTATGCTTCCTTTGGTGGCAGTATGGTAGAATTCCTTTACCCATAATTTTCCAGGTAGGAGAGCTGCATTCTTTGATTTATGATCCCTCCCAACACCTTTAAAGCTAGCAGCAAACTATCTTCAAATCTGTTTCTATCATCATATTACCTTCTTCCTCTTCAGTGGTCAAATTTCCCTCAGTCTCCCTCTCATAAGAACACTTAATGATTGTATTTACAGTCCACCCAGATAATCCAGTATAATCTCCCTATTTCAAAAATCTTTAACTTAATCACACCTGCAACTCCCATTTTTTGCCATGTAAAGCTGAATTCCCAAACCCCATGGGTTAAGTCTGGATATCATTTGGAGTCATATCCAACCAATTACACATGGTAAGGAGCTTAGCATATAAAAGCTGAAAACTATACTGCCATTCCACCTATAAATGATACCATTTGATATTTTTCTTTTTCTTTCTGGCTTATTTTGCTGAACATGATCCCTTCTAGCTCCATCCATGTTGGTGAGAATTGCATTAGTTAATCATTTTTGATTGCTGAATAGCACACAATTATATTATATACATGTACCATATCTTCTTGATCCAGTCATCAATTTTTGGGCATTTGGGTTGTTTCCATGTTTCAGCTATTGTAAACAGTGCTGCAATAAACACAGGTGTGCATGTGAAAAGCAAAAACTAGCAGGCAACCACAAATAAGAGATATTCTACAGGGGAAAGGGAGGAAGAGACCACAATAGGGAAGAAAAGAGCACAAGGGACTATGGTGATGGTTCACAGGTGAACTGGTGATGGGAAACCTATGGGGGTACACAATAATGTAAAGGATATAAATTAAATTTTTTAAAAAGAGTAAATTAAAAAAAGAGTAAATTTTAAAAAATAAATGAATACATAAATAAATACTATACTGCCATTAAGGTAAGCAGTGTATTTTGTTATAGGGTCATAGCAACGGAAGTGAATTGAAGGCATCAGCCAGGTATCTCTACAACTGGGGTAACTGGTGGGGTGAAAATCAGGAGAATTGGTTAACCATGAAAGAAGTCACTAGATTCCTCAGATTACCTTCCCAAACATTTGCAGTCAGGTGGCTAACCCTCCTCTACCATAATGGCCTCAGGGACACTGC
Source organism: Scalopus aquaticus (assembly GCA_004024925.1). NCBI lineage: Eukaryota > Metazoa > Chordata > Mammalia > Eulipotyphla > Talpidae > Scalopus > Scalopus aquaticus. The sequence goes on along the minus strand of PVIJ01000068.1, from coordinate 380,054 downwards.
ACATTCCTAAGTGTAATGATAGCACATAAAAAATAAGGGTATTCATTAATTATTGTTGAAAAACTCAACTACCTTTTCCTCATTGTCTCTAAAAATGCTTACTGGTAGGCTGATAGACAAGAGGATGAATGTTCTCTGTGAAGAGGTGCAAAGGGATGGGAGTATTATGGTAACATATATCTGAAGAAGTATGAATGTACCCTCAAATCATATACAGTGTTGTAAACCAACATTACTTCAACAAAAAAAAAAAAAAAAGAAAAAGGAAATATACCAGGCGAATAGGAGAACAGCAGATACTGAAAAATACGTATCTCCCAATAAACCAAATTAAGTACCTTATAGCAAATCCCAACAATGGATGAGAACTATATATTCATAAATACCTTCAGATCAATTCTAACATCTACTTTTTAAAATCTAAATGGAAACTCATGTATAACCAGGTACTTGATATAAATTTTCTAACATGAAGGATAAAGGCAAATGTAAATAAAAGGATATTAAGGATCTCAGTAAAAAAGCATAAGACTTTTTTTTAAGCTGGCACTTTAAATCTTCAGAGAGAGTAGCGCTATCATACTCATAAAATGAGAACGAGGTAATTTTTTTTAATGCCATACGCACACAAAAAAATCTTGAAAAGTAAAATTATGACAGTAGAAAAGGAAAATCCAATTGAAAGGTTAAAATAAAGTTGAAGAAATCTCACAGAAAACAGGATAGAGAAGTAGAAAAGATTAAATATTATTCTAGGACTTACAACACTGAACATTTAGACTTCCAGGAAGTAAGATGAAATAAAATGAAGAAGAGAAAATTATCAGAAATAACGTTGAAAAATTTATCCAAGTTGAAGCATACAAATTTCCACATTGGGAGGAAATTTCAGCATAGTGGTTACATAAGACCTATACAAAAGCATGTCACTGAAATTTCAGAACACAGGGGGACAAAGAGAAAATTCTAGAACTTTCCCAAGAGAAGTAACAAGAGCCCACATTCAGGAAGCAGAATGACATCACACTTCTCAGAGGGACAGGACGTGGTAGAGCAATGCCCTTAAAATTATCAAGGAAACTTGCAAATAAGAATTGTATACCTAGCCATGCTATTAAGTGAAGCAGACTAGCTCAAGATAAGACAAGCCCATTTTCTTAATTTTACCACCCATGCATTCTATCTCAGGAGGCCATAAATATCATTTAAAATGAGATGGTTAACCAAGAAAAAATAAAATGGGATACAAGTAACAACAACTCCATAAAAAAAAAGACTCCTTACCCAAAAAATTAGAATCTTCAAAAACAAGGTGGTAAGATACCTAAAACATATTTTGGTCTCAACTGATAGTGATTTTGTCTCCCAGGGAACATTTCACAATATCCAGTGACAACTTATTGTCACAAGTAGGGCAATGGGGGAAGAGTGCTACTGTCATCTAGTGGATAGAAGTCAGGGACAGATGCTAAAAATCCCATAATGTACAGGACAACTCCCTAAATCAAAGAAATATTCAGACCCAAATGTCAATCGTGCCAAGGAAGTTGAGAAACCCAGTGAAACAGGAACCAGTGCAAATAAGTGAAGATTCTGAATTCATTCTGTGGTCAATTTAGAACCACTGACACAACAGTGCGAAGCCTCAGAATGTATCTTTTAACAGACACATCCAATTATGACATAACTAAGCAGTGGTTCTAGAGGCAGGCAGAAAGTACCTGCTGACACAATTGAGCCATCTTCCTTATTTCTGATTGCTGTTAGTAGATTTTTGCCTTGTCCAAAAAATCTTTATGACCTTGCAACAAATACTGCAACTTATTTTCTTAGCTTCCTCTGTTAAATGATTTGTGATTTTTTTAAAAAATACCTATCAATTTACTTCTCCATTTGCTGTACATACCATCCTCTGCTCTTGAATTTCTCTATCTACCTTGCCCTTCCACAGAATTCATCAACAATCTCCAAAACTAAGCTCTATAAGTCAATAAACTAAGAATGATCCACACATAAAGAAAAGGTCCTTAAAGAACACTGTATTCTTACTTAATTTTGAATAATTCCTATTCATCATGAAAAAAATACAGTACAAGTATAAACTAATGCGATGCCAGCTACTATAATCAACAACCCCCAAAATTTCAATAGTTCCAGCAGTATCAAAAGTTCTTGCTCACTCACATAAAATCCAAATCTCAAATTAATAACTGTTCCTCTTTCCAATAATGATTCAGAATTCCATCTGAACCTTTTAATTTTATAGTTTCAACTTCTTGGTTTCAAATTTTAACGTATTTTTTAAGATTTATTTATTTATGTATACAAGTGCTGTGAGCTGTGAGAGGATTCACCAGAGACAGAGTGGGGAGCAGAACAGGCATCAACATTAAATGTTGCAGGTGAGTAAAAGCATACAGAATAATATACAGGAGATTTTTATGACCTATGCCTGGACATGAATACATGACTTTCACTCACTTTGCACTGGCTAGAACTTAGCTACATAACTATATATAACTCTGAGAAAGACTGGGAAATATTGCCTATGTACCAAGTCCAAGAACAGGAAATGGCTGATGCATATACAGCCAGGCTCTGCCACTGTGTGGTTCTGAAAAATGTTACAGTAATTACAAGGAAATCTGGATATTTGTAAGGCACATATATAATAATTTCACATAGCTATTGAAACCACAGAGCAAAATGACAGTAAATGGAAACATTAAGATAAAAACACACAAATGCTTATTATTAAATAAAAGAAGTCAATCTTAAAAGTCTACACACTGTATGATTCCAATTATACGATATTCTGGAAATGGCAAAATTATGGAGACCATAAAAATATCAGTGGTTGCCAGGGGTGGGGAGGGAAGAGATAAATAGCCAGGTCAGTATAATGCTTTGTGTGATTATTATGATGATGGATATACGTCATTAAATATTTGTCTCGACCCACAGAATATAAAACACCAAGAGTGAATTCTAAGGCAAACAATAGACTTTTGGTAGTTAAAACGTGTCAGTGTAGGGTCATACTTGGTAACAAATGCACAGTTCTGGTGGGGATATTAATGTGGGGGAGACTATCATGTTTGGGGGAGGAAGGAGCATAGGGGATATTGCTATACTTTCCTCTTAATTACACTGTAAACTTAAACCTACTCTAAAAAAATAAAGCCTTAAAAGGAGATAAAATCTGTAAAGGATATAGAAAAGGTCCTTATCTTCCAAGGTATAAAACAAAGCTTCAGATGAGCAAATAGCATCGATTTCGTACAAGGGAATGTTAATAAGAAATGGTGAAGAGTAGTAAATCAAACATAGTCACAGAGAGCAAAGATGATGATGTTCTTTATTCTGTGATTCAGAGAATAAGAAGAAAAAAACTCAGTTGGTTATTAAATGAAACAAAAACAGAAAACCTGAAAAATAAGTTTTATCAAGGTGTGGGAAAAATGCAAAGATAGCTTGGGAAAACTAGAAATGTTAAAGGGAAATATTCCTCCTAAAGTGATAAGTTACCTCACAGGGTTGAAGACAGGCTGAAAAAAAAAATGCAACAACAAGAGCCAGAGTAATTTAAATTATTGAAATGGTTTAATTGCATGAACTTTTGTGACCTTTTTTACTAGGGATTTGGTTAATTATTAAATCCTACAACAACACTTAAACCAAAATTAGAATCTGGTTAAGTTACCTACCTTCAGTGTTGCTTAAAATTTTATTCAAATGTACTGCCATCATTTTTTATTATTGTTTTTCTATTGGTGTTGTTCTTTAAATTAAATCAACAGACTAAATAATAGCAATTACTTGCAACGTTTAAATATTTAAAATAATAGCACAAAATCTTTGGATTAGGAAATTATTTTTCGGTGTTCATTAAAATAGTCACTAAATCCAGCGGCTGAAAACAAATGTACAGCTTTAGTGGTAATTGTGAAGAAAACAAGAACCATTAAACTGAAAGTAAATTAAATCATCTCTTGAAGTCCTTTCTGGCTCTATCATCCTATCATTTCACTTAAGATTTTTTAAGCTAGATTTGTTTTTTTTTAAAACTTCCCTTAGTCAATTTAATTTAGGTTATCAATAGTAATCATACAGCATTTAAAAACTCATCTGGAAGTAGCAACTATCACCAACCTCAATTGTGTAGAGTTAAGAGAATTTGTCATTGGTGATATGGGCCTTGGAAGGAGGGGAAGGGCACCATACCTAGTACAGGAGTCGCACATACACACTGAGTATAAGTTGCACATACATACTATATGACCAATAATCTATTTTCTTTAAACTAAAACTCTTGCTTTGAACTGAAATTCCTTCCCTGCTGATGCCTAAATGAGTATACTGAAACCATCAGATGCACCAGCGTCAAGACAACAAGGAAGCTGGGACCAAGTTCTGGGGACCGAATGTGATGAGTACCAGACACACCGACTATTCTGATGGGCTATTTGTTTATGACTAACTTTTTGTTTAACTCATTATAAAAAGGCCAGTTTGAGATGGTGGAATGGTTTCTTCAGGGTGCTGTGCCCATCATTCCCTCAGATCTATGGTCAGTGACCAGAAAAATAAAAGCACTTACAGATTCAATTCTTGTCTCTGTTTATTGGCTTTTTAGTAGTGACAGGCAGCAGAACTATTCCCAGTAACATTAGGACATGTGTTCTTAAAATGAATTTTTATGAAGCAATTAATTTGGGAAGGCGTCACAATTAACATTTAATGGCTACTATTCCCTTCTTTTTACAAATTATTTTAGCAAGATGTCAGTACAGAAATATGTATTAAGAAATGATACGCTCTAATTAAGGAATACTGAAAGTTAAATAAAGTAGTTCCCTTGATATCCTTTCACCTGGAGAGCTATGAAATAACCACAGAATTATTTGAAATGCCATTGCCAGTTGTTAGCTAAGAAACTTTAGATTGAAATTTAAATGCCACTGCAGTGAAAACTTTCCTGATGCTCCAGATGAGGTTAGGTATATACAGCCAGTACTCCTGTCACCATGTTGATTTAATAATTAATTATTCAATTAAATGGCTTAATATCTATCCCTGCTTAGAAGAGATCAAGGATGCTTTCGGCATTTTAGATGAGTATACACTCAGTGCCCAATTTAAGCACTGAATCCATCAGGGACAATACAGTTGTTAAATGGTGAATATAAGAAAGAGTTGGAAAATAATCTTTTGTTTCCCCCAAATTTTTGGAAGAGTTTGTTTCCCATTGGAATTGTTGCGTTCTTAAAATTTGGAATAGCTCAGGGAAGCCACTTAGTTTTAGAATTTTCTTTATGGGTATTTTTTTGCCTACTGACATAATTTTTTAAATATTTATAGAACCATTTATGTGTTTTATTTCTACAGGATTCAAATTGAGTAAGATATATTTTCTAGATATTTGTCCAACTCAATTTAGTAGCCCATAGTTGCTCATAGTGCTTGTTAAAACAGATTGTTATTATTTACTAGATTAATTGAATTGCGGCCAGAAAATATATTTTGTATGATTTTTTTTCAGTTTGTCAAAGTTTGCTTTATGGCCCAGAATATTGTACTCTATTAGAAAAGAATGCTTATTCTGCACTTGCTGGATGTGTTTTCTACATATGCCATTAGGTTAAATTTGTTTTTTGTTTATTGAAATGTTTGTATTCTTGCTAGTACCTTTCTTGTTTTAAATCTACTATGATGATAGTTTTACCTATTTCTCATAGTATATACATTTTGCAAAATAATATCAAAAGAATGAGAAGAAAAGACATTTAAAGTTCAACAGTAATCACCACATTATTTGTACTTCATTCTGTCTCCTCAGATATTTCAACTATCAATAGAATCATTTTACTTGTGCCTGAAATGTGTCCTTTAAAACTCCTTTTATTGGGGAATTTGATAAAAAAAAACAACCCTTTAAATTGTTTTATTTTTTTATTTGTTGTTTTGATGTAAGCATTTTAGCACTCATTTTGAAAAAGCATTTTGGCTGGGTATAGAATTCTAAACTATAGTCTTTCAAAATATTTCAGATATTCCATTGAATTTTGGCTTCTGTTCTTACTGCTGAAAAACCAGATGTCAGTTTAATAGCTACTCTCTTTCACTCTGGCTGCCTAAATATTTTGCTATTTTCTTTGGCAATCTGAAATTTCACTGTGATATCTCTAGATACAAATTTCATTTTATTTATGTTTTTGTGGTTTGATGGATTCTTGAGTATCTTAACTGACATTATTTAGTTTGGAATTTTTCCAGTGATTATCTTTTAAAATTCTATTGTCTCTTTTTAAAACAGATTAATTATATTTTATACTTTCCCACTTTATATATATATGTGTGTGTGTGTATGTGTATATGTACACACACACACACCACACACACACACACACATACATATTCCATCTCTTACCCTCTTCTCTGTATTTTTCAACATTATCTCTCTCAGTGCTGTATATCAGTTTATTTCTAGTAGCAAATCTACAAGTTTCTAATTATCTCCTCAGCTGTGCCTAATTTGCCGTTAAAATCATCTCTTGGGGCCTCCCTAGTGGCCTCGGGTTTAAGACTCAGTGCTATAACCTCTGCGTCCTGAGTTTGATCCCTGGCCAGGGAGCTAACCCAAATATGGCACAGCAGACCTCTCCTGCCTCACCCACTGTTCCCCTTAGCAGTGTATTTCAGTCCATCTACCTGTTCTGCTCCCTACACTGTCTCTGGTGAATCCTCTCATCCCCCATACCTCTGGCCTACTCCCCAGTTCTTAAAAATAAATATTAAAAAAATAAATTAACCATCTCTTAAATTATTATTTTACTTATGCTTTATTTCTTAAAATTCCATTTGATACAGTTATGCAAATTAAAAAATCTGCTATGTTAATTTTTAAATTTTCTTTACTCGTGGATATTTTCAACCTTGTTTTTTACTATCTTAAACATGTCAGACTAGTTCTATTTTGCTCTAATATAACAGCCTGTATCTGAATCTAATAAGCCCAGTTAACTCAGATAATGATACTTTTTCTTTATTGTCTATTATTTGCTTTTGAGCTTTGTTATTTTTGACTATATGATGCTTATTCTTTAGGGAATTTTTTTAATAACTTGAAGCCTAGGATACATTAAACTAAAACCAAAAAGAATCTACAATTATTTCTGCCAGATGCCTTGATCCACTTGTAATCTATATCTACCTTAAACCCAATGTAAACCTGAGATCCTTGAACTGCCCAGGTGATATGAAAAGGATAGTTAGCTTCCAGTTCAGCCTTATCCTGAGGGTGTAGTTCTTTGGTGTCCCAGATAATAAAGGGAGTTCTCCTCTAAAATTCCTTACATTGAATTCTTATGGCTTTGATTTACTCCTCTTCAAGTCATAAAACATCAAAATAAAATTTCAAATTTGGTGAGATGGCCAACTATCTATAATGCAAAAGCAGGTCTCACTGTTTATCTCTCTGGGATCTAGTTTTGCCTTCATTTTTACTTGATTGTTTCCTGGTACTTTGTCAGCAATTCATAGAGTTCTTTAAATCTTTTTAAGAAAGAGTTTACCCTGCATTTTTAGTTGTTTTTAGTAGATTAGGGATGTGAGTAACTTTGCTTACCTTAACTGGAAACAAAATTTTCTTCCAAAGGTTTTCCCCTACCCTCCACCGCTGAGCACGTAGCTAGAAACTGAAAAGTATTCCTTCTCAAAGCAGTATAAAAGAGAAGGAAATAGGTGTTCTACTCAGTGTCTTGTATGCCTGAACTTCACATACCTTATCTTTCTATATTCCACAAAACCTATTGAAATGTCTCACACCTTATAAACTAACTGCATGAGTAAATATAAAAATGCAGCAGAGTCATATGGCTACACTTATCCATAAGAATTTTGGTGGAAATAGAAGTACTTTCCTTTAAACTTACAATTGTGTAATCTGAGCTTAATATTACATACTTATTCATTTCCATGGAATAGAGATGGTAGGAGGGGAATATCTGGGACCTTAATTTAGACCAAATGCTGAAAAGAAGTGTCAGCACAGAGGCAAAACACTGTATTTTGTTATTTTTTCATGAGGGAGAGGAAATTGCCTTTTATGGTGTGGTGAGAGAGGAAGAGTCAGAGTTTTTTAATCAGGCCAAGCTGAGTTTGAACCTCGGCTCTGTCTTCCATCTATATAACTTGGGCATGTTATTTGCTCTCTTGTAAGATAAAATAGTATCTTTTTCACTAGGTAGGACCTAAAGTTAATGGTGAAGTAAAACAAATTGCATCATGTCTGGTTGGTAAATAGGAGGTGCTCAATAAATATTTGTTGTGATTATCTCCTTTTTTGTTCTAAGAGTTTCCATCTCCTGATAAAATTTCTACTATTAATTAAGTGTATAGATCAAGAATAACAAAAAGTTTCCATACCAATTGTCAGTGCTGCTAGATGGCTCTAAGCTGCTCAGTAGATAGCACTGAGAAAGCTTCAGGGAAATATAACTGATTACTAATATCTTCCCTGAACACAGCTATAAGAACTGGAAGCACCTGTACATTCTGGATGCCATAGCTAACATAGTTAGAAGGAGAGTGGTAAAGACTCCAAGTATACCTATAATAGACACTCAGTCCATTCCAGGATTTATTTAGTGACTTTTGTTAAGAGTAAAACTTCTTGGGGAGAGGAGCATATAGACTTTGAACATATGCCATTTCGTTCCATCATCATCAAATTTTATCTTCTTCAAAACTTAAACTAGTCTGCAAATTCCAGCGATTTCAGGGTATTATCCCAATTTAATCAAATAAACTTATGTCTACCCTATCTAGCCTGGCTGCCTATGTAAGCTTATAGTAAACTTTTCTCTGCTTTCTTCTCCAATAGAAATTTCCAAATCAACCTGTCCTATCACTTAACATTTGTTATATATTGCTGCTAAATTTATGTTATATGATTATCCACTTGATTGCTTTTGTTTAATCATAGCTTACATGAAGTTGCTTTGCCATGATATCACCAGTAAGTCATCCCAGTGTGTATATCAATTTTATCAGGCATGTAACATGATGTAAGTATAGATTTTAGTAATGGTTAAGAAGAAAGGTCTGTGATAATATTGGATGCTAGTTCTTCCAGTGCTCACAGTATATACCCTTAGATTACATGCTCCTTAATAATGGACCTCTTGAGCTTTAGTCAAGAGCCTAGAAGATAATAAGCTAGCAGAAGTATTTGTTACATGAATAGGACATTGTTACATCAATAGATAAACTGCTTAATTCCTAAGGAATAGTTTTTTTTCCCTTGCAGTTGTTACTAAGATATTGTTCTTATTTAATAAACTACAAGATACTTTCAAAAGAGATTTTCCATTTTTGAAAATCTATTTTTCCATTTTCATTTGTACCACTTTGTAAATAGGACATAATTTTGTATTTCAACCACTTTCCAGTCCAAAAGTCAACATGTTAGTACAAAAGAAGCTGAACATTTCATTATCTCAGAGAAGGTCTACTTTTATTTGAATCAATGCAAAGGCCATGAGAATCTGACATCTTGAGCCATCTGTCAGACATAAATGTCCTTATAATGATACTCTGGAAAGTTACTTTTAAAATCCCATTTGGTTAGACTGTGTAATGAGAGTGGCACCAAGGGTTATACAGTCTGTATCACATCCCCTTTCCCCAGAGATGGATCATCTTTTGAAGTATTTAAAAACTTAAAAATAGATTCCTGTATAGAAATCCCTTTCCCCCATCTCGTGTTTTTTACCAAAGATTGGAAGATCCTGAGGTTGGAAATTTTGAGGAAGTCTTTTATTCTGATTTGTGGCAAAATTAAGAATGGAAGTGCCTTGTACATGTTAGGGAAAACACTACCCACTCAATGAGTTGAACTCAAACCAAATCTCCCTCCCACTGGACAGATATTTACTTCCTTAAAACCCAGCATGAATCATTACTATTTTCAGCAGTAAAACACCAGTTGAAGTAACCCGGTATAAAACATTCATATCTTTTGTTCTGTCAAACTGATACCGGGCAAAAGGGGTTTCAAAATTGCCAAAGGCAGTGCCCAAATTGCTTACAGGTCACTATCTTGGTTCTGCAGCCACATGTACACTTGCAAGACTACTCAGGCTTAGGGAACAATGAAAACATTGGGATTTATGTAACAAACAGGGAAAAGCAAAGAATTACTGAAGTCAACATATGGCCGTTTACCTTACTTAAAGCAATGTCCTGTCCTTTAAGTCCCAGAAAAGTAACAAAGGTGGTGTCTTCCCGCCATTGCTGACATGGAACTCCTCTTCCAAACAATAGGCCACATTTCCAAAATGGCATCTTCCTTCGTCTGCAGACGCGCAACAATCAGACTGTAGCCCAGGTTCCAACTCACGAGGCCAACACAGAACACAACTGGAGATGCTCCCACAACTGCCATGGTGTCCCAGCACAGGACCAGGCCAACAACACTGCAAACAGCAACTACAGTGGCCAGATGGCCCCACAGACTGCACTCACTCATTTTAGGAAGGTGCCCACTTTGGGCCTCTGCCTTCTTCCTTTGGCTGCAGTAAAAACAAAACTGGGAGCAGTTTCCTTCGCTCGGCTACTTGCAAAGTCTCCAAAGTCGCTGGCCCCAAAGTCACTAAAGATTCCCAAAAACGCTCAATCCAAAACTCTATATCCCAGCAGCTCAAAAACTTCTGGCGTCTGATTTCCGAACTCTCAATCTTGGCGGCTACATTTGCTGCCACTTATTCCTCTATTCCTACATCATGATGACTGCCTTCCCCTTCTCCTTCAGTCCCTTTTATTTCTCATCAGACTCTCCACCCCAATCTGCAAACTTAGCATTTTCCCTGGGGCTATTCATTCTCATCAGCAAACCCCCTCCAGGGGGCACCACCTTTACTGGACTTTGGATTCAGCCCAGTTACATAACCAGAGATTGGCCCATGTTCAAAGGATAAGGCAGAGGAAGACAAAGAAATAGGGAAAAAGGCAAATTGCTCTCCTAACCACCGTCCCGAGCTGCAATGTCTCTAAAGATCTCACTTTATTTCTTCTGCCAATCAATCTGACACCTCTAAAATCTGGTACATTCACTTGCCTATTCAATTATCTCTTTAGAACCCAAACTCAAAGGTAAGCACTTTTGGAGAAAACAACTAAGCAGATCCATCATCCATATTACATCAAACTCTTTCAGACAGAAAATTCAGTCAACAGAGATCATCCTACTGAGTACAGAAGTTGAAATGTCACTTCTACTGGACATTTCCCTCCAGGGGAGATTTTGCTTTTCCAAAGAGAAAAGTGCTTTCCCACATTCCATCCTTGGCCTTAGCAGTCCTTGGGCATTTTAATTCAAAGGCAATGTTCATGCTGAATGGGGCAATGGTCATTCCCTTTTGTGAAAAGAACATGAAGAACCATAAGTCACTCTAACAAGTATAAAGTCCAGCTAAAAGCCTTGTGCTGGAATGACTTCCTCTCTGTTCTCTCTGCCAAAGCCTGTGTTACTTCAGTGAGCTCTAAGTTTGGAATCATAGAGTTAATGTTATAAGTTATCATGAAGCTGCTTACCAATTCTACTAAAATTTCCATTCCAGTCTTAGTTGTACTTAAAATTTAGCAAGGATGATTGTTTGGCAAAGGTAAGCATAACTGAAATTGTTAACAATGCAATTGTCTTGCACACAAAGGAGTATTTCAACATCAAAGAACTTAATAAATGTTTCGGTTGTTTTGGTTTTTAAAGTTATGATTAGGGAAGAAACTAGAGTTAAAATCCTGACTCCCTGATTTAGAATATAACCTAAGGAGTTCTCTATTCATTATCTTTAGGTTTCAATGGCTTTAACTTAAAGGGTAATACGTCCCCTAAGATGTTATCGCATAGTTGAAATAAGATAATGAGTGCTATGCATTTGCAGTATATCTCACATACATAAAGTACTAAAAAACAAAAACAACAATGCTAGGTCTTCTCCCTTCTTTGCTGAGAAACTGGAGCTCATATCCAAAACACTTACTGGCCAAATGGGAGCTTTCTGAGATCATTCATCATTTCAAATGGTGTTGCTTAGTTTATCTCTAGTGTTTCCTTCTTAATGTCCTACTGTGTGATTCTGGTAGATCAAAATAACACTATCCTTAGATTTCTTTTTTGACATTCTCACACAGTTGTAACAAATATTTGAAATGAGAGGTTCATAACAAATAATGTGCAAGTTTATTGACAGCAAGAAACTTTCAAGTCTAAATTAAAGTTTAGACATTAAAATCTACCAAACTAAAAATTGGTCCTCTTTGTATAGTGTTTTAGAGTTTACAAATCATTTCATCAAAAACTATTTTCACGTTGATTTTCATAACAACACTGCGTTTATACAGGATTTTTGTTATCCATAAAATAAATAAAATGAGAATCCAGGTGATAGTCATTTATTTAAGAAAAAAATACTAAATTATAGGCAGCAGCCCTCTGTGCCACCTGTGATGTAGGTGTTTCTCTTGGGCAACCTTTTCCTTTTGGAGGGCATGAGCAGAGGCCCTTCTGCCTGCCTGTGGCCTGTGACCACACCAGTGCTTCTCTTCACTGACCTCCCTTTGCACAGCAGCAGAGGCAGCTCTCCTCCTAAGAGGATGTGACCAAGCAGGCTTCTCTTTCAGCAAACTAGTCCCTTTCGGGGGCAGCTATTTCTGCCTGCCTGTGTTTGTGCAATCATCCTTTACCCTTCCCTTCCTTTTATAATAAAACGACGATCTTGGATATAAAATTGCAAATGGTAGAAGAAAAACCACCTATATAACCTCCCTCCGAAATGCCCAGACACCCTAGAGAAATGACAGACACCCTAGAGAAATATTCACATCTCATATCCCTAGACTGTGAACTTACATGAGCTCCCTATTGTTGCTTATCAACTGTGTAAGTCAGAGCTCTCCAAAGAAACAAACCACAAATATTTATATATACGGAGTGGGGGAGAGAGCAAGGGACTCATTTTAGAAAATGACTCACGTGATTGAGGCAACCTGCGATCAGCTGTCTGCAATCCAGGAAAGCCTCCAGTGGTGTAATTTAGTTTGGGTGCAAAGGTCTGAGTATCAGGGCCGTCGGTAGTAAAAGTCCGAGTCTAAGTCTTAAGGTCTGTACCAGAAGCCAAAGTTCTTGGTGAGGGCAGAAGCTCCAAGTCCCAGTTCCAGCAGAGAGCAAATTCACCTTTCCTCTGCCCTTTCATTCTATTCAGACAGTCCCCCTCAAGAGACTGGATACCTGATGGCTGCAATTGTTTTACTTAATCTTTTAATTCAAATGCTAATCTCAAACGCCCTCACAGACACTCAGAAGTAATATTTTACCAATTATCTGAGTTTCCTTTAGCACACTCAAGTTGAGGAGTCACAACCGGTATCAAAAATTAATGGTTTAAAACAAAAAAACTTCTCATCCTACAGTTCTGTGGGTCAGCTTCAGTCAGGGAAGGCTTGGCTGAATCAGGTTACTTTCACCTGGCAAGTAATCCCAGGGCACAGCTAGAGGGGCTGCTCTCCGAGAGGTTTCGCATATTCTATGCTGAAACAAATGTTCCTTGAAGCAAGAGTTCAAATCTCAAATAAGAGGTGCTCTCCACTTCCTGCTTGTGACACAGCCGGTAAAAGAAATTGCGAGGTGGTAGGGCGAGATGCCCCAGTCCTGTTTGAACAGCGGACTAAATCATGGACCAGGGAGACTTGTCCAAGCAATTCGGCCCACCACACTGACCACAGGTAAGAAGCTGGACAAAAGAGCGTTATGTCCCAACTAGCGATTACATCACAACTTCCTGAAACGAGAAGGCTGAGAGCCCGCATGCGCAATTGGCACAGCTCCTATAATCTGTCTGTGCATGCTTGGGCAGAGCCCAATTTAGAACAGGCTGTGACTTGTTTTCCTCCTGGTCTGCTGGGCCTGCTTTTAAAATATCGCCTCCTAACACCCTTTGAAGGCCCAGGCTCAATTCTAGTTTCCCAAATTGGCTCCCTCATGCCTGAGTCTCTGTGAAAGGCTTATCTGTTTCATGTACACTTGGTGCTCTCCAGAGACTTCTTTCCTTAGAGGGTGAAGGACCCACTCTTCCGGGTCAGGGCCTAGAATACTTCTCTTATATAAATATCTGTGAAAGGTTTTTGATCTAAAGTGGAAACAGGAGGCTACAAAATGGAGACTCGAACGTGTGTCTCTTTTGAAGGTCAGACTTGAATTGTGACTGATTTCTTGTGAATGCCTAATTCACAGAAGATGGAAACTTATCTCCTGATCAATGAGCATCTGGCAAAATTCTCTCCCACCCTGAAGTCAATAAAATTATTACATGAGCTGTCACTAGGCCCCCTTCTGGGTTCCCTGCCTCACCCCACAGGTTTTTTTAAAAAAACATCTAGGGACTCGTCTATGGCTTACCATAACTTGCTTTTCCAAAATTGTAATTCCTCATTCCCAGATAATTTCAATTTCTGATCATTTGAACTTGCCTCAGTTTACCTCTTTATTTAGATTGACAGTTACATAAATGCCCAGAGGTAGTCATATGGCTAACCAGAACCAAGTATAGAAGATCTATACCAAGGGAATAGTTACTTCGTTTTTCATAAATACCTTGACTTTGTGTCTTCCATGCAAATATTTTTAATGCAGTATAATGTTACTATACTGCATAATGATCTTGATTCCAAAGTTAGAAAGACTTGCCACATAATCATGTGATAGATAAAATAATTCGACTTTTCTATTTTTAGTATGTATATGGTTTCTTTTTCTAACATTTAAATTTTTATTTAATATGGATTTCATTGTGTTTCTATTCTGAGATTGGATGTGATATGTTAGCATCCAATTTTACTTTTCCCCAAATGTCTGTCAGACTTTCCCAGTACCACACACAAGAAAAACAACCTTCTCCAGGGCTTTCAGATGTGAACTTTATCTTGTACTTAACACTTTTTGCTCCGCTCACGTATTTATGTATTCACGTGTTCATCTAGTCTCCGGTGTTTCACGCCACGGTGGATTTATTTGGAACTATTAGGAGCTATTTCTTTGATCGTACTCAGTCTAGAAGCTTTAATCTCTATGCATTTAAAATTTCATTAAAATATATCCAGTAGTTCAGGAGCTGTGTGTGTATTATTGAATGCTTATACCATTCATGCGGTGGCACAGAAAATAGCCGGCACAAGAAGTGTTAAGAGTCACCAGAAGAAATGCAATCTTGCCAGCACCTTGATTTTAGTTTAATATGATCTGTGTCAGGCTTCTAATCTTGACAATTGTGGTCTAATAAATTTGCACTATTTTAAACATAAATTTGTGGTAACTTATTACAACAATAGGAAACTAATTCATTTTCCTTCTATGCCAATTTTTAAGCATCTACTTGTTTCTCTTGTATAATTGCATTGGGTCTAATCATTAAATAGCTGTGAAGACAATGGAAAATTTACCTCTTTCCTGAGGTAATGGGGGATTTCCCTCTTCTATGCATCCCTGATTAGGAGATATACAATTTTATATATGTGATTGTTATAAAATATGTAAGCTTTGATACTATTCAATATGGATATATTTATATATTATATACCTATATATAATATAAAATCTTATATAATTGCATTTTTTAGAATCCACATGTCTAGCTCCAGAAAGAAAATTGTTAATATTTAAACTGAGATTTTTAAGACGTTGAGTCATCCCAACATGGTATTAGTGCTTTCATAACAGGAATAGCCTATATTGAATATTTCTTGGCTGATCTAGTCTAATTGTCTCTCTTGGGGCGTTTGAATTCAAAATGCAAAAATGCAACTAAAGTCAGCACACAACAGAAGGCAAAAAGTGAAGAAACATACGCAGTAGATGGAATACACAGAGGACTTGCAGTGTTAGATGTCTTCCACGAGAAGTAATGACTACATGGAGATTGTATGAGTAGAGAAGATATTCTCTGCCCTTGGATCAATATTGTTCTACAAGACAAGTACTGATGTGCTTTCAAAATTTAATAATCCATTATGCTAGGAGTTCTGATTGTTCCTGTATCAGCTACTCTGGAATTTGGCTCCTATATTAACAAATGAAATGTCCTATCAAATTGCAAGAACAAAGCCAAAGTTAATTTTTTAAAAATTACACAGAATAGTTGAGGGGGGACTTCAGATAAGAGTTTTCTAGACAATGAAAGTGCTGGATGTACCTACTATAATGGCAATAGCTGAAACAGAGAACTGTGGTTTTCAACCATGACAGAAGAAGAAAAGTCTACCTTGTTCCAGAAAAACACCTAAGCAAACATTACATAATTTATGCTCCAAAGCAAAGGGAGAAAGGATCTTAGGGATTAATTGAACATAAGGGTTCCCATTCTGGAGCACAATGGCACAGTACCAATAGCCAATGACAGCTCCCATCTCTGTGAAACCAACTCTGTGGAACCCTTATTTTGTCCTTTCTCGTTTCTTTCTACTTCTGTGTTGTGTATTTACATTTCTATAACATATTACTTTCAGCTACTTCAAAGTGGCATAAATCAAGACATATTCTTAACATTTTTCATTGCCTAGAGTAAATACAGAAATATATACATGTTTAAAGGCTTTAAAATCCTGACCTATTTTTTCCTTAATTTTTGACGCTACGGGTCAGGGGGATTGAAGGAGAATAGTGGAAAGAAAACATACACACATCCTCAGGTAGCCCTCCCCTCAGCAGGCCTGTATTTAAACTTATCCTCCATAATTGATTAGGATGTCTATACTAGAAATCTCACTTAATATTTCTCAAATATAATTGTCTTACAATGACAATATTAAGATTGCTAATTAGTCATGTTTCATAAATATTAAACAAAGTTATGATTTATAAATTGAACAGTTTTAGAGTAAAAATGTTTACATATATACTTACATATATTAATTCATATGTGTGTATATATGATAACACATTAACACTTATGTATACATTATTTTTTTAAGAATTATTTTTATTTATTTATGCATACAAGAATTTAAGTGTAGGCCAGAGGTGCAGGGGGTAAGAGGATTCACCAGAGACAGAGTGGGGAGCAGAACAGGCAGATCTACTGAAATACACTGCTGAGGGGAACAGCCGGTGACACAGGAGAGGTCTGCTGTGCCATATGGGTCAGCTCCCTGGCCAGAGATGGAACTCATGCTGCAGTGGCTGGTGATAACTTGATAGTGCTGAGGCTTTAACCCCTGTGGCACCAGGCAGGCCCCTTATGCTAACATTATTTAAATACTAACAAAGTTTTTAGATATAATATGTCAGGAACTTTTAAAATGCCTTAAAATATAATGCCTCATTTAATATGAAATATTATGGAAATATGCAAGTGAACAATTGAGCCTTGTGTTCTCAAATTTTGAAATTGCACTCAGTGAAATAAGTCAAAAGGAAAAGAAAAATATCAATTGGCTTCACTTATAGGAGAAACAAAAGAAAACCATACAAGGGAGCAGAAAAAAAAAAAAAGCCAAAACTAGTAGGCAAACTATAAATTGGACACATTCAGCTGGGGAGGGGGAGGTAGAGAGATCAAAACAGGGGAGGGGACCTCCCTGGTGGCACAATGGGTTAAGTCTCAGCACTATGAAGCTATCAGCAACCACACTGCCACATGAGTTCCATCTGGCCAGGGAGTGTCCCACATGGTGCAGCAGACCTCTCCTGTCTCGCCTGCTGCTCCCCTCAGCAGTGTATTTCAGTCAATCCACCTGTTCTTCTCCCCACTCTGTCTCTGTCACCTCTGGCCTGTAGCCAAGCTCTTATATAAATAAATAAATAAATAAATAAATACATACATACATACATACATACATACATATTAAATAAATATTTAAAAATATTTTTTAAAAAACGGAGGGGCAAGCACAAGAGACTATGGTGACAGTTCATGGGTGTCTTGGTGATGGGAATTTTATGGGGATATCTGAGAGAACTCAAACACTGTACAAAAATGAACAAAGATTTAAAAAATATGTAAATTTAAAAAATTCAATTGCAAAGGGAATACCTTGAATGCTATATTGAGGGTAGTGGTAGATACAGGAAGCAATGGTAGTGGTATATGACATTTTTCAAGCAGCTTCCTCATTTTTTTTTTCCCTGAAGCAGGCTAAAAACTTGAGATCAAACATACCATTCTAAATTGAATTATTTTTAAAAGCAATCAACAACTTTACTTAGATTTGCCTTAACTCTGCTTCCCTAATCAGCATTAAATACGTGCTAAGTTTAAAGTTTTTTCAAAATCTTTTTTAAACATTTATCACTTGGTTTACAAACTGGGGAAGTTTAGGAAAGTGTATTTTCTTTTACTCTTCATATCTCAAAAATACATATATCCATTTACCTAAGACTCAAACAAACTTGTCACCTGAAACTAAGCTTAAGCAGTTTGATTCCTAAATTTTAGGATAAAAATAGTAACAAGAGGGTAATGATTATAATTGGAAAGAAAATAAGAATTTCTGTCTCCTATGATGTTTTATCTAAATATGTTGAGTACAATGAGTGTTTGCGCAATGCATTTTTTGTGGCCCTAATTGTTAAGAGGCAAATATTCCCCTGCACTGTTGAATTTACGTTAAATTAATTATGAGATGGAATTAAAAGCAAATAAACAAAAACTTCTTGGTAACAAAGTCCTGGAGAGCTTGGACTTCCATGGAAGTTTTAGTAGACAAGTTGGAGAGAGATCCCAGTAACTCTCAAGTGTACGTTTTTGAGGAACTCTCAACCCTGATACATTACTCCAGGGAAAATTCTGAAGCATCAGTAAAAATACAACTAAGAATGTTGAATGCAGTGGATCAAAAGAAGGCAATTTGCTAAGTCTGAGTAAAAAAAAAAAACAAACATTGTAAACAGTCTGAAGAAGGAAGCAAGTAAGAAATTTCTTTTACTATTCAAGAAAAGTTACAGAAACTGGATAGTGCAGAGCTACTGTGAAGCCTCTGATTTCTTAAGAGTACAATGAAATTCAGAAGTTATTTGAAGTATATCTTCAATATGCTGAAGAAAATACACTCAACCTAGAATTCTGACCCAAACAATATAACTTTCAAGAATATTGGAACGTTAAGACATTTTTGGATTAAAACATCAGACTACTCATAAGCAGTCCACACCGAAGAAAATTCTAAAGATTATGCTATCAGTACAAAGGAAGTGATTCTAGAAAAAAGTTCTCAACTGCAAGAAGCAATAAAGGGGGAAAAAATGGTTTAAAATGTGGGCAAAGTTAACAAACATTGTGCTAAACAAACAAAATAATCTGCAGAAACGTCTCAAAATTTTAATAAGTATTTAAATAATAGAGAATAAATTCTCTTACCACAATGGAATTAAACTAAATACATTTCAAGACATTAAAATTAAACTGGAAAAATTTAAATATGCTTCTAAATAGTCCATTATATGCACAAGATTACAAGGGAAATTAAAAGATGTTACAAACTGAATAGTGATATAATATCATATAAGAAAACTGTTAAAGAAGATTAAAGTCATAATTAGAAGAAAGGTGATAGCCTCAAAAGCATTTTTTTTAAATAGATTGAAACAAAAAAAAAACTAAGCATTCATTGAAAGATCTTAGATGACAGAATTAGTTCAATGAAAGCACAAGGCAGGGAGCAAAATTATTACAGCCAAAATTAATAAAATAAGTGAAAAATTAACCTATAAAATGTAAAGGAAAATCAAAGCCAGAAGCTGGTCTTATGGAGAAAATGAATAAAACTAGCAAACCTTCACTGAGTATAAATCAAGGAAATAAGAAAGTCACAAAAAGTTATTGTCAGGTTGGGGTGAATATTAAATAGACATGAGATGTTATCTGTAAACATCAATACTTTTTAAATTTCTAGAAAATAAAAAATAACAAATCAGAATAATCCTACTACCATTCAAAAGAGGATGATTTTTTTAAAGAAGAACCAAACATGTTACTGTGAAAGAGGAAAATGAACACATTTTTTCAACTATTACTTAAAAAACACCTTAGGAATTAGAAGTCATAAAGTGGAACATATTCAACACATATCAGATTATGATTAGTATTTTTTAAAAAGCTGTTTTTTAAAACACCTAGAAACACATTAGAAAAAAGAGTATAATTCGTTTAAAAAATATAAACAAGACTGGAGCAGAAACTTCAACATAGAATAAATATCTTATTGCCCAGGGCAATAACATATGCCACTTATTGTGGTTTAATAGTTACTAATATACTCTCAAAAGCATCCTAATATGTCTTACAAATTTTATATTCATCATATCTTTCAATATTCTATTGTAAAACCTGCCCTTTACCCCAATTTCTGAGATAGCTGATGCCACTAATATGAGAGTCTCACTGAAATTTGTAGAATAAATCTTACTGCTTCTACTGGGTTTCTCCATCTGCAGATTCAATTTTTCAATTTTCCATTTTACGAAATGTTCCTACCATCCATCTCGTTTTCTTTCTGTCCCCTTTTTAATTTTTTTACTGTCATCTCAAGCAGGGTGGAGAGGAATACAAAATAAGTTATCATACCAAAGTGCTAGACTTTACCCAAAGCACTCATTTACTGCTATCTGTTCATTATTTAAATGCCTAGTTGAAATCATATCCACTTTAGAAATCCTTCACAATAAATAGGAAGGAAATGGTGATTTCTTCTTAGAAAATAAGCCTTTGCTCATCATCTTGATAAATGTACTTTCCTTTTCGCATATATGACCCTATGTATTTGTTGACCTATTGCTTTGTTTCTGAAGGATTTTTCTTTCAAAAGTGTATCAATCCACTGTGTCTATGTCTGACATTTATATACTGAATAGGAATTAATGCCCACAAAACAGAAACTTGTACTGCATTAACAAAATTGTTAATTATGGGTTTTTTAATGTCTTATGTATAAACAGAAGTGACCTTTTAACTACAGTCTCTGTATTGGAGTGATATGTTAGAGATTCACCCCCCCTCCAAAAAAAAAAAGTGTTATTTGCAATCTTTCTCTCCTCCTCCTGATTTTTATCCACAACAGTATTAAAAAAGGAACCTAATTAATCTCTTAAAAGCTGCTTCTTCAAGGACATCAGTCTAGATTCTAGGGGCACAAAACTAGAGTTTTAAAAAAAATTTTGATTATAAACTGATAGAAGATAGGTTTTATAATGTTTGAATCTCTGGCAACAAAGGAAGGTTTCATAAATGTTTGGATTTGAATAGAAATTTAAAGTGACTTTGTTCAGTGCTCTCATTGAATAGAAGAATTGAATACATATACCATTTTAACTGAGACTGATGTAATGATGCTATTCTACTTCCTTTTTCTAAATTTTTATCACATTTGTAATAATGACAAACACATGAGATGACTTGTCTGAAAAGAAATGTAGTTGTACCTGCACTTCACTTAGCTTTGAGGAGGGCACATCTTTCCTAAGAGTTTTTGTGAACTGATAAACTTATCTAGAAGATGAGACACTCAAGATAGATTCTTTCTCTCAAGGAAAAAAAAAGCTAGAAATAATATAACATTTACATTGCTGGATACTTCATTTCTATTTTTACTAGCATCATGAACGGATCATGGGTAAGTGTCATTGTAAGGGAAACAGATAATGTTTTCTACCTACTGACATTATGTTTTGAAGTTCAGACTCAGTACTCAGCCTTAAGCTGTAATACCTGAGCTCAGAAGAGGAAAACAAATCTGTCTAATAATTTGCAGCAGCCTGTAGATAAGAGAATTTTCTTTGAGTCTTTGTGAGGCAGGCCAGGAATAAGATGAGCATCTTTACTTGAAATGTGCTGAAACTGAGAACAAAGAAATTAAATAAATGACTAAAATTGTTTTGCCCATGAGAGGCTGAAATTGGAATGTAGATCTCCTGATTCAAGGGTGAAGTATCCCCACTGGGCTTGGGAGGAATTCAAGTGCAGTGTCAGAAAATAGCTGTTGCCAACTTCACTGTATCTCCAACTGTGCAAAGAACCCAGCCCTTTATTGTGCTTTCCAAAGAGAGAGCAGGACTATGAACGGACAATCTCCACCTTTCTTTTGATAATTTTTATCATTTTAGAGTGAAAAAAAAATGGCAATGACTTATAATGTGCCCCAGTGGTGGGGGCACAGGTGGAGACAAAAGTTGAGATCACTGGTTTAGTATGTCTCCAAATGAAAGATGCAAGGATTAACCAAACTCTGATTCTCACAGCAGCTTCATTTAAAATAAAGTAATAATGAATTTGTATTATACTTGAACATCAACAAATATACTTCAGTTTATTTGATGTAATCTCCAAAATGATCCTGTGTGGCAAGTATCGCCGTTTCTATAACTGAATAAATGGAGAGTTCGATAACTTATTCATGAGCATCCAGCCATTGAAGAGTGAAGTGAGAACAATAGTCTTAATAGAGAGTTTCAATTTCTTTTCTTTCCTTTTATTTTTTCAATAGGAAAAGGCTAATAGGGAAGTACTGACATTAATTCTGGCTTACAGTAATGTGGGTAACTAAGCAAAACATGATGGCCTCAGTATGTTGTCAATGCTGAGAGAAATTGTTCTTTGTATCAGATAAGTTGGATGTCACCATTAAAAAATCTAATAGAATATATAATCTTTCCTTTGGACCATTTATAGTCAAATGAGAGAGTGGTGCATCTCTGCCTAAAAAATGCATTCCAGCCTAAACATATACTAAATCACCCCAGTATGTATATATTTGGAAACGTCATCACTACCAATTGCTTCAATGGCATACAAGTGGAAAATTTTTTTCTAAAACTCACTTTGTAATTATTTCATTGTTGAGACATGGCACTCCTTAATTGTATGATGTGCTTTTTAAATGATAAAAATTCAGAGACTTCAAAGAAAAGAAAACCTGTGAGAGAAAGGGGATGTTGTGGATTGCTCAGAATACCAGGACCGCCCCCCCCCACCCCCACACACACACTGGAAAAGCACCCAGCAAGCAGGAGACCTTTCAAACCACCAATGAAGCAACAAAAAAATAAATCTGCTGGGTGGATCTTCAATGAACATTCACTCAGAAATAAATAAATATTTGCATCAGGAGGCATCATATTCATGAACTAAATTTTTAGGGTTAACTACTAAAGTCACAACTATAGGGAAAAATTTACTGAATATATCTGTGCCTCACAGAGCTTTAAATATTGAAAGACTTCATCATTCTTAGACCCTAATTACAAACTTTATAAATGTCTGCTTTTTCTGATCCTTGTAACAAATATTTTCTTCTAATGTTTGTGCTCTCTAACTATTTTATTTCATACTCTGGATATTTTGCTGTATTGTTTCAGACAATGTCTTGTTTAATCATAATGCATTCACCCAGCAAGTTATTATTCCCATATGATAGAAAATAATTCAGAATCTCAACAAAAAAGGTTAAGGAACCCGCTCTATGAACATTGTAGTAAAAAGCAGACTTAAAATTGTAATAAAGTTCTTGAAAGTGAGACATTATCTTTTGTGTATCTTCCATGTCATTTGTTTCTCTATTAGTATGTGCACTGGAATCACTTAAAAAACAAACAAACAAAAAAAACTGTTTCTGATTTCATACCCCCTGGAGATTCTGATTCAACTGGTCTAGCATCAGTGGACATTTCTATCAAGTCCCTGGCATGATCAGGTCACCATATCAACATCTTCCATACAGTAGGGAATATGTTTATTTTAAATTTTGAAGTAAATTCAAGATAACAAGCTAATGTTACTTTTCATTTTACAATATTTGAAGATACTTTCGATAGTGGAACACAATACACTGACATATAAACAAGTAAAAGGGGGAAATCTTGTGACTTACAGCTCCAAAAAAGAGGCCACAATGGGCGTTGGACTTAGAAATGATCACAGCCTGCTGTAAATGCAGAGGACTTGTAGGGTGGGATTTGCAGGTTCCCAGGTTTCCTGTGGATTAGTTAATTTGAATAATTTTGTGACCTGGGTTATCAGCCCTGTTTCTATGGTGCTGGGTACCCAACCTTGCGGGATTAGGAAGAGTGCACAGTGACCTGGATTATGAGAGTCAGCTAGAGGAGCTGCTGAGTATGGACTAAACTGGTTACTCCAAAAAAAAAAAAAAAAAAAGGGAGTTGACCTGTCTATCCAGGACCACAAAAATGGCTCATGAAACAAAATAACAACAAATTATAATTTACTTTGTTCCTAAAGATTATACAAGATTGATTCAACCCTCCAATTCAAAATTTATAGCTAGGGGGCTGCTCTGGTGGCGCAGGGGTTAAAGTCTCAGCGCTATCAAGCTACCACCAGCCACTTTGGCTTGAGTTCTATCCCCAGCCAAAGAGCTGACCCACATGGTGCAGCAGACTGTCTCTCCCGCTGCTCCCCTCAGCAGTGTATTTCAGTGGGTCCACCTGTTCTGCTCCCCACTGTCCCTGGTGAATCCTCTCACCCCGCACCTCTGATCTATACCCCAGTTCTTGTCTGCATAAATAAATAAAAATAAATTCTTAAAATAAATTATAGCTAGTTAAATCACTGAAATGTCTCTATTTCCAGATACAAGGTAGTGGAGGAGGTAAGTAATGCCTTAAGCGCCCTTGTCTAACCCATTAGTGTCTTATTCAAAGTTTTGAATTTGTTATTGACTGTCCTGGTGTGAGCCTCAGCACTTTATCTTGTTTTGCACATTTTTTTAAAAAAAGCATAAATGCATTTAAAAGCACAAACACAGCATAGCAAAGCACTTACTGTAGGCATCATGTGTGTAGCACACTTTGATCTTCGACAAAGTTTAAATTGGAGTATAAATTGTTGTAGCAATAACAATTTAATGTTAATCATTAGACATCACAGTTTCTAAACTTACTGGGCAACTTCACAGGGCTGAATGGGCTTTGGCTCTTTTTCCTTCAACTTTCTGCTCCCTGTGTCTGCGCATTTCTAACGCTCAAGTGCTTAGTTGTCTCTTTTATTCCCCGAGCTTCTCATGGTATCATGTTCCACTCCATGTAAATTATCTGGTTATTTTCCTAAGGAGAGAATGTTTCCATTGGTGCCAGCTATTAATATTAATATTTATTTTCATTCTGCTACTGAAGATATTTGCCTTCTCATGGGAAATCTTCGTTTCACTGAGAGATGTCAGCTAAGGTCCTTTACTTATCCTCTTAAGTAGGTTTTGATTACATTGTTTTCCATAATAATTGTGAAGTACTTTGATTTCTACTTGATAGCTTCTGGATATAAAATAGGCTGACTAGAGTATAACTATTGTCCTCACCACTTTCATCAGTAAATTTCTTGTACATTGGAGAATATATGGCTTAAAATGTGTTTTACAGAATCCTACTTCACAATTATAGGACCAGGAGTCATTGGAAGGTCTAATTAGTATAAAACAACTAGTAGAGTGAGGGGTGGGGGGTAAAAGTTAAGTATCACACAATGTTTTGTACAGCTACAGTGGAAAAAAAAAATAGGTTCCCTAATCCTTCCTGTTCTGAACCTCACAATTTTGGAATGTGCTAGGGCCCAGCTCACCCAACTCTATACTGACTTCATAGATGACCTTTTCCAGTCCTATATGCTAATGCTTCCCAAAGAAATCTCAGCCTCATTCTTCCCCTGAACTCTGCCCACTCATGTTTTCCTTTAATGTTTAAAAAGCACTCCCCACAAACATGGCCAAGACAAACTATTTTCCCTTCACTCTCTCCCAGTCTTCTTCAAATCAGTAAGTGTTGCTAACAGTCACTAGCTGTATCTAATTCCATGCTTTCACTTGCATTCTTCCAATTCATAAGCTAATCATATTGGTTCTACCTTCAAAATACATCCTGAATTCTAGTATGTCTCACTATATCTGCTACTAGTCCAGGCTACCATTATCTCTTGCCTCAACTATTGCCATAGGTTCCTAATGGCTTGTTCAACTAGCTATTTTAATTCTTGCCCCTCTACAATCTGCCACTCACCTATCAGGTAAAACATCTTTTAAAATATCGGATGAAGACATTTTCCTATTTAAAATCTTACATTTAATATTTTTTTAAATGAAGAAATGTTTGGTCAAGGCCTGTACTTTTACATAATCAAGGCCTTGGTTTCCTCTTTGCACTCTCATCCCCTATCTTCCTTAGCTCAGCCTCACAAAGTTTCCCTTAATACATTGAATAGTCTAACATCTTCCTACCTGATTCTGATTCTTGAACCATTGTCATGCAAATAACTTTCCAAAGCATTTCTTTTCTCAAAGTAAGCCTCATCATCTGAATCCTTCCTTCCTTCTTTTTCTCCCCCCCCTTCCCTCCCTCCCTTTCCTCTTTCCCTTTTCTCTGCTATCGCTCTTTCTCCCATCTCTCTTCCAATCCTCTTCTTTTCCTACCCCCTTCCATGTAATTTATTGAAGTTTTTTCACTAAACAGAAAACATTGTAATGGCATGGACTTTCTATATCTTCTTACATTATAAGTCCAGTGTCAAGAAAAATGCTTAGCACATGTTAACTGTTGAATAAATTGCTGTTAAATGAATAAATGGATCAATAAATCTATTTCCCAAATCTGAAAAAAGTAGAGAAAATTACAGATGTTGAGGAATAAGCATATAGATAACTAATTCTTAAAACAATTCTATATTGGCAATTTCTATAACAAGTAATCATTATTGAGTATTTGATATTTTTCCAGGCATTGAGCAAAGTATTTTATGAACATCTTCTCATATATTTCTCACAGCGAATATCTGAATGAGTGCTTAGTTTTGGGATATTACAAGTGAACAACCTAATGGTTAATAAAGGTTAAGTGACTCATTTTTTCAATGTCTCACATCTTTTAAATAATGGAGTTGGTTCTTTTACAGATTCATATTCTCAAGCCCATGCTTTCAATAACTGTATTGTACAGAAAAAAGTAAATTTTCTAAAGCTAGACTATGTTACTTAGTACATTTTTTAAATTTACTGATTACCCAATAATTTTGTAAAGAATCTAAAAACTGTTGAAAAATGCACTGATGTGCTATAAATAGTATAAAGAAGGATAGTGGAAATGAAGAGAGTACTGGATCCAGGATCAGAATAAGTTACTGATAACCCAATAATTTTGTAAAAGAACCTAAAAGCTGTTGAAAAATGCACTGATGTACTATAAATAGTATAAAGAAGGATAGTGGAAATGAAGAGCGTACTGGATCCAGGATCAGAACTAGCTTTATATGTCTGCAATATATTCTTATAAACTGGATCTCAGTCTCCTTTTCTATAAAAGAAGGGAATTAGACTAAAATTAATGTTTTAAAACATAATAATTCTTGAACAAAATTTAGTTTGCAATCATATTTTCTTAGATTCTGACACTATAAATATATATATACACACACATACATATATGTGTGTGTAGACTGGGAGTAGACTAATTCTAATTTCAACACACATGTCAAAAAAAGTATATATATATATACACTTTATATGTGTGTGTGTGTGTGTGTGTGTGTGTGTGTGTGTGTGTATAGAATTAGTCTACTCCCAGATGGTCTCAAAGAATTCCTATCATCTTTCCTCCAGTCCATTTAACTCACTAATATTTCTTACTCTGGTCATTGAAGGCATTTGATTTTGTGACCTGTGAGCTATATTTCATGACATTACAGTCTTTTTTCAGTCAAAACATACCATCTATGAGGAATAACTAAGAGAATAAACACTTAAGAAAAACTTTAATAGTTGAATTATGATTTTTCAATTGTCAATCCAAGCAAAAACTAATGCTATTTATATCTTGTGTAGCTGTAAAGGGCAAAACATACTATGTGCACATACAATAAATCACTTTAGATATTTTCAAATATCACTTTAACTGCGACTTAACTGATCTATGAAATATATATCATTTGATTAATCGATGTCACTTAAAAATTTACCTTATTCTAAAGAATCATGACAAGAAATAAAAGTTTCATATAAACAGCTAGAAGAATACAGTATCAAAAACTCCAAATGGAGTGAAAAATTTCATTCTTGGAATATTTTCTTTGCAGAATGTCAAACATCTGCAGGTTTAGGGAAAACTTTATAACTACCTAAATATTTCTTTTCTGGACGTTTCTTTTCCTATACCTGCAGTCTAATTTGGTCCATTGTCAGCAAGGTGTAAGGTGGAGAAAATGTTGGATTTTAAGGAAAATGTTTTTTTCCACTGTGTAAGATATTATTAAAAAATTTTAAAGAGTTTTGATTTGATCAGTCATTTCTTAACTTTATCTCAATTTACATATAATCCTAAATCATGAACCTTTTTTCCTTTTTTTATAATGAGAGACACAGTGCAAAGAGAACCAAAATAGCTATAGTTACATAATAGATCTTCTCTTCTAGCTAAACTTGCATGAATTCATCATTAATCCAGTTACAACAATATGTGAAGAATATATATACATACGTATAAGTGTGTATATGCAAAATATAGGCAAGAAATTAGCTAACCTTAGTTGTTTGGAATATTTAATTTGGGGTTGTTTCCTTGTTTTATTTTTTCCCATTTTCTTTCGTGGACTAATACTATTAAAAAACAAATTTTTCAGATGAATTCAGTATTTATAAGTTTATTTTTCAGAAAAAAAAATCCCATTTCAAAATTACATTCCAGCTTGGGTATCTGATCATCATGGTTGCTATGAATAGTATCCATGTTCCTAGGTATCTGAGCAAGTGAGAACTTGCTAATATTTAGACTGCACTGATTGACATTTTACCAGTTAGAGTGTAAGAGCATAATAATTAATGAATGGAGATAACCATCTTTAGCGTATCAAAGCACTACATGGCCAAGTTACCCAGAGATTTTGTATTAAAAGCCATTCGTAAGAAAACTAAGGATTCTCATGAAAAGCTCCAGAGTCACTCTCATTTAGTGTACAGTACTCATTAGAATTACCTTGAGAGTAGTCTTGATTGTTTCTGTCTCTAATTAAAAATTACTTGTTGCCTAATATATTGGGAAATAAAGACAAAAGCCTACCAGAAATCCATATATAGACTCAATAAAAAGCATTATACACAGAATTTTTCTTTCTTCTTTTATTCAGTTCTTCTTAATTTGAAAGCTACTGGCCATTTACTGTAGCAAATAATTCCTTATTTCAAGAGAAGTTGCATATTTTCACACTCTAGGGGGAGAATACATTTAATAAATTCCTTAATGGATTAGAAGGTCTGTGGAGGCAGGGAAAGTGCAGTGCGTGCCTCGCCAGGTGCCTCTTCTCAGTCAGAGGTGAGCTGAGCATAAGCAGAGCCATGTACCATCCTCCCATGACCCATCTGGGATGTGCCTGGATCCACCCAGCACCACATAAAGCTGTGACGCCATTAGAAGGTCCATGGAGCCAGGGCAAGTGCAGTGTGTGCCTTTCCAGGAGCCTCTTTTCAGTCAGAGGTGAGCTGAGCATACGCAGAGCCGGGCACCATCCTCCCATGCCCCATCTGAGATCTGCTTGGGTCCGCCCAGCACCACATTAACACTTTGTGGTCCGCTCACGTATTAGTACGTGTTTTTGTCACCACTATCAGGTGGCCGCTCACGTATTAATACGTGTTCATCTAGTCTCCGTTTTTTCATGCCACAGTGGATTTATTTGGAACTATTAAGAGTTATTTCTTTGATCGTACTCAGTCTAGAAGCTTTACACATTGTTTTGGTGAAAGTGTAAGATGTTTTATGAGAGATATTATGGTTTTTTTAATATCCAGTAGTTCAGGAGTTGTGTGTGTTTTATTGAATGCTTATACCATTCATGCGGTGGCACAGAAAATGGCCGGCCCCAAGGGCTGGTAAATTTAAAGGGCACTGGCACACAAAGTGTTAAGCCACGTTGCCATTACGAGGTCTGTGGAGCCAGGGAAAGTGCAGCACATGCGCCTCACCAGGAGCCTCTTCTCAGTCAGAGGATTTTATTTTCAATTTTCTTTGCTGGAACAACCTTCTCAGGACAAAACTCTGGAAGTAGAACAAGTTATACGAAATAACTTTATTTTGGGATGCCCCCAAAGCATGGCAGTGAATAGACACTAGGATCAGGTTCTCCCACAAAAAATCGATTTATGGAGAGAAAAATCCCTAATTTTGAGAACTGATCTGAGGAGAACCAGATACCCTACATAATACAATCAACTCCGCAGGTGCTTTAGGCTTAAAGAAGAGTTGGAGTAAATAGAAGGGAAAAGATATCGGACCCCACACAGAGGAACAACAGCAAGGAGAGACATGCCATGAGAGACATAGAAGTTCAACAGAGAAAAAAGAAGATCTGGAAGATACCCAGTCACAGCCAAGGCAACTCAGACACTAGGAAACCACAAACACTCCTCAGCAAGTAAAACCAGGAGTCATGCCCACTGGCACCAGCCTCACAGGATCGCTACGATCAGATCAAAGCAGAAGGCCAACAACGGGAAGGAAAAAAAGTTACAAATGACTCTCAAAACAATACACCACAGAAGGAAAATCCTTCTCCAGAACCCAATAACATGGACATAGAAGATTACTTCTGCCTAACAGATAAAGAATTCAAAATAGCCATAACAAAAAAAAAAAATGATAGAATTAAATGAAAAGGTAGAGAAGGAAAGAACCATAAAAAAAGAACTGAGGAATATAAATGAAGAACTGAAGAATGAGAATGAATCCATAAAGAAGAAATTGAAGAAAATGGAGGATTTACAAACATTAGCAGAGGAGCTCAAGAACTCTAGGAAAAGTCAGGAAAATAGAATACAAGAAATGGAGGGAGGAATAAGCACTCTCAAAGACAAAGATACTGAAAGAACCAAGACAGAAAAGGAAAGGAAAAAAAAAGGAAAAAGAATGAGGAAATGCTTCGAGAACTATCTGACACCATGAAAAAACGAAACATCAGAGTCATAGGAATCCCAGAAAGAGAGGAGAGAGACAAAGGAACAGAGAAACTTTTCAAGGAGATAATTGAAGAGAAATTTCCAAACATGAAAAAAGAAACAAAAATTGACATATAGGAAGCCAGAAGATCTCCAAATTATTATAATCAAAGAAAAAAAAACAGCAAGACATATAATAGTAAAACTGGAGAATTCAAGACAAGGAAAATATATTGAAAATGATGAGGACAATGAAACAGCCTATAAAGGAAAGCCAATCAGGCTGCCATCAGACTTCTCCGAAGAAACACTACAGGCAAGAAGAGAATGGAGTGACATACTTAACATACTACATACCAACAAATGTCAACCAAGAATACTCTATGCTGCAAAGCTCTCCTTCCTCTGTGAAGAAAGGATATGGACTTTCTCTGACAAACAGAAACTACAGAAATTCATCACTACCAAACCCCCACTCCAAAGAAGCCATGAAGCCAAAACCAACAGAGGAATGACCAGGAAATACGGAATAAGGTAAGGATTAGAATCACAAAAAAGTAAACGAAAAGACAAATATGGATGACAGTATATCAATATTAACTCTAAATGTAAATGGATTAAACACACCAAATAAAAAGACACAGAATAGCAGGATAGATCAAAAAACAAAACCTAACCTTCTGCTGTCTACAGGAAACACATTTAATTGCAAAAGATAAACAGAGATTAATAGTTGAAGGATGGAAAAGTCTTATAAGCAAATGGACCAAAAAAGAAGGCAGGAACAGCTATACTTATATCAGATAAAATAGACTTCAAACTTAAGAAGGTAAGAGGAGACAAAGCTGGTCACTACATCATGATAAAGGGGACAATAAAACAGGAAGATAAAACACTCATCAACATATACTCCCCAAATGAAGGAGCACCAAAATATATCAGACAAATATCATCCCTGAAAACAGACATTAAAGAAAATACATACATAGTAGGAGACTTCAATACCCCACTCTCACTATTGGACAGATCAACAAAGACAAAAAATAAACAAGGACACTAAAGCTCTAAATAAGGACCTAGACCAAATGGGATTAACAGATATCTATCGGTCACTTCACCCCCAAAAAACTGAATACACATTTTTCTCAAGTGCACATGGAACATACTCAAGGATCGATCACATATTAGGTCACAAAACAAACCTGAACAGATACACTAAAATCAAAATCATACCAGCCTTCTTCTCTCAACATAAAGGAGTCAAACTGGAAATAAACCATGAAAAGAAAAAAAGAAACCCTCTTACCTCATGGAGACTGAAACCAACATTACTGGAAAACCACTGGATCAACGAAGAGATCAAAGAAGAAATTAAAAAATATCTAGAAATGAATGACAACGAGGACACAACTTTCCAGAATGTCTGGGACAGAGCAAAAGCAGTAATAAGAGGAAAATATATATCATTACAGGCTCACATCAAGAAACAAGAAACAACTCAAATAAACAATCTAATTTCACATCTCAAAGAACTACAAAACAAACAACAACAACAACAAAAACCCAAAATCCAATTTAAGAAAGGATATAATAAAAATCAAAGCAGAAATAAACAAAATGGAAATAAAAAAAAAATCCAGAAGATCAATGAAACCAAAAGCTGGTTCTTTGAAAAAATAAACAAAACAAACAAACTACTAGCCAGGCTTACAAAGGGGGAAAATGGGAGAAAACACAAATAAATAGGATCATAAATGAAAGAGGAGTAATTATTAGAGACACAGCACATATCAAAAGAATAATCAGAGATTACTGTGAACAGCTGTATGAAACAAGTTCCACGACCTAGAGGAAATGGACAAATTCCAAGAACTATACAATCACCCAAAACTAGATAAAGCAGATATAGAACACCCAAACAGACCAATTACAATCAGTGAAATTGAAACAGTAATCAAAAACCTCTCCCCAAAAAAAGCCCAGGACCAGATGGTTTCACAAACGAATTCTACCAAGCATTCAAAAACGAAATAGTCCCTATATTACGCAAACTCTTTAAAAAAATCAAGAAGGAGTACTACCAAACACATTCTATGAAGCGAACATTACTCTAATACCAAAACCAAGCAAAGACAACACAAAAAAAGAAAACTACAGACAATCTCTCTAATGAACACTGATGCAAAAATATTTAACAAAATCTTAGCCAACAGGATCCAACAATGCATCCAAAAATTAATACACCACGACCAAGTGGGATTTATTCCAGGGACACAAGGATGGTACAACATTCAAAAATCAATCAATGTAATCCAACACATCAACAAACAGAAAAATAAAGACCATATGATTATATCAGTAGACACTGAGAAAGCATTTGACAAAGTGCAACATCCATTTATGATAAAAGCCCTTGAAATCCTTGGGATAGAAGGAACATACCTCAACATAATAAAAGCCATATACGACAAACCCACAGCCAATATTATCCTCAACAGTGAGAAGTTGAAAGCCTTTCCATTAAGATCAGGAACAAGGCAAGGATGTCCACTCTCACCATTGCTCTTCAATATAATACTGGAAGCCCTAGCCAGAGCAAATAGACAACAGAAAGACATTCAAGGGATCCAAATAGGGAAAGAAGAAATTAAACTGTCTCTATTTGCAGGCGATATGATAATATATATAGAAAATCCTAAAAACTCCATAGAAAAACTACTCAAAATTATAGACTAGTTCAGTAAAGTAGCAGGATACAAAATCAACACGCAAAAATCAGTAGCCTTCCAATATGCAAACAGCCAGTGTGAAGAAGAAGAAATTAAGAGATCCATCCCCTTCAAAATTGAAACCAAAAAAAAATCAAATATATGGCAATAAATCTAACAAAAGATGTAAAGAACTTATACAAACAAAATTATAAAACACTATTGAAAGAAACAGAAGAAGACACAAGAAAATGGAAAGACATCCCCTGCTCATGGATTGGAAGGATTAACATTATCAAAATGGCAATCCTACCAAAATCAATTTACAGATTCAACGCTATTCCAATAAAAATCTCAATGACATTCTTCAAAGAAATAGATCGAATACTGATGAAATTCATATGGAACCACAAAACCCCCCTCATAGCTAAAGCCCTCCTGACTAAAAAAAAAAAAGAAAATGGAGGAATTTCACTCCCTGATTTCAAACTGTACTACAAAGACATAATAATTAAAATAGCATGGTACTGGAACAAAAACAGACACAAAGACCAATGGAACTGAATAGAATACCCAGAATTAAAGCCACATATCTATGAACAACTAATCTTTGACAAAAGAGCAAAGAAAATGCAGTGGAACAAGGACAGTCTATTCAATAAATGGTGCTGGGAAAAATGGACAGCCACATGCAAAAAATATGAAGCTAGACTACTACCTCACACCCTGCACAAAAGCCAACTCAAAACGGATAAAAGACCTGGACGTAAGACCTGAAACCATAAAATTTATAGAAGAAAATATAGGCAAAACTCTACACAACATATATCGCAGCAAAATCTTTAAAGACACATCCCCCAAAGTGAAGGAAGTGAAGGACAAGATAAACAGATGGGATTACATCAAAATAAAAAGCTTCTGTACAGCAAAAGAGACATTAACCAAAACTAATAGACATCCTACTAGCTGGGAGAAGATCTTTGCACACAATACAACCGATAAAGGACTGATAACAAAAATCTACAAGGAGCTTACACAACTCAACAAAAACAAAGTCAACAATCCAGTCAAAAAATGGACAGAAGAGCTAAAAAGACACTTCTCCAGAGAAGAAAAGCAAATGGCCAACAGGTACATGAAAAAATGTTCTACATCACTGATAATCAGGGAAATGTAAATCAAAACTACAATGAGATATCACCTCACACCTGTGAGGACGGCACACATTAAAATACAGGCAACAACAAATGCTGGAAAGGATGTGGAGAAAAAGGAACTCTCTTGCACTGCTGGTGGGAATGCAAACTGGTCCAACCACTATGGAAAGCTGTACGCCGATTCCTCAAACTGCTAAACATGGAGCTTCCATACAACCGAGCAATGTCCTGGGAATCTACCCAAAGGACACAAAAACACTAATCCAAAAGGAAACATGCACCTGTATGTTCACTGTATTACTGTTTACAATAGCAAAGGTAGGGAAACAACCCAGATGTCCAAAAATAGATGACTGGATCAAGAAGATGTGGTACATACACACAGTGGAATACAATTCAGCATTCAAAGAAGATAAACACATGCAATTTGCAGCGACATGGATGGAACTAAAAGGGATCATCCTCAGCAAAATAAGCCAGAAAGAAAGAGAAAAATATCGAATGGTCTCAGTTATAACAGGACTATAGGGAAACCAAATAGGAGAGAGACACTCAGCGGGGGAGGGAGAGAATGACACAAAATGGAGTAGAAAAGGATACAAGGGACCACAGAGATGGGTCACAGGTAAATTGGTGGTGGGCTACCCAAGGGGAATATAAAATGTAAAAGATATAAATAACAATAAAAAAATAAAATAAATTCCTTAATGAATTAAAGTTTGATGATCTTAATAATAACACAGCCAGCAGTAAGTCAATGAGAAAACACCAGGATCTTCAATATGGGCTCGCTTTAAGAGAATCCTAAATTGGCTTGGGTAATCAACAAATTCTTGCATGTAGCAAAGAAAGCTAAGGAAATGTATTTAGATTTGACTTATATATTGACATTACGCCATAGCAAAATATCATAGACTGTGTGGCTGACAGAATAGACATTTATTTTCTCACATTTCTGGAAGTGGGAATTCTGAGATCAAGGTGCTGGTGTGGTTGGAGGGGGGGGTCTCATGAACGCTCTCCGGCTTACAGATGGCCATCTTCTGGTTGTATGTTCACATCATTTTTCTTTAGTATATACACTCAGAAAGAGAAAGATCTCCCTTTCTTCCTTTTCTTTTTCTTTAAGGTTTATTTATTTTTGTATACAAGCTGGGGTGCAGGCCAGAGGTGTGGGGCAGCGAGAGGGTTCACCAGAGACAGAGTGGGGAGCAGAACAGGCACAGTGACCGAAATACACTGCTGAGGGGAGCAGCAGGCCACGGCAGGAGAGGTCCTGCGAGGTAGGAGAGGTCTGCTGCTCCACGTGGAAATCTCCCTGGCCAAGCACAGAACTTGTGCTGCAGGGGCAGACAGCTCCATAACGCTGCGCTTAACCCATTGAGCCACCAGGGAGTCCCACTTTCTTCCTTTTCTTATAATGACATTGGTCTTATAAGAATAGGCCTCCAACCAACAATATCATTTATTTAAACTTAATTATCTCTAAAAGACTCTAAGACCCTATCTCCAAGAAGCAATCACACTGGAGGCTTAAGGCTTCTTTGTATGAATTTGGCAGAGGCAGAGGATGGAGAACACAATTAGTCCATCAACAGTCTTCCAACAACTAATGAACCAACAACTCATGGAACCATGTAACTCGTGGTGTTTGTAGCATAGTTTGAATTACCTCTGTGTGGCCGAGAGCAAATTTTGGTCAAAGGTCAAAGCATGGGTCTTAAGGCTTTTTTTTCCCTTTTCAGAAATTATCTTCACCCCTGAGCTTAGGTTTTTCTCTTAGAACATTTAAAACTCTTCCTTCAAGAAAAACTTAATGGTATAGAATAAATGGGTAAAAATGAATCATAGATTGTCTCAAGCAAAGAGGTTTTTTATATTTTTCCCATGCAACATATTTTTAAAATATAATAATATAACAAATGACAGCTCAGATACTCATAACAAGTCCTCCAATATTTCAGTGAAGAATGTCTTGCTAGAAAAGCAAAATCAGTTTATATTACACTAGCAATGAACAATAAGAACTTGAAATTTAAAAATACCACTCACAACACCACACAAAATATAAAATACTTAGGAATACATTTGATAAGAGATTCATAAGCTCTAAACACTGAAAACTATAAAAATATTTGATATATATATATATATATATATTTTTTTTTTTAAGATCTATTTATTTACACATATAAGCTGGAATGTAGGCCCAAGTGTGGGATGGAAGAGGATTCACC
This sequence comes from Scalopus aquaticus, assembly GCA_004024925.1. NCBI lineage: Eukaryota > Metazoa > Chordata > Mammalia > Eulipotyphla > Talpidae > Scalopus > Scalopus aquaticus. The sequence continues at coordinate 342,986 of PVIJ01000068.1, read as the reverse complement.
AGAGACAAAGTGGGAAGCAGAACAGGCAGATTGACTGAAATATACTGCTGAGGGGAGCAGCGAGCAAGACAGGAGAGGTCTGTTGTGCAATGTGGGAATCTCCCCGGCCGTGGATCGAACTCGTGCTGCAGTGGCTCTGGATAGCTTCATAGTGCTGCGCCACCAGGGAAGCCCAATATTTGCAATATATTAAAGTTGTAAATAAACAGATAAATACAATGAGTATCTGGGTTAGAAGATTCAATATTTTTAAGATGTATATTTTAAGATGCGTATATTCTTTCCTCAATACTAAACAATCTCAAATAAAAACTAGAAAGCATTTATTTTAGAAATTGATAAGCTAATGCTAACATTTATATGTAAATGCAACAGACCTTAACTGTCAAAACAACTTTGTGAAAGAATAAATTTGAAGTAGGTGAATTACCTAAATTCAAGACTTTTATAAAACTGCAATAATTAAGTCAATATTATATTGGCGTAAAGAAGAAGAGGTCAATGAGATAGAATAGGAAATACAGGAACAAAGGCCGCCCTAGCAGTGCAGGGATTAAAGTCTCAGCACTGTCAAGCTATCCTCAGCCACTTCAGCACGATTTCGATCCCTGGCCAGGGAGCTAACCACATGGCACAACAGACCTTTCCTGTCTCGCCTATTGCTCCCCTCAGCAGTGTATTTCAGTAGATCTGCTTGTTCTGCTTGCCACTCTGACTCTGGTGAATCCTCCCACCCTCTGTACCTCTGGGCTACACCCCAGTTCTTGTATGCATAAATAAACAAAAAATAAATCTTAAAAAAAATAACAGAAACAGACCTATACATATATGGTTTTTTGATGTTTGACAAAGAGACCAAGATAACTCAGTGGGGTAAAGAAGTCTTTTCAACAAATGGTGGTAGTGCAATTGGGTAACTTCACACAAAAAACCTGCAGCACCGTGGACAAATATTAATCAAAATTTTATCATAGATCTTAAATACGATGTCATCAAAATTAAAATACTTACTTGTCAACAAATACTGCTATACTGCTCCAAAAATGAGAAGGCAAGCCTATTGGGAGAAAATGTTCACAAAACTGAATTCCAACTAAGATTGCTTATATCCAAAATAGAAAAGGAAACATCAAGCATAACAAGAAAATTAGCAACCCAATAAAAAGAGGGAAATATTTGGACATCTCACTAAAGACGACGTACTGACAGTAAATAAGCCCATGAAAAAAAAATAATAAGGATATGCAAATTAAAACCCCAGTGCTATATCACTATACACTCACCCAAATTGCCACAATAAAAAACAAAATATATCAAGTCTTGGTAAGACTTGGTATAAACCACTGGTGTGAATGTAAATTAATACATTAATATTAGAAAACAGCTTGCCCATTTCCTAAAAAGTTAAACATACACTGATAACAAGACTCCTAGCTATTTACAAGAGAATATGAAAGCATACATACTCACAAAAACTTTTACACAAATGTTCATAATTTTATTCGTAATGGCCAAAATTTGAAAACCAACTAAATCTCCATCAACAGAAAAGTAAATTGTGGTATATTCAAATAATGGAAAACTACTCAGCAATTAAAATAAACAAACAAATGAACAAAATACATGAAGGAATTTAAAAATAATTATACAGAGTGAAGTAAGGTTGATAGCTTTCAAAAAGAGAGAATGTATATGATAACATTTTATATAAAATTCTAGGAGATGCAAACTAATCTTTAGTGACAGAAAGCAGACCAGTGGTTATTTGGGAATGTAGAATTACAAATGTCAGACGGAAACTTGGGAGATGGTGGACATACTCATTATTTTGATTGTGTGTGATACACATATCAAAACTCATCAAAAAGTACCTTCTAAATATATACACTTTAATGGATGCCAATGATATCTCAATGAAGCTATAAACAAAAATCTGAATTAGAAACACACCTGTGGGGGTAGAAGTCAGGGTAGTGGTTTCCCTGGGGAAGCATGGGTAGTCATTAAACAAGGAGCGACTTCTGGACTTCCTGGAACACTCCGTGTTTTGTTTGGATTTTGGTGGTACACATGTGTTCACTTATTGAAATTAATTTACCTGACACATGTGATATGAATACTTTCCTAAACATATGTTTTCCTTCTTTAAACATTTTACATTAAAATAAATACATAACAAAAGTTTTGTTTTCTCAGTGTAGACAGAACCAACGTGAAGCATACCATGTAACCTTTTAAAATGACAAGATGAATTACAGATGTGAACAGAGGTAGAGAAAAATAAGAAGCACAGTCAGATGATATTTAGATTATGCTTTACTAAAACACAGAAACTTCTAAACTCCTAACTTAATAGAATCATTATCTCATTTTCACTAAGTCTTTTTGGGAAACATTTTTTCTTATATGCCTTTTTTCTAAGACTTCATTTTCCACAGCCTTTTTCTGCAACATGTTAAGGAACTATATGGTGAAATGTGTTCCATGGGCAAAAACATTTGGGAAATAAAACCTAGAACTATGACTGCAAAATTGAGGCTACCAGAGGGAGAAAGTGGAGGGGGAGGAACAAAAGGAGGAGGGTTCCCAAAAGACCATGGTGAAGGATTATGGGTACCTTGGGGTGAGGGTGGTGTGGTAACATATCTCTGAAAAGGTATAACCTATTCCCCTGAATCATATTGTAAGCCAATGTTACCTTGATTTAAAAAAGGGGAAAAAAAAACATTTGGGAAAGTTGTGTTATACAGAGTTAAAATGTTTTCCTTCCTGTAGTATTTATATATAAGCTTTCAATATGTTAAAAATGTACCATGAATCCAATACAAGACATATGTTTCCCAAACTTACATTTTCACAGAAACTCCTTTTCCAAAAAGTGTTCTAAAGGACCAATACTTCAATGAATATGCATTGCAATTATAAAAATGCAACACCAACTGTAGTTTACCATTATAGTTAAAATGTGTGCTCACAAATTGGACCATTTAGGTTTGAATCCTGCCTTTGCTACATTTTTTCCTGTGCAATCTTGAATGCTGAACTTTTCTCTCAAATGATAATAAAAAATACAGTTCTTGTGGGGGGTAAAATGATTAGATATGCATCAAGTATTTAGAACAGGATCTGTTAAGCAGTAAGTGTTCAAAATTATTAATACTATTAAGAAAAGTTACCTAAGCAAGATCCACCAAGTAGAGATCATGTTCCATTATTAATTTTGACTGGTACTTAGGGTCTATCTTACTGTTTATCCACACACAAAAAAGAAAAAAATCTTACAATAGACATACAAGCAGTATAAACACTCTTACCATAACAACAAAAGAACTGTTTTTTATGTAAGGTGAAGGATATGTTAACCAGCCTTGTTGTGGTAATCATTTTGCAATATATATGTGCGTCAAATCATCACATTATACAGCTTAAATTTACATAAACTTGTCTGTCAATTTATATCAGAAAAAAGATGGGTGGAGAGAACAATTAATGTTTGATGCACTCATCATGGATATAGAATAATGATATAAACAAACATCTGTTTTTAAACCTCTTTTAAAAAAGAATTACATGAGATGTGTCTATAACCACAGTCACTGTACATCGCTAGATAATTCATTCCTTGAAGGGAGAGACCAAACCAGTCCTCCACCCTCCTTTTGAGGGTAAGAATTACGCTTATTCACTCTAAAAATCTTAGGAACTCTGGAATCTCCAGTGATCCTATTAGCAAGAGGGAAACCAGGTACTTTGGAATAACTGTGAAGGGAATCTTGGATCAAGACAAAGATGCATCAGCAAAAGATTGCTTTTAATAAGTCTTACTTGAGTGATATAGATGGAGTCCTTAAATTAGAGTTCTCATTCACTAGACTTTTACATTAGATAATACTTGAAAGCAAATAGGGTGAGAAGACCAAAAATATTAAAATCATGTTAGCAAAAGTGAGGACTAGCATATGCTAGCATATGCTTCTCTGTTTATTAGAGAATAACCAGATCTGACAAAGCAGATTCTTGGTATGATCAATTTTGAATAGAATAAGTGTGCATAGAAAGGGTAATGAAGAGAATAGTACTAATAAAAGTTTCCCAGTAAAACATCCAAAATTACCTATCCCCTTGTGTACAACCGCACAGCCAAACAGTGTCGGTCTGAAGTGTGGCCAACTGAGGCCCAAAAGCTTGCCACAAGGCACCTTCTGGCAGGGAATCATAGGGAAAGGGGTTCTGAAGCAGGTTCCAGAAAGCTGGAACAAAAGGAGCAAAGTCAAAGTACCAGTAAAGAAAACCACTACTATTGTCGGAATCCCCCTGTATGTGTCACCCACATTTCTCTTCCAAGTGTCTCCTTCCATGTCTTCTTCCCAGCAGTACCAGGGTGATACTGGGCTGCAGGAACAAGAGCTCTCTTGAGCCCACCTGCCTTACATTTTATATAGCTTCACCTGGACACTCAGCTCTGCCCATCACCCCAGTAGCTAGTCCAAGGTGGCTTCATGTAAGTGGGGGTGGGAAACATGGTACCCCCTAACAGCATGCTTGGAAAGAGTAGTGATGGATATAGAACTAACACTCCCCACTCTCCCACTCTAGCTGTGTAAAAAGGAGAAAAAAAAAAGGAAATAAAAAAAAAGATAACTGCACAAGACAGAGATTTAGGAAGAATTTTCAATTAAGGAAATCGGTTAAGAAATGTGCTTTATATCTTGAAGGACTGAGGCACAAAGAGGGTAAGAGAGTACTCACCTTCTAGAACTTCAAGGGCTAATTCATGTGAGGAAAGTGCTCTGAAACCAAGGGTATGAAAACCACTTAAAAGCAAAGTCTTCCCGTGGTTGCCAGCTCCATTGTGTAGCTGCTATTTTTAGCTCACATTCATGCTGCTCGGGGGCAGGGAGGGAGACGTCTGTGGAAAGAGGAATGAATTGCTTGCAGCAAGACAAGTTTTGATGAATAATTATTTGTGTTATAACGTGCAGTCAGAGCCAGCTCCATACCACAGAAAGAAATCTAAGACTTCCAAGGAAGTAATAATGGACAGGTCCTTGGTGGCTGCTTATGGCTTCCTGCACTAATGATACTTGGCAGTGTTGCCAGGATAATCAAGAATTAATTGACTTGTATGAACCCTACTAAAGGTTAGCACCAAGGCTGATGTTATACATTTTCAAATCATTTTGTAAACATTAATTATTTTTTGTCTCAACATTCCAGGGAAGTAAGTAAAAAAAATACTTTTTTCCCTTGTAATTCTCATCTTATCTTTTTGACTTTACATTTCTAGAACCCATGCTCCCTATTAAGTATGGAGGCTTTCCCCAATTTGTGTTTCAAGAGCTAGAGTAAGTAAAAAATTATTGATACCGGGCAAATGAGGCTTTAAAAATGGCCAAAGGCGGTGCCCAAATTGCTTACCGGTCACTATCTTGGTTCTGCACCCACGCGCACAATTGCAAGACTACTCAGGCTTAGGGAACAATAACAATGGGATTTATTTAACAAACAGGGAAAAGCAAAGAATTACTAAAGTCAACATATGGCCGTTTACCTTACTTAAAGCAATGTCCAGTCCTTTAAGTCCCAGAAAAGTAACAAAGGTGGCATCTTCTCACCACTGCTGACATGGAGCTCTTCTTCCAAACAATAGGCCACATTTCCAAAATGGCATCTTTCTTCTTCTGCAGACATGCAACAATCATACTGTAGGCCAGGTTCCAACTCACGAGGATGACACAGAACACAACTGGAGATGCTCCGGGAGCTGCTGTGGTGCCCCAGCACAGCACCAGGCCAACAACACTGAAAACAGCAACTATAGCGGCCAGACAGCCCAACAGACTGCATTCACTCATTTTAGGAAGGCATCAGCCCTGGGCCTTTGCCTTCTTCCTTCGGCTGCAGTAAAAACAAAAGTGGGAGCAGTTCCCGTCACTCGGTTACTTGCAGAGCCTCCAAAGTCGCTGGCCCCAGAGTCTCTGCAGATTCCAAAAACGTTCAATCCAAAACTCTATATCCTGGCGGCTCAAAAACTTCTGGTGTCTGATTTTCAAACTCTCAGTCTTCGCGGCTACATTTTCTGCCGCTGATTCCTCTATTCCTACATTGTGGCGACTGCTTCCTCTACTCCTTCAGCATGGTGACTGAATTCTCCTTCTCCTTCAGTCCCTTTTATTTCTCATCAGACTCTCCATCCCAGACTGCAGAACTTCTCATTTTCCCTGGGGCTATTCATTCTCATCAGCAAACCCCCTCCAGGGGGCGCCAACTTTATGGGACTTTGGACTCAGCGCAGTTACATTATCTTATTTTTATTATTAATAATTGTATTCTAAAGCAAGTACTATGATTTTTTTCTTCTTTCCTTTATCCCGATGATACCAGTATCCAACCATTCTAACTCCTGTGGTGTAGGGCATTCTAACAGGTCATAATACACTTCACCTCAAATCCCAACCAGTTTAGTGAAGTCAGAGTCACAAATTCTAGTCTTTTTAAAAATGTAATTCACTAATTAAACACAGAAAAGAGTAACCCAAATGTTAGAAATATTCCATATCTGTTAACTTTTTTCATTATAAAAATATTACATATTTCTTGCAGAAAATTAGCATTTGTGTGTGTATATATACATTTACATATATATCCTTCCATTTTTTCAGTGGATATATATTTATATTATGCTAAACCTTTGAATCTCATATCTCAGATATTTTGTGAGTTTTTCTATATATATTTAAACATCCTCAGAAAACATGTTTTAAACACATTTTTAATACAGATATGATTTATTTAATCAATCTCTTATTGTTGAACATCTAGATTTTCTATTTTTCTTTCTTATCTTTTTGTAGTACTGTTACAGGGCAGGGCAAGGGACAGCTTGGGACCCCCTGCTCTAAATGGGTTCTGGCATATGTCACATCAAGACAAAACATACTCTAGTGTGTAAAACTTTTAATAGAAAGGACTTTAATACAATTAGTGTGCAATAAAGAGAATAGAAATAATGTGGTTAAAGTAATTTCCAATTAAACACCCAAAGTTACCCATCCCCTCATAGGTAAATGCCCAGTCAAAGCCCAAAAGTCTAAGGCACCTTCTGGTAGGGACCCATGGTAAAGGGGCAGAAGGTACCAGGCAAGTCTAGAAGGAAAAGAGCAAAATTAAAACCCAAGTCAAGATAAAGACTGTTATTGTCTGCCTCCTCATGGGTCCCTCACCCATGTCTCTATCTCTTTCTAGTGTCTCCTTGAAAGTCCCTGTTATAAGTCTGAAGTCGAGGAGTAAGCATAGTTTCTTCACATGTGCTCCTCCAGGTCTCTTTGCTCTCCTTCCTTCCTTCTCCCTGTCTTCTCTAGCTTCTTCTCCCTGCCCAGCTCCACCCTTCCTCAGGGTGTGTCAGGGAACATGGAACCTCCCCTTCCCCTGGGGATTACCCTATTACAGTGATGCAGTTGTAACATATATTCCCAAAGTAATGCATTTTAGTAAACCTCTAACTTTTCCTTAGGATATATTTCAGAGAGTGGTTATGTCATATATGTAGACATTTTTATCTGTGATGGAAATTGTTGAATTTCAGTTAAAATAATTTCCATTTTTATTTAAATCTAGTTTCATTCCTATCATATTAATTTCAGTTTATTATATTTAGCTTTACTTACATGGGCTTGATATATTTTGGCTTTAAATATTTCATACAGTCAACTTATATATCTTATCTATAGTTATATCTATTTTTGTTTGCATGCTTCTATTCTCTTTTCTAACTCTCTATATTAGGCCAAGAGGGGTGCTATACAACAAAAACCTAAAACATGTACTATGGATTTGGGGATCAGACACAAGCAAAGACAGCTAGTGAAAGTTATAATACAGTGAAGAAATTATTATTAGAGCCTGGGGGGAAAAAAAAGGACCAAAATTCTTTTGAGGAGTTTTTTTTTCAGCCTTAATCTTTTTCCAAGGATCCAGATTCTCTTGGCAATATCATACAGTGGCTACAATAAGCAAGAACTAGGCTGTTATGCAAATGAATTCTAGTTCTTAATGAAACCAGAACAAACAGTTGAGAACTGCCAATAAAAGGAGTGAAAATAGAGCTCTGAATAATTAATATACTAAATCATTTCTCGGTTAGTAATTACTTTTCCTCCTATGTGGTTTGGACAAAACATTTGCAATGATAAGATGAACTTGGTATCTGGCATTTGCATAGTTGGTGAGATGAAGCAGGCTCGTCACCTACACGTCTTCACAGTTCGTGCTATTTGGTGCAGGAACCAAGTTCTAATTCCCAGATGTGCAGTACAAGAGACAGGCATTTATCTGTATACTTTTGAGTTTATCAGCCTCTCAGAAGTTGATTCACTCTAATTAAACTCACAAGAGAACTCATATTGAACAGAATAGCCAATTATTAATTGAAAATAAAAGAGATTTCTAATTTTGAACACTATAATATTCAAGCCTGCTCATCAAGGAATAATCCCCTACCTGCGGATCTCTTAGGAAACTAAAACAGTCATCAAAAAGCTCACTTGTCTTCTTCCTTAGGAGCAGTGATTCGTAAATGACTAACCTCATCAGGTATGTGTTGGTTTTACTAATTTAGCTCTCGGTGAGGAGTTTTCATCCAAAATCCTCAGAATATCTTACTTGAAATCATAACAACAGGAAAGTGAATGTTCTCTTGTAAGGTCTCAGTGACTATTCACAATGACAGCATGGGATCAAAATGCCTCATTTCTTACTTTTTAAAATAAGTCTGGGTCAGGAACAGTTCTGAATATAACTATTTTAAGCAAATTAACTTCATTAAATGAATGTTATTTGTTTTTTTAAATAAGCCTAGGAACTCAAAGAAAATGTTATAGCAGAGAATGATGTTTACAGTATATTTAAGTATAATTTTACACAAATTAAGTAGTAAGTAACAGCATAAAGGAACTCTATTTGCCTTGTGTTTTGGAAGTACTATGACAGTACCTAAAATATGTTGGTATTAGTAGAGATGCAATCTTACATGCTTTCTCTCCAACAAGTAAATCAGTATTTATAGAAGTGTTTGGATTTTAACACATCTAATTTCTTGCTAGGGAGCCAGATCTAGCTCCCTAATTTAAATCAAGACATATGGTTTCACTTTCCTCAAAAACAAGGCAGGAGTTTCTGAGACATTTTAGTTAGTAAGTTGAATATTTACTGAGTGCTTAGTGAGTATAGAATAAAACAAAATACTCTTTCAATAGTAGTTTCAATAAAAACTATCCAGAAACATAAAGACAATATACTGTCATGAAGGAGATAACAAGGCATAGGAATATGCCTTGGATATCTTACTATATTTCAATTAACTTTGTCTAAGTATTTAAATATCTAGAGTTTGCAAGTTATTGCAGGTAGCCAACCTAGAAGAATCATTTATAAATATCTCATTCTTAGAATGCCAGTGAAGTCCAAAAATTCATGTGCAAAAAAGCAAGATTAAGAGAAAGGAAAGTATCAGACAGGGTAATTTAGGGTGTGTAAAAGATTAAGGTATTAATAAAAGAAAGGAAATATATCACTGAGAAGAATATTTCAGTAGGCCCAGAGAAAAGAGAAACACTTAATGCTCTTAAGCTTTATTGTTTAATGCCACACACAGAAACATTAATTTGTCCAATTTATATTAGCATAATTATAGCTTGAAACTATAGAAAAACATGTATCTCCATGCTCTCTTATATACAATAGCACTCTTGCTAAGTATTAGAGTATGTGACTTCCATTGGATTTAGGAAAAAAAATTCACTAAGTTAAACTTTGTCTAGAAAAGTTCTAGACAAAGAACTGGAAAAAAAAAGTTTAATAGTACTGAGGAAAGCAAACTACAATGGTTAAAATGTTACACAGGAACAAAACTATAAAGAATAGTTAGTCTTTGCACATTGCATAATAAAAACACAAGTAGAGAGAAGATATGCACAGAACCTCATAATTCAATTATTTTAATTTAATATATCTATAATGGTAAAAGAGTGGAAAACACAAGAGCAGAGCAAGTTGAAACAGCTGAGAATAAATATTTTCCCAAACTCGCTTGAATGTATAACCAACAACATTTCATTATGTGTAGCTGTGAGTTGTCAGATGGCAAATATTAACTCAGTGAAACAACGGCATCAGCAAAGTGAATAACACTTAACAAGCACTGTTAAGTGTCCCGTCAAGTGAAGCCTTTACTATTATTATTTACAGTAAATCGCACACTCTCCAGAAATGGCTTCCAGTAACAGAGGAACATCTTTTACTCCACAAAGGCAGCAGCACAACACAAAGGGCAAAGTAGAATTAAATTACACTGCAACACACAGGTATAAGGCAGTAAGCATCCACTCTTCCCCGTGCATTTGTATTAAATATTAATTGGAATTGCATCTATATTTTATTCAAGTTCACAAAAACCTAAAGGAGTAGAACACCACTTTGAGTTCAGGGACTGATCCACATTAAAATGGCTGTTTTCACAAGGAGTCTTTTAATATAGTATGAAAGTGGCAATATTTTAAGTTTTAGAGTCAGATAGAACACCTTATTGCAGTCTCCACTGATCAGTTGTATAACTTTGTAAAGTATTCTAATTTCAGAGCTTTGACAGAAAAGTGAGGATTATCCAGTGTGTCTAATGAGATAATCTGTGCACAAACACCTGGTAAAAATGCACTGGACATAATACTGCATAATAAATGACATGGAAAGATATTTTATTACCATTTCATCTAAGATATTTAGGAAAATCAGTGTCATTTAAAATATCTGTATAGCTAATGTAGTCACCTATATTTAACCCTATAAAAATCTTGCTTCAAAATATGGACAAAAGGAGGAAAATATGCAAGAAAAAATACTTTATCTACTTGGATCTTAGGATTATAATAGCTAAAAAACAATTTTATGGATTTGATCCTTCTGAAGCTGTTCATGAATTTTCAAGCCACTACCCTTCATTAGAAGTTAAAAATTAAGGGAAATGAGGCATATTTCGTTAGGTTAACATGTTTAAATTGTGGCTCTAAGTCCATCCATCTGTTTCCTAGTAATGGCAGGAATCACTAGTCAGGTTTCTGAAATGAGTTTGGATTTTTCTTGTTTTAGATTCTGTATGAAACCAAAGTGTTAGTATTAGAGCTTACGTCCTAACTGTGCTCAGCAGCTAAATGATTCTTAAACCTTTCACTGAGAAGTGTGTTTAATCTCTACGAGTTTCATTTCCTCATTTTTGCTAAAGGTGAGTAATGGAAACTACTTGCTTTAGTGGTTATGAAGATTAAATAAAATAATGTTTGTAAAGTGTCCAATTAATAGTGGCAGCCGAGAAATGTGAGTTTCCTTTCCCTTTTATACAATCAGGGAAAGAATATTTGTGAACTAAAGAGGCCACGGAAGCCATTTTTGAAATCTGAGTAACAGTATCTATTTCTACCAAAATGGTTCCACATGGTTGTATAAAAGGGCTAGTAAAGAAAGAAATTCATTTAATCATTTAAATATTCCTTGAGCAGGACTTTGGGTGGAAATGGGATAGGACTGCAAATTAATTTGTACGAATTCAAAAAGTAATTTACTTCTTGGCATTCACTCAAAACTAAGACTACTTGTTTCTTTATAAAAATGTCAGAAATTCTATGGACAAGTAAGTGAAGATTATAAAGAAGACAATATACTCTTTCTTAAATTTTAAACACTGAAAGAATCACCCTTCATCTTAGCTTTAGGAAAAGCCTTTGTTTCTCATGCTCTGTTGGATGGAGCTATTAACAACAAAATTGGGCAGATCTCTTCCCTTACTGTCATTCCTATTAGAGATTTTTGATGCCAGAAAGTGTTGATTTTTGTATTCCCTTTGTTCTCAGGGTAACATAAGCATCCTTAGTTCTGGATTATCTAACAAAGGCATTTAGACATTGTACTAAGGGCCTTAGGATTAACATATATTTTCTAGTATTTCAGCAGAGTACGTCTGATATGTGGACATCACAAAGTTATGTCTGACCACATAGTAGTGATGGCAGGAAATGAAGCCCCTGTTCCTAAAAATATTAGAAACCATTGATAATATATACCAACAACAGTAAAATTAAATGAAAATCTGAACTGGGAAAGAGAGAAAGATGTAACTGTGTTCGAAGAGTATGCTGGGAACCAGCATGAACAAAGTTGGTAGGAGTTGACTATGTGATGTCCCTTCCACGACTTCAATTGAATGGTATAATTACAAGGCTGAACTAGAATTGTGATTCCATTGAAAGTGAACTAACACCCATGTGACCCTGGGGGCTGGAAACCTTAGCCCTTCTTACTTCGTTATTCTACCCACTGGCCCAAAAGATCAATGAGAAGCCTTTCCTCTGCTGAAGGTTACAGTTGAAGAGACAATCATCCATGATATATCAAGACACAAAATTTATGTCATATGCATGGTAGGGCTGCTTATATGAATAATGCATAAACTCAAATTGAGAAATTAGTGTAAAAACCAGTTTTGAACTAGTGAGCCCTATTGCCCCTTTTGTCCTGGAAAGAAGTGCTATATAGACACAATTCCATGCCCGAAGGCACAATTCCATGTAACAAAGAAAGGAAAAAAATATACCCTACAGAGGAGTCCACAATCACAAAAGAATAAGAAATGGAGAAAGGGGAGGAGGAGAGGAAGGCATAGTAAGGGGGAGGTGGGAATATGGGATAACTGAAGGAACTGGAGATGATAGAAGAATCAGAAAAAGACTATAAAATTGGTATTCTAAATGAATTAGAGAGTAAAAAAGAAAATGCAAACATTGTAAACAAATGTATACAATGGGGAGTGGGAGAGAAATAAGCAGATTTCTAAAAAAACGAGTGAAATTCTAAAAAGATAATTGATTAGATCCAGCTAAAGAAAAATCTGTTAACTGAAAGGTAATGCGGTTGAAATCACAGAAAGTAAGTTGAAGACTTAAGAAGACATTTAAGAGCCAAACAGAGTAGAATAAGGTATTACTTATTAGCAGTCATTTTAGAAAGACAAAATAGTAAGAAGGGCTCTCTTCAAAAGCAATATTTAACAATATAATGAAAACTATAAAAATGAAATGTGAAATATTTCATATAGAAGAGTTAGAATAATCTGAGCATGATCAATAAAAATAGATCTATATCTCTGCCTATCATTCTTAAACCTGGTATATCAAAGACAAAGTGAATGATCTTAAAAGCAATCATAAAATAAAGATCTGAAAGCAATTTTTTCATCAGCACTTGGCTCTTTCTCCAGTTTTCTCTAGTTCATTAATGGCAGCCCCATTTCCCAAGTTGTTCAGGCCCCAAATCTCTGAGTCATACTTCAGTCCTCTGGTTCCCTCATATATGTATCCAATCATCAGAGTAAGTCCCCTTATCTCTATCTTTAAATGCCTCTTGAATCTGAACACTTCTGATTATCCTCAATGTCTTCTCCCTAATTGAAGATCTCATCATATTTCAACTAAAGGACTGAGGTTAACTTCTATCTGATCTCCCAGTACCTAGCCTCTATAATTAATTTGTACAATATTCCAGCTCAAACCATCTAATGGTTTCCATTTTATTCAAAGTAAAATCAAAATTCTTCCTCACATCTTACAAGGTGCTATATGATCTCACATCTTTATCTCTCACTCCTCCCAGTCTCCCTCTTGATAAATCACTTCCAGCCATATATTGCAAGCTTATTCTCACCTCAGGGTCATTGTTTCATGTGTTCCCTCTGCCTGGAATGATATGCACCCATATCATCCCATAGCTGGCTTTCCTGAGCTATGTATTTAGATTTATTCTCAAAGATCTCTTCAGAAAAAAAGACTACACTGACAGCCTTCCATAACATTTATGCATAGTTGTTTTTAGCATTTAACATGATGTAACATGTTATATTTATTAGTTTATCTATTTACCTATCCCTAAACTAAAAGTAGGAAGATTCCATGATTACATATATGACACTATAATTCCTAATACCCTTAATAGTACCTAATGTACAGTAGCTCTTCAATAAAATATTTCTTGAATGAACTCATGTTTTCAGCAAAGAGAGAGGTGATACATTGTTTTCACACATGTGAAATATTTGTAAAATTTGCCTGACAGTGGGACACAAATCCAACCAATTCACAATCCTATATTTGACAGTCATCATGAAGAAGCAATACGGACACCCATTTATAACTTTAAATGACAAAAGCAACAAAATTTTCTTTATAAAACAAATGATATTTTTCTGTCTAAACAGAATCTAATATGAATCTAACTACCAAAAAAATATTTTGAAGACATTCACTCAGGAAGAATTATTCAATATCTACTATTTGCCAGGCTTCTGGTTCAGAGATGGAAATACTGAAAATAAAAAATAAAACAAGGATTTGTCTAAAGTGACTGCAACTGAGTAAGGGAAATAGCATAAAATATAAATCACATAAAATCAAATTTAATGTTGTAAAGTTTCTAAAGTCAGAAAACTAGCTTGAGTGAAGAAATGACCCTTGAGCTGGAACTTAATTCATGGAAAATTTGAAAGAAGAATTTCCAATTAGAGAACTTGCTGAGTGCAAACCCTGGAATCAGAAATTGTACATTTTTGGAGAAGCAGCAAGTCTTTTACTTGGAGAAAAGATCGACTGTTAGTAAAGGTAGACTGAAGGCAAATTCTGAGAGCTTTAGAAGCTTAGCTACTAAATATCAACCCTAATGAACAGATAATGAAGAACTGAAAAGAGTTAAGGAGATGATACAAATCTAAATCATACTTTAGAAAATTTTATTTGATTGGCAATATTATTGCATTCAGAACAGGGCACAGAAACTTCATGAACCACACAGGGGCAAGTTTTTCTGGAGAAGAATGGCCCCCACGATGCCTGAATAGGCTGATGTAGCCAGACCTCAGCTTTATTTATGTTTGTGTGAGGGAGACGGTCACTGCAGAGGTGGGCACAGGGAATACACTGTGGGCAGGAATGATTACCAAAGCATTCCCTAACCTGAGGGAAAAAAGAGAGAGAGAAATGCATTGTATCATAGAGTTCCTTGTCTAAAACACATTCCTGTTTCCTGACAAAGATAATCCACGTTCTGCATTCCTGACCACATCTCCACAGCAGAGAGAAAGTGCTGAATCCCTTGTGATTTTACTAATTCCCAACCCATTAGAAAAGCTAGTGTGTGGGAACTCTTAGCTTAAGAGCAAATAGTTCCTGGCTTCCATCACTGAGAATAAAGAAATCTTTGTTTTCACCCTGGAGTGAGAGGTCACTAAGTGAGATGAATAATGTTCTGCAATTACTGAGCCATGCAGGGTATGCTGAGTAATATATGGGTATGCAATTTGCACAACTCCTTAATTAGTTTTAAATATCAAGCTTATCCTTACTGACATCAAAGCTTTAATATCTGATTCAAGCCAAGTATGTGGTTTAGAATTTGCTTTGCAAATAGTATGTTCTTTAGGCTTGCTTATGCAGCAATATTCTGATCTCAGTTGCTACATCATCTGTCTTAAGAATTCTGACCAGATAATTCTATTTAGCCACAGAGGTAGAATACAAATCCCTGAAGAGATCTGTATAGATAATGATTCCAGAATTTATCTGACTTGAAATATTCTAAAACTCTAAACATTATTTCCAGATTATGATGAAAGATCAAATAAATAGAAATCATTTCCCCAGAAAAAGAAGCCCACACATTTGAGCTTTGCAAAGGAACTTTTGAAAATGATCAGGACTCCCAAGGATGAAGCAAACAGCAGATAGGACAGTGGTGATGATGGCTACTGTGTTTGACAGAGGCTGGGAGGAGGGCAGTGGGACATAAATGCAGCTCTTCACTCTGTTCTCACCAAGTGGAACATGCATTCTCCTGGAGAGAATACTTTTTCTTCATTCAGTGGAATGACAGGCTTAGCACACAAGAAGGCCAAAAATAAAATGGGCAGTAGGGGACTAAAAGAACCAACACAATTTGTATTTCAAGAAGCAAACTAACTGCAAAAATGTGTAAAGACTTGAGGGACTGGAATGAACTGTATGGGGGTGGGGGATGAGATTCTCCTGCATCCTGTCTCAAGGAAATTGACCCCCAGCAGAAGTCTGTAGACTGAGTCTACCACTTATCCATGGGCATAATATCAAGTCTCAAATGACATTTGAAAGGAGACTTAATATGGAATATAACAATTTAAGCAATCAGTGAGGAAGTAAAAACATTGAAAGAAACAAATTATGTAGGAACAAGAAAACATATCATTAATATATGCAGAGATCTGAGAAAATACTTCTTAAATTATTTCGGGCACATATTCTCTTTTGAAGGATCCTTGGAAGACCTTAGTTGTTTTAGATAGCAATTTGAAGTTTGGAAACCCGTCAGCCTGATGTGTTACTCATCAGAGTCAAAGCTCTTCTACATACAGCCTACATTACTGTACACACTTATAGGAACACAAACACCCATACAGTAAACCATTACCTAAGTATATAGATGAGGTTCTTTCCCCTATAACCAGATTATCTGCTCCCAGAGACTAGGAACCCTATCTCTCTGATTCACAACTCTGCCTCCACATGTAAACTTGTATTTGTTGGTACACAGTAATCATCTACTAACTTTTATTGAATAAATGTTAAATAAATTTCCATAAACTTTCATCAAGTAAAAGGGTATATTTTTCCCTAATACACACACACACACACACACACACACACACACACACACACACACACACACACATTGTAGGTGACTCAACTTCAGCAGCTGCAGTTAATTAAATAACTATTATTTTCCTAAATGTCTCTAGTGACCATGGCGATTTAATCACAAATAAACACTAACTAATTTTGCAAAATTTTATTCTACTTGCTTGGGAATTTTCTCTATGATGAATAAATTAAGCATTGAAAAAAAAAAAAGCCACACTGCCCAGGGTTAATGTGAGACTTCTAGACCTCATTGATAAGCTCATTGATGAGCTCTAGAAGTTCCTTTGATTTCTTAGTTACTGTGGTTTAAAATAATGGAATCCTGAGGTCTGCCACAAGATCTTATATTAAAAACTAGAAATAAAGCAGTATTGAAATATGGAGCCCTGGAAGAGACAGCAATTCATCCTTAATGGAGTTTTCACCTATTTTGGAAAGGTTTTATTTTTTGCCTCCTTCTAGTGGATATAACAGCATGAACATAAGGGGCCTAATTCATTAGCATAGGTTCCCATATAAATAATCTCAGACCAAGGGACCCATTTTATTGTAAAGAAGTTGCAAAACTGGGGACATGACCAAAGATTCTACTACTTACTGCATCATCCAGAAGTACCTGGTCTGAGCGATGAAAAAAACCTACTAAATATCATAGGGTGACATCAATTTCAGAGACAATATTCTACAGGAAGCTGTCCTCCAGGATGTGATTTATACACCAAATTAATCGTAATTTATGGTACTATATCCCGAAGAGCTAGAATATGTGAATTTAGGA
Organism: Scalopus aquaticus; assembly: GCA_004024925.1. Lineage (NCBI taxonomy): Eukaryota > Metazoa > Chordata > Mammalia > Eulipotyphla > Talpidae > Scalopus > Scalopus aquaticus. The sequence continues at coordinate 325,445 of PVIJ01000068.1, read as the reverse complement.
CAAGGGATAGAAGAATAGTTGGCCTCTCTCAGCATCACTTCCAGTGGCAGAATTTGAGATGCCTTTCTCTGAAATCCTAGGCTTATAGGGTTTTGAATTCTGGTTCCCAGGAAAGATGATCCCAACTGGGGAAAAGGGTGAAAATTAGTGAAATTAAATCTACAGATGGTGAACAACAACAAAAAAACAATTACCATATTGTCAGAGATGACTGACTATGTCATAAAGAGTTGGCTGATATGCAACAGGATCAGGAACGAGTACATCTGGATTCTTAGAAAAAATTTTTAAAAGATTTATTTATTTATGCATACAAGCTGGGGCGCAGGCCAGAGGTGTGGGGTGGTGAGAAGATTCACCAGAGCCAGAGTAGGGAGCAGAACAGGCAGATCAACTGAAATACACTGGTGAGGGGAGCAGCGGGCGAGGTAGTGGGAATGCTGCAGCATGTGAGAATCTCTCTGGCCAGGTACTGAATTCATGCTGCAGTGGCTCTGGATAGCTTCATAGTGCTGCGCTTAACCCCTTGCGCCACCAGAGAGGCCCTGTATTCTTAGAAAATTTAATTAATGTTACTATATTTTATTTATTCTCCTATTACCAGTAAGTATAAATGATATCCAGGACTCAAGAAGAATAAAGTAACTGAGGGCCCTAACTCCTTAGCAATTACTCTGCTCACTCACCAGGCAAGTAGCCAAAACACACTGAAATGCTGAAAGAATGATAAAAGAGAACAATGAATATTAATTATGGCATAGGGACCAGAAGAGTTGACCCTTGTATATTAATTCTTTTGAGGAGATTATACCAGCCACCAACCTAAACTCACTGAGAGACTGGATTTAATGCCAGGTATGAGTAGAAACTAGATGTATGAGTAGGTTGAATATATCAGATACCGTACTTTGTTCCTCACATCAAAATTCTTTAGCCTCATTGTGTTTCTGCAGCAATTTCTAAGTAATCCATTTTGAGTAAGTGTAATTTGATGGCATCTCACCTCAGCTGCACCACAAGTTGCTCGCTTTCTGTCCTGGTGCTTCCCCGTCACCATCACCCACATGAATGAAAGAACTTGCTTAGCCATTCTGACACATACACAAATCAGAAAGGGCTAGGAAATTTATACCTGATATGGTATAAGGTAATACTTAAGAATATTATCTTGAATATTACAATGAGTAATAGTGAGTATTACATTTGCCTGAAAGGAATTAGAACTAATGGTTAAATAGTCCTTTATCCCTTAGGAAGACAATTTTGAGGTGCATTATATGCAGATCCTTAAAAGGTCTGTGGCATGATGGAGTCTTAGTTGTAAGGAAATGCATTCTTCCAATAATCCCAATGAGCCTGAAATAGGATTCTAAGCTCCAAGTAAGAAAGCAGTTTGATTGATATCTTTATTGCAATTTTGTGAAACTGGAGCAGAGAACTCAGCTACTCTGTACTCAGACTTTGGATGTTCAGAAACTGTGAGATAACAAATGTAGTTTTAAGCAATTAGATTTCTAGTAGTATAAAACTAATACACTGATAAACAAGAGTGAAATATGTCCTATTTATAGCTAAATTTCAACAATGTATGTTCTAAGAATAATAAACAAGCACTGCTCTCTTAAATGTCTGAAAAAAAGTAAGTTTGTATTTTCATAGTATCTTTTGTATTCTCTTAAAACTTAGCAATTGACACAAATTCCTGTGAATTATTTTCTGAAAGAATGAGGCAAGATGAAAAATTCTGCCATGTCAGTTTGAAAATTAGTTTAAAATTAAATACAAGAAATGATGTGGAATTATGAGCATATTTTGCCTATTCTGGGATAACTTATCTTGTGCATGATTTTGATTCCACAAATGCTATAGCATTAAAAACTAGTATTAGATATTAAAAATCCATCATAGTTTAGGAGAAAAAATGAAGATGCTAAGTAGATGAATTCAATTGATTAAAGAATAATTTTCAATACAACTAAGGAGACATAAAGAACTAGCATTTTTAAGAACTTGCCACTGTGCTAGTTGCTTTACATGTGTTTCAGAATTGACAAAAATTCTGAAAAGTAGGTATCTTATTTTAGAGATTCAAGACCTTGAAACTCAAATGTTGAGTCATTTATGTAGTATCAAACACATGTAAGAAAAGAGCTGAATTCTAGTTTTCTAGCCCTGGTTAATCTGATTGGATAGGCTGTTATCACACTTAGTTTAAAGTCAAGTTCATGGTTAAAATCATCTTCTAATTCCATATCTCCCAATCCTCATTCCTGAAGTCGTCAATGTTAGCATTTTTTAACCTTTATGTCTCCACATTTTGTTTCTTAAAAAAAAATTATAAACATGCTATAAAAAAATCTGTACACCTTTATAAGTTCATTTTTTATCTTAACTAAATAGAATCACATTCCAAATAGCTCTCTGTACCTAATTTTTAACCTAAGACCTCTTTCTCTAAAATAGTACTGTATTAATATATACACACTAACACACACATAGGTATTTTATAAAATAATATGTAAAATGATGGGTGATTTTAAGGCAACATTTTTTTTTTCAATTTTTTCTTGACTCTTGGTCCATCTTTCATCTTTCTCATCCCTCTATGCAGATCATCCTCCCAACCTCATCTAGCAAGTTCATATACAAAATTTATCAGTTATATTTAAATGTTTGTATAAAAGTATAAGATATATACAAATGTATATAAAAAGAGGTAAAATAGAAGATTTCCTCCCTGACACTAAAATACAATAGATACAAAACTTCAAGATGAAGGACAGACCTCCATCAAAATGATGAGAACTAGTAAAATGACCCAAAGGCCACAAAGCAGCAATAAAAAAAATGAAGTGTGGAAGTTGGTAGAAGGATTGTAAAGAGATTTCTCCCCCAAGAGAATGGGATAAAGTGATGACCATTTTACAACGTCAGGTCTAAGGAAAGGCTGACACTGCCACATGATGTGTACTCTGTGAAGTCAAGCAATGCGTGACTCATTGCAAAGAAAACTAAAAGTAGACTCAGGAAGCAAAGAGGGCTGTTTCTGAGAAGACAAAAGGTCCCCCTCCAATGCAGACAGGGCACAGGATACATGTGCGATCCACACAAGAGAAGTTAGACATGGAATTACCTTGGTTTCTCTTGAAAAGCCAGTTTCCTCAACAGTATCCAGTTGACAAATACAAAACCTGAGGTGAGGAAGAATGTATCCCCTCTGAAAAATTAGTTGTAATCTGAGGAACTCACCACAGGAGAGTCCTTGAAAAAACTAGTAACCATATTTAGACAGCTACCAGGCCCAACGAGGACAAGGCTGCTTTATGACAGCCTTTGCCTCTGACTGATGAACTTCCTTTGGTATTTATCTTCTCCATTACCCTTGGTGCTGTGACCCTAAATGGATCAGTAAGAAGAGCTAGCTAGTGGAAAATAAAGTGAGCCAGCAAGCAAGAAGCAGCCAGCCACAGATGAAGGTTCTGTCCTACAGCTCTCTCCTGCTGAGGGAAGCATTTATTATACATTTGACTCTCTCCTCACTGCTGTGAGCCCACGACTTGCCTTTCTTCACAAGCCTTTGCCCAGGAGTTTAACAGTATTCTCTTTCTCAAGGGATCAGTCAGTGGCCAGCTTCAACTCCCGCCCTATCCACTTTTCCCCTCCACAAAGTATTTCTGTTGTGGCTAAATCCTAGAGACAGATATCTAGAAGGCTGGAGGGAATATTGGGCAAGAAGGTGAATAAAGTTCACTCTCTGTCATGTTCTGCCAGACTGGCATTTTGTATTTCAGCAGAGAAGTCAGTGATGGCCACTCAGCTTTATTTGCAAGTTCGGATTCTACAAAATAACAAAAATGCCTTTTAATTGTTCCCGAGAATTAAGTGATTCATGTTGAATCATTCCTGACACAAATCCAAGGTAATCATGACATGGAGTTAGAAAAAAATAATGGTCATCATGTCATAGATAATTTATTATTAAACATGTTCCCTCTTCTCCAATTTGTTTTTCCTGAGCATCAAGCTCTTTTTAATTGGACAGATGCAACCAAGTCTTAGATCTGAGGTAGTCAGTGGGATGGTCTATGAATTTCTCTGGATTTCAGGTACCTTTATTAAATACTAGCATCCTCTCGGTGCATTACACAGAAGCATATTTTATTTTGGAAAGTGACTAATTTGATCCCAAAGAGAGCATTCCATCATGGACTAGATACATCATTTTCAAGATCATCCTAATAATGCTCGCCTTAAGATAATCTTATGGGCAGGTATGAGTTTACATGCAGGAGCAAGAGAGATTCCCCAGAATGTATTCATTTTAAGGAGATAGTAGACAATTAAAACAAAATTGGGTTCTGATTATTTTCCATGAATCATTCTTACGCATGGTACTTAGATACAAATATATCTAACTTATTTATTTAATATTTGTGGAGCCCTAAATTAACACCTGGCACTATTTTTCTAGTGATGATACACATTTTTTTTTCCTTTTCATGTGCTCATTAGCCATCTGTATGTCTTATTTGGAGAAGTGTTTACTTAACTTGCCTGCCCATATTTTAATTGGACTATTTGTTTTCTTGTTGTTGAGTTGTATGAATTCTTTGAAGATCTTCAGTATTAGTCCCTTGTCAGTTGTATCTTGTGTAAATATTTTCTTCACCTCAGTAGGGTGTCTCTTCATTTTTATGATAGATTATTTCATTTTAAAGGGGTTATTTGAGCAAAGTCTCAAAACATGATAGAGATAGCGTTGTAAATATTTGAAAGAAGAGCAATCTTAAAAGAGGAAATGGCCAGGCAAAAGACCTAAGAAAAGATTAATAACAAATTTAAGGAAGTGTAAGGAGCCAGTGTTATTGAGAAACAGAGCAAGAGTTAAGACTGAAAAGAGTTAAAATCAGAAAGGTTATTTAGCAAGAGAGACTGAAATGATAAGTTGACATTAAATCATATAGAAAAAGCCTGTAAATAGAGACAGAAATATCACCAGCTTAGTTCTGTACATATTGATTTGTGATGTCATTACACATTCAAGTGCAGATGTTAAATGGGCATTTGGATATCAATTCCAGATTTGCCTGGAGGTATGAATTCCAGATTACGAATGAGATCACCAAGAGTGCAGATATAGGTAGAGAAGAGGAGGAAGAATGAACCTGGGAGGAGATTCAGGATAAAGCTATTGGGGAAAAGACAAGGAACCAGCAAATGAAATTGTTTAAGAGTGGCCAGTAAGGGAAGAGGAAAACTAATATAGCATATCTTGGAAGGCAAATGAAGAAAGTTATCAAGTGAAGAGGATAACTACTTGTGTTAAGTGCTGCTATAAAACTGAGTAAGGTGTGAACTGAAAATCCTTTTTTTTTTGTTTGTTTTCTTCTAGAGGTTGAAGGAGGGAAGAAGGATAAGAGTGGGGAAAAGGAGGGAGAGGGCACAGTTGAACTGAAAATTGAATGATGGATTTAGTAACAGAGATTTGACCAAATATCCTGTGCAATGGTGAAGTGCAGAAAATCTGATTAAGTTAAAGAGAAGTTAGGAGAGAAGAAATTTCAAACAGAGTATGTAAATAGACTTAGAGTTCACAGATAAAGTAGAATTAAAATATTTTTAATACAGGGAAAAATAACATCAGTTTGAATGCTGATATGAATTATTGAGTAGATAGTAAATATTGTAATGTAGGCAAAAAGGTGAAATCTCTAGAGTCATACTACTAAGTAGACTCATGGAGCTGTGCACAAGTAGAGAGACCACCTTTAGATGCATCATCAGTCGGAAGAGGCAGGAAGGCAGAGCATGGTATAGCAGAGAACCTTTTACCTACACTTTGCTCTGTTGGTCAGTTACTCTTTATTCCCTATGTTAGGAATTATTTTTGCATGACATTCATGATTATCTTTCCATTGTTAATGGAAAGGTTTTTTTAAGATTTTTTTTTATTTATACATACAAACTGGGGTACAGACCAGAGGCGTGGCGTAGAGAGAGGGTTCACCAGAGACAGAGTGGGGAGCAGAACAGGCAGATCAACTGAGGTACACTGCTGAGAGGAGTAGCGGGCGAGGAAGGAGAGGTCTGCTGCGCCATGTGGGGATCTCCCTGGCCGGGCATCAAACTCGCGCCACAGCTGCCGACAGCTCCACAGCGCTGCGCTTAACCCATTGTGCCCTTACCAGTTTTTTTAATGGCCACAATTAATAGGACACTTCTTAAGCAATAATTTTCCATAGCTTGCAGAATAAAAATTCATTTTTTTCATCTTCTTCCACATGATCAGATATAACTGGTCTGTGGTATGGCCTGTTCACTGACAGTGTTTTAAAAGCTCCCTCTGCAGTTCTGAGATATAGCCAGGATGGAGAACCATTGACATAAAGGAAATAGGAACACTATTGTTAGATTTTTTTCCAACTACTGTATGTAGCAGTGTTTATCAAAGTGTGGCTGGAGAACCATGTAAATCAAAACACTGGGGTTTTATAATAAAATGCAAATTTGTATGTCTCACAGAAACCTAGTGAATCAGAATTCTTGAGTAGAGAACTTAAAGTTTTCATTTCTACCAGACCATTGAGGTGATAATTACACATACCAATTTTTTAAGAATCACAAGAGAAGATGTGATTGAATAGACCAAGAACGCAGGATGTGTTTTTTAGTTACAAGTGCAAAGCTCCCACTCAGGTTGTGTTCCTTAAAGCCAGGTGGTTCAGATCACACTCTAATATTTTACTTACATGGTCTAGAGAGCTATTGCCACTAAATAGTTAACATGGAAGTCTTTATAAAAAATAAACTTCCAAAAGAGGAGAACATTAGCACCAAAAGAATTAAAATGGAAATAGAGGACAGAACTTAGAAATGCCAAGATGGGAAGGACCAGCTAGATAAAGAGGGATATACAAGAGCACATTTGAGAGAGGACTGTGCAGACTAACAGTTTAACTGTATCATTAAACTAGAAAGTTACAAGCACTGGGTATACCATAGTTATAGGAATTGGTTGATTATCTCTATTTTCTCCTTTTCTCTATTCTTTAAAAAGTACTACTGTCCTACCTACAACTATAATGCAAATTTCTCATGATTTATTATCAGAAATAATTCGAAACCACTATAATTTTATTTCATTCTGAGAGAAAAAGTGAAAGCAAGAATTGGTGGTGGAGAATCAGAAAGAAGATGTTGACCTCTTGTCATCATCATCCCAGCCACCACACAAGCCAAAGTCTCTCTCCAAATACACCACACACATTTATGCAATAGGAAATTTACTATAGGGCCTTTGCTGTCTGCATTTGGTACAATCCTCCTTCCTCTCAAAGATCTAATTTGAATCTCTCCCTGCCTATGAAGTCATTCTCCCACTTCAGTCCATAAATCAGAGTTGGTGGTTCTTTTCTGCCTTATCTTTTTATCATAGCATAGTCATTTTTCTACTACTCTTAGTGGGATACATGAGCACTTTGATGGCAAGAACCAGACATTCTTCATCATTGATCTCAAATACCTAAAAAAGAACCTGGAACACAAAACACTCTGCTCAATAAATTATGGCATCAGTTAAATTCATTGAGCCAATTTAATTTAAGGCCAATTTATTGCTTCTGCAGTGACAGTTAAAAGAGTGCCCCCCCACTCTATCTAGCTAATTTAATTTAAATTTAGAGAAGGGAGAAAATGGAAGTATTAACAGAAGAAGGTGGGTGTGCTGTATATATAATCTTGCCTGTCCTTTGCTCATTTGTGTATCAGACAGCATAGACTGTGCTACATTCAGGTAACCTGTGAGCTTCAAAATCGCAGGACCTTAAAAAAAAAAACCCATTGGCATTTTTGACTAATGATATATAGCTAACATGGGAAGGAAAAAGGTTGTTCTGCACGGGTTTCAGGAACCCAGAAATGACAGAAGCTCTGCTGTCTTTCCATTCACCCATCCCAACATAAGGTTTCAGCATTTGCTAGAGAAGGATAAAATAGTGTGGACAATTTACATCTGAACTTACCTGTCTTTACTGTCAAGTAACACATGTTATTGCCAGTTAAAGTCCATTGGTCAAAATTAAACATGACCCAACTGTGTGAGAAGCTAGTTCATTTTCTCATGTGTTCAGGAAAGCAAAAGCAATTAGATATGATCAACTCTAGTGATATCTGCCAAACACGTATTTATTTGGTACACACTATATGTTAAATATTGGACCAGAAAATAGAAATATAACTGCTTGATAAAACAGCTGCCTGCCTGCTTTTATAGTGCTTATGAGACAATGAGAAGGAAATAGGGATAGCCGATCTACAGAGTAATAACAAAAGTCAGAGTTGTCAGTAAGACATGAAATACAAATCTTACTCAACATCAAGCTTGACAAATGAGTACAAGAAAGGAAAGTCAACAGAATATGGCTCAGCAATATCTGATATTGAGCCCACCTCACACAGCCTCATTTTCTGAACTGTGGTATGCAAGAGGTGCTCACTCTGCATGGCTTGAATTAGCAAAGGTCTTACATGATTTATATATGATCATGTCACAGTCCAGTTCTAGCCATGTGATTAACTTGCATTCATTAGCATAGCTTCGGTTCATAAACCCATAAATTTCAGATATATTTACAACAAAGAGGTCAGATAGATCAGGTTAAAAGCATCCTAAATCAGAAATCAGGAACTAGTAAATTTCATCAGTCAATATTTGCAAGGAGGTATGTTTAGGGTTAAGAAAAACTGTCCCAGGTGTTTCCAAGGTGGAAAGAATGAGTTACAGACCTACAATTAACCTTTCTTGATCAAACAATCAGCCAACTAAAAGTAAACCTACCACACTAGGGAGTAACCCAAAGAGAAAGTGCACAGTTATAAAGGGGTGGGGGGGTGGGGACAGGAATGAAGGGTTAAATGATTTGTATGAAAAAGTAGTTATTGAGCTGAGAATTGAAGGAAGAGTAAGGGCTAACGAGAGAGAGAGAGAGAGAGAGAGAGAGAGAGAGAGAGAGAGAGAGAGAGAGGAAATAGCATGTCCGTTAGAAAGGAACAAACAGGTCTGTTTGAGTAACTGGAAGAAATCAATGAGACTGGACTACAAGGAACAAAACAGAAAATGAGTGGAGGAGGAAATCATTCCAGAAAGATCTGAAGAAGCCAAACTCTAGGCAAGGCACAATAGATTAGAGATTATTAGAGATCCTTATCTCAAAGCAAATAGTTGCTTTAAAAATATTTTTTTCTTGCGGTAATGTTGGCTTACAACACTGTATATAATTTAGGGGTGTAGGTTTGCACCTCTTCAGATGAATGTTACCACACCGAAGCATCCACCATAGCCCATTAACCCCACCTCCCTCCTTTATTTTGCATTCCCATTTTCCCCTCTAGTAGCCTCAATTCTGCAGTCAGACTTTTAGGGTTTGTTTTGGTTTAGGTTAGCCAGTCCTTTGTTTCTTCTCCCTATGTTCCACATGTGAGAGAAATCATCTGTGTATTTGCCTTTCTTCAACTGATTTATTTTTTCACTTACATAATCCCTTTCAGTTCCACCCATGATGTAACAAATGGCAAAAATTCATCTTTTTTGTTTTTCTAATAACAGAGTAGAATTTTATTGGATAAATATAACTCATCTTCTTTAATGAACAGAGAACAACATGAGCACTGAAGTGAGGGTGTAAAAATAAAGAGATACGTTCAAAGCTACTCCAGACATCTTAACATAGTAGGGATGGCATGAATTAGGATTGTTTCATGTAAATAGAGGAAAGTGGTTTAAGAGATGATTGGGGGAAAGGTGACTAGAGGAAATTTGTGATGGATTGAAGATGAGGCGTGAAATAGAGCAGTATCAATTATATCTCTTAGGTATTTCTTTGGCTTGAGTAAATGGAAGATACCATCCCCACTAAAGAAAACACCAGAAGTGAACAGGTCTCCACCACTGAAACCAATACAGCAGATTACTGATTTTAGCACTCAAGCATGGTCTACTTGTGGATTGGGGTGGTCCAAAAGGCCTCTATTGGGAGCAGATTATGAATTGCATTTGTTTTTATGAAATGCACTTTAAACAAAGAATATGATAAAGGGAATTAAAAGGTGATTTTGACAACAGCATCAGCTGTCTAAGTATGAGTGAGACAAATTAGACAACAAAAGAGTAACTGAAGCATCTTTGCTGTGTCTTTCGTATCATACCTTTTCTAGCAGTTGAGTAAGCTATTAGATAGAAGGAAGTGGGAATGTGATAATGGAAACAGAGAAACAGAAGAGAGAGGATATATTCAACATTAAAAGAAGAGAGTGAGATGCACTTTCTTTATAAACTGGATGTTTCCTTTAAAAATCAACCACAATGAAAGGAATAACTAAGAGTCTAGGAAAGTAAGAGGATTTCTGAAAACTCTTGTCAAAGCTTTACCACACCTCAGGTCTAGTTCTTTAGGGGGCATTTAATAGCCACATGATCTTTGGCAAGTTGCTTATTCAACATATGCCTCCATTTATTAATCTTTAAATTTTAATCTTTTTAATCTTTAATCTTACCCACATTAAACAGAGTATGAAGGCACTTAAAACATTGTAAAAGTTTTATATTTACATATTGCAATTACATATTTCAATAAAAATATGATTACATAATATTTTTACTACAAAATATAATTGGTAACTTTAGAACAGTCAAGGAGCCTCCAGCATAAACAGAGAAGGGTAAATTCACAGTGGGAAATCTACATGAGGACAAGTAAGGTGAAGTCAAGACCGAATGTTCATGCTTTGGGAAATTTTACTGGAAATGTGTATACAGGAAAACTCAGCTTTCAAGCAAATAACAATAATTAAAGAATTATCTTGCCAAGAACAAATCTTAGAGGAGGGGACTTCCAAGTATTTTTTCCAATTGTAGTTTGTTCTTTTGCTGTATATTTTTTTAAGGTGTAAGACCCAAACAGCATTCTATTTCCTATAAATTGTGCAGAGCAAGTGTATGGTGACTTCCCCTCTTAGATTTAAGTCCACTGGATATTCCCACAGATTCTGAAGTAATAAAGGTATCAATAGCTCATCCTAAAGATGTGAGAGAAAGGAAGTTGGGTGGTACAGTTCTTCATGAATGTGTGGTACAATTTTTCAAGAAAGGGTGGGAGAAGGGGACTTAGGCATGTTAATTCCCTCCTTGCTAAGATGCATTGTTTTTCCGTTTTTATTATTTCTGAAATTGGGAGGCAGTAAATTGTGTGAAATAGACTGGCCAGCATATGACCTAGGAAAGAGAAGAAATTTCACAGTGACTAAAGAAATAAAAATCTTATAAACCTGAATCCTTTTATTTGATATGAATACAGGAAGATGTGAACGTATGGTTAAAGAGAGCGTTTGAATTTTCTATTACAGCAATATATCACTGTGTGCTTTTTTATTATGATACAAACAAGTTTCTAAAATATAGCTATGATTTGTATAACTCTGAGAGAGAAGTTATAGAGTGGCATTCCAGCAGGTTACCTCACAAAATAACCTTCGATGAGGCATTGGTCAGGAGACTGAGTCTAATTGTTCAAGTTATAGATTTACTTAACCATAGTATCACTGAGCTCATATTTCTTTGATTTTAATTTAGAAGTATCATATGACAGTTCATTAAAACCAGATCTTTTATGTTTATGGCATTCTCTGACTGACCTGTACAGTAATCCATGAAAAAACTAAGTAAAGAGTGAGTTAAGTTTGAAAAAATGTTTTCACCACCTTCCTACCAAACTTACTTTATGTCTCTTGACAATATAACCATTGGGTGACTACTTGTAGGGAGCCACACTAAACAACAAATAAGAAACAAACTTCATTCTAAAGTCAATTATGATCCTTACGTTGGAAGATACAAATATGAAAATGATGACTGGCTAGAGTGATGGCAAGATGAAGACATATTTCTCTATCAAAAAAGACTGTTAAGTAGAGAAGAGGGAAATCTATGGCAATTGTGCTGCAGTGCCCACCACATAAAATACAATATAATGTCATATGTTAGGGCTGTGAGAGACAGAAGAGAGTCATTTTTGGCAAAGGTACCAGGGACCTTCAGATATCCTTCAGAACAAAACATCCAAAACTGAAATATGTCCAGAACCACAAAACCCCTTTTACTTCTACCCCAATTCTATAGTTGCTGAAACTCAGAGAAAAACAAAACAAAGAAACCAACAATATTGCTAGAGCCTTGGGTGGAAATATAAGGAGACTGATGCCAAAGGTCACCAGATATAGCAGGAAATAATATTCCAAATGTTGTAAGCCCTCTTTTCTCTTTGCTTGATAGGAAGAAACTTAGAAGTCATCCAGTCTCAGTTAATATCAAATTCATGCCCTATTAATAGAAAAATCCAACTCAGCATTGCATTTTCATTGTCCTGAAAAGTGATGCTTAGAACATTCTGGCTGGAATTAGAGTTCAATTTCTTTGCTTGTCTCTAGATGAACAACTGTTAGTCTTGTCATGTCAAGCAAAAGTATAATTAAAGCACTGAAGATGTTATTTCACACATATTACTGATGCTTTGGATGCACATTTTAAATGTATTTTGTATTTGTCAAAGAAGTTGCATATATATCTAGCTCCTTATACGTCTCATTTCATCTACCACATGATAGAGCACTTCGTATTTGCTCAGACATTTTGGCTGTACAGATGGTTTTTAATTCATAATGAAAAGGGGAAAAAAGATTTGTCAGTTTTATCTTCAACCTATCTTTTTATATATCTTGTGGATGTATAACATCCCCAAATGGTTCAGAAAAAGAAATGGTATTCTTTGCTCTTTTTCTCACTCAGCTGCTCATTTTATTTTTAATGTTTGCGTCAAAGTCATCTAAGACTTAGACAATGGAGTAGAACTTTTTTGCCTTATTGATTTGAGTCAATTCACAATTACTTTTTGAGAAAATATTGTTTGTTCATAATCGCTGAGCCTAACTTTCTTTGGAAGACTGGTGATCTTACCTTCCATATGAGAATAGATAGCTCATCATTTCACATATGAATTTTGAGCTATCTTACTGTTAGAAGATTGCCTTGATGGAGTGCCAACCAATAAAATAAATTGTTTTTCCCAGTCTGACATCTGAACCTACACAGAATCATTATATATAGATACAGATAGATATAGACATAGATAAAAAATCATTGTATAAATACATGATTATTAAGTGAGATGTTAGCTTTGTTGTTTGATAATAAAACTTTCCAGGCAAGTATTTTTTTCCTTATTGAGACAGCACTAGAGAACTTAACTGCATATTCATGAGAGAATGAGAACGAGCAGGCAAATAAAATATACTAAGCATAGTAAGTGGTGATTCTCTTCTGGTTTTCCATTGAATTATCTTTTTTTGACTCAAATTTCTCATTTAAGAAATGAGAACATTTATTTCCTCCCAACTTTAGCATTCATAAGTAAGTAAAAGACAGGATGAGTAAATTTTTAGAAGTCAATTAAATTCATCAATTCTCAATCAGTAAAAGTAGTTCATTTATTAGGAAACTGGAAGTATCTGATCCTTCAGGAAGAAAAGATGTGCAATTCTATAGGATTCTTCAGTGTTTTATAAGAATGAAGAAAAAAGTCACTTTTTTAAAAACATATAACTTAAATTTCACTTCCTCTGTAAAGTCTTCCCTTTCCCATTTTCTTCAAACTTCAGTTATCATCTATTTCCCTTTATTTCTTTATTGCATCTTATGTGCACACATTTGCCTCCCAGTAGACAGTGGGCTACTGGAGAACAAGAAAGTTAACCATTTATTGTGTTCCAAGAGCCAGGAACATTGTGAAGACCCATAGATCCATAATTTACTTGAGTTAAAAGTTGAATTAACTCCACCTCCCAAATACAAGTGGAACAGATTCTATTGAATTACTCAAGGTCACAGATGTTGATGGTTTAGAATAGAGCTGATTCAGGTTTCCTGGTCTTATCTAGACAAGTTGATTTGATACATACTAGTCATGCATTTCATGACACTCTGTTCCCAAGAAAGTCTGTTAAGATTTCATACTCAGAGTATGCATAATTTTTGTGTTTTGCAACTTACAATATGGAATACACAGTGTCTTGGATAGGGAGATACTTTCTACCAAAATTGCTCTCAGATGCATCCCATGGATGGCTACACATTTTCTCTCTGAGTCATTTTCAGCAAAATCCTAGACACAACTAACTATTCATACAATTTTTAGATCATAAGTCACACATTTTAATTATCTGGTTGCATATCTGGAAATGTCAACAATCCAGATATTTTGTGAAGACTTTTCCCAGATAGGCAATGAGATCACTATAAGCTTATTTAAGTAAGAGCTTATTTAAGTAAAGCAAGCAAATTCTATGATATAGAATAGTTTAATAATAAATCAAAAAGCAAGTTCTTATTCTGGGTTAAAAATGAACTATTAAAATAAGTATCTGCGGGGAAAATAGATATTTCTGTGTCAGATTGCTGACACGAATCTCATAAAATCTGAGCGTAGGACAGTGCCACATGGTACTGGTATTCCTGGATGGTTAAACATATATGGCATTGAACTTGAATTAATGATGTCTAGCAAAATTCAGAAGTCATCTAAAGAACACATAAAGCAAGAAGATATTCAGCACAGGTCTACAATTGCTGCGTGTTTTCACTAAGCCTTTTCATCCTCTGGGAGCTGATTAGCAGAGGCCTACATCCCCTACTTTTTGAAGAGAAATGATATGTGCCTGCTTTAAGGTCCCTAAAGCTGCCACATAGACCCAAGATAAACAATCAACTCAGGAATGGATTTCAGTGGTATTAAACTGCTTCTCTTATTTCCCCTCACTGTCCTTATTGTCTTAGGGACTGATGTACAAAGGATCATTTATTTTAAAGGATATTCAATAAATGAGAAAGTACTGAATCTGAATTCTGAAGTATATGAAACAGGATGCTTCCAACTGTGACTTTTTTTCTCTTCTTAGTTTTAGTTCCCTAGTCAGTAAAATGAAAGTATAGAATTCAATTATTTCATTCAACTCCTTAAATAATGAGCACATTGGAATCAACATATATATTTAGTTCTGCCTACATTTTATGTTTTCGGATTTTCCATACCTGGAAACAAAGTATACAACTACCAGTGAGGAAAACTAATCATCCTGTCACCACCACCACCACCACCACCACCACCACCACCACCACCATCACCATCACCATCATCATCATCATGTTGCTGCTAATGATAACATAGCAGATTATTCCCCTGAGTTCTATTCTTACCTCAGAGCAGGCAGTTTGGTATACCTGGGGGGTACAGTCTTTTACCAGTACAAAGGAAAAAACTCACATCACCAAATTCTTACATAACTTTAAGTGAAGAGCTATACGTATATTTATTTTTGCTATATACTTTTTTTCCCTCTAATATATATTTTTATTGTTATTTATATATTTTACATTTTGTATTCCCCTTGGGTAATCCCCCACCAATTCACCTGTGATCCATCTCCATGGTCCCTTGTGTTCTTTTCTACTCCATTTTGTGCCCTTATCCTCCCCCTCCCCCCACACCCCCAAGTGTCTCTCCTATTTGGTTCCCCTATAGTACTGTTATAAGTGAAACCATTTGGTATTTTTCTCTTTCTTTCTGGCTTGTTTTGCTGAGTATGATCCCCTCTAATTCCATCCATGTCACTGCAAATTGCATGTGTTTATCTTCTTTGAATGCTGAATAGTATTCCATTATGTATATGTACCACATCTTCTTGATCCAGTCATGTATTTTTGGACATCTGGGTTGCTTCCATACCTTTGCTATTGTGAACAGTGCCGCAATGAACATACGGATGCATGTATCCTTTTGGATTAGTGTTTTTGTGTCCTTTGGGTAGATTCCCAAAAGTGGGATTGCTGGGTCGTATGGAAGCTCCATGTTCAGTAGTTTGAGGAATCGCCATACAGCTTTCCATAGTGGTTGGACCAGTTCACATTCCCACCAGCAGTGTAGAAGAGTTCCTTTTCTCCACATCCTTTCCAGCATTTGTTGTTGCCAGTTTTTTTAATGTGTGCCATCCTCACCGGTGTGAGGTGGTATCTCATAGTGGTTTGATTTGCATTTCCTTGATTATAAGTGATGTTGAGCATTTTTTCATATATCTGTTGGCCATTTACTTTTCTTCTTTGGAGAAGTGTCTTTTTAGCACTTCTGCCCATTTTTTGACTGGATTGTTAGCTTTGTTTTTGTTGAGTTGTGTGAGTTCCTTGTAAATATTTGTTATCAGTCCTTTATCGGATGTATTGCGTGCAAAGATCTTTTCCCAGTTGGTAGGGTGTCTGTTAGTTTTGGTTAATGTCTCTTTTGCTGTACAGAAGCTTTTTATTTTGATGTAATCCCACCTGTTTATCTTGTCCTTCACTTCCTTCTCTTTGGGGGATGTGTTGTTAAAGATTTTGCTGAGATGTATGTCATGTAGGGTTTTGCCTATTTTCTTCTATAACTTTTATGGTTTCAGGTCTTACATCTAGGTTTTTTATCCATTTTGAGTTGTTTTTTGTGCAGGGTGTAAAGCAGTAGTCTAGCTTCATTTTTTTGCATGTGGCTGTCCATTTTTCCCAGCACCATTTATTGAATAGACTGTCCTTGTTCCACTGCATTTTCTTTGCTCCTTTGTCAAAGATTAGTTGTTCATAGATACGTGGCTTTAATTCTGGGTATTCTATTCGGTTCCATTGGTCTTTGTGTCTGTTTTTGTTCCAGTACCATGCTGTTTTAATTATTTACAGCTTTGTAGTATAGTTTGAAATCAGGGAGTGAAATTCCTCCATTTTCTTTTTTTTTAGTCAGGAGGGCTTTAGCTATGTGGGGCTTTTTGTGGTTCCATATATACTTCTTAAGCAAGTTAGATGACTTCTCATCTAACCTTCTCATCTACCCTCTTGAAATCTCTTTTATCCCTTAGAAGACCATGTTTCCTACATATGTATTGTAATAATGACAACAATGATGAAAAAAATTTTAATTGGTAATTGGCATTTCACAATATTTTTATATTTTTGTTATCAACTCAACTTCCTATGTGTATCATCTGTTGCATTCGTCTCAACTGGAATCTTTACATAAAGGAAAATATTCTCAACTTGTCTCTAGGATTCACTGCCAGATGCCAGATGCCAAAAATGCATATAACAGAGTACTCGAACTCTGAGGAAGCCACATGAAATATTAGTGATTTTTTTTTTCCTCTGTCTCCCTTATAAGTGGTAGTCTGTTATTGTTACATTTGAGTTTTGGTACAAATTTGCATAGCTTTTAAAATTCATTTTAGATATGAATATGAGAAATCATAGTATAAAGAAGGGTTAAACAAGCCCTTTCCACTATTCTAACTATGAAATCAAATGCAGCCAGCTAACATAATACACAACATAAATAATGATTTGCTTAGTCATTCATAGCAAAATTTTCACAATGACACAAAAATAATTTTTCTAAAATACAAATCTTATCCTGATGTTGCCTTCTCTAAAGCACTTGGGTGACATCTCACATCTTATTGTTGAAGTTAAAACTCCTTAGCTTGAGCTGTAAGAGGATTTACTATTTTGCCCCTGCTTACTGCTCCATTTCTTGTTCCTACTGCCACATCCCACATTCCTTCTCTTTGTCTTAGAGTTGAAGCTCCGACCATTCTGAATTATTTGCAATTTTCAAAATTTTCACCTTACTCCCAAAGCTCTCCTTGCCTCTGTTCATGTTGCTTAGACTGGAGACTTCACATACCTCTTCATTTCCTTAATAGAATCAGAGGTCACATATATGGAAATGTCAACTATATAGAATATTGATTAGAATCTAGGATGAAATTTAAATAAGCTACTTAATTAATTAAAATCTGTGTTTCAAAGACTGAAGAACCTATTAATGCTACCTTTAGACCAGTACCATTACCTGGCTTCTATGTTTATAACAGATTGGATTTTCCTTGAACAAAGAAGTGAGCTGACAGAGAAGCCCTGGTTATCAATAAGAATTGAAATACGAAAATCTGGACAACAGCAAAAGAAGAGATCAGAAACATTTAAAAGTTCCTTTAAAGATAAAAATATAGAGCAACCTACATCACTAAATTATGTTTAGAGTACACTTAGTATACATTAGTAGATCTTAAGGCATTTTAGAAAGATTGTGGTGGGGGGTGGCACATAAAGAATACCACTTTACTATCTGAGCCTACTAAGCATATAGAATGATTGCATAACTCTTAATAACTATAGTATTTTATTTGAGAGTTTTCAAATACAAGAATAAAGTTTTCTATATTAGTGGATGATTCCAAATCACCAATGATCATAAATTTCCTTTTTAACTATATTGAATTTTGATAATACCTTTTCAAAGGAAAATATTTATTTGTCATTCACAGATTTTTGATATTTGTACTTAGTCATAGTAGATGTTGCCATATATGACAGTTTCAGTTTTTTAAAGATATATTCTAAACTGTTAGCATTAATGTTGCATAGATGGTTTATATATAAATACCTGTAAGGCTAATCAGGCAAGAAAATCAGGAAATTAGGTTTTCCAGGTGCCCTGGTAGATACTGGAGTCCCTGAATTTGTTAAGAATGAGTGATAATTTACTTGACTAAAGAAAATGGCAGCCTAGAAGAATACTCCATGCCTTGGCATAGCTCCCCTATAAGATTTGGGGAAAGGGATATTTTATTAATGTACATTTCTGTAAAAAAAAAAATCTACTAGGTGTCTTGTATCACAAGGAGAAAATGTTCTCTACAACAAAGGGCAATTTTCTCTCAAGCATGAACTAGACATTTCCTTATGGGATAAATAATATCACTACTCATTTCCTTCTAAGGTGTAACTTTATAGAAAAGTCTTTTCATTTTGCTATTACCAAGTGAGGGTGAAAAGTGAGTTTCCTCTAAATATTTCTGATTCACACTCCTCTTTTAAATTTTTCCATTGTGACCTGTTTACATATAACACATTTCTGTGATTTAAGGTTCTTCTTGTAGTTCTTTATTTAGCTCTCTCCTCCAAAAACACCACTTTCTTTTATACATATAATGAAACATATGCATTGAAAAAGAGTAAAAGTAGAGCCTATGTAGCAACCTGCTATTTCTTTTCCTAAAATAATAAATAAAAAAAAAATTAGCCATTAAAAATAGCAAACATATCTAGTCAGGCCTAGGAAGTTTATAATAAATTCATAAGATGACCTTTTTTCATAACACGTCATCAGTCAATAGCTTAATATCATTTGTGCCTCTTCTATAGCCATTTGATGTTGAAAGATTCTTGAGAGCATCATTGCACGTGGGGAATACTGACATAACTGTAGTTAAAGGGTGGCTGTTCAAAATGGAGCCCAAATTTGGGTGGGAACTCCCCTTTTCAAAACTATCTTGTCCACACAATCCAAACAGCATTTTGAAGCAAAAACATCCCTCGACAAATTACAGCATTTCATAAAAACACTCTCCAAATGTGGTTGTGCTGAAATCCAAAGATTCAAGTTTAATCACAAGACCTACCATTTAACCTTGTAAGCTGTGTGGCCATAAACATTTCACTTAACTTCTCTGTGTTTCCATCTCCTCATTGGTAAAATACATGTGGTAAAAGTACCTACACTGCATAGGTAGGGTCTCTGCATACTGAGGCACTTAGAAGAAATGCCTGACATACAGTTTATGCTCAATAAACTTTAGTTATTTTTATCATTAAGATAAGTAGTTACATAGAAAAGAGGGCATTTGCAAAATTGAAACTCCCTATGGAATCCATAATCATTATCTTTAGCTGATAACATTAGAGAATACACAACTTTATACTTACCTTTTTTAACCATATATGGTTTCATCTGGGTCATTTCAGGAAGTGATCTGGATAGCTCATGTGGGGCTTTTTTGTTGTTGTTTTTTCTTTTAAGTCAAGTAAGGATAACAGAGAAAATGCTTGAGTTTCAGAAATGCCTTCCCTAACGGAAGGTTATTTGATGTTCAGGACCAGAAGAGCTGCTTTCCAGCCTTTACTCTTCTGAGACCAATGTCAGGCTAAGAATACAGAAAGAACCATCGTGTGAAAACAGAAGTCAGCTATCAGTTTTGTGTAGCTTCCTTTCAGTTAAAAATAGTACTCTTTACTGTGTTTTCTTGTAAAAGGCAGCACAAAAGAGGGAGTGGAAGAGTTTCAAAGATTTTATTAGTTTCATGGACTAGAGTGCCTGCGGAAGCGAATAAAATGATTAGTGTAGAGTCAAAAAGGAACATACTAACTAGTGTGGTTTCTAAATCAGATTTCTAGGACCACCTGACTCAGCGCAATGAAAATCCTCTTCAGCCAAAATCCTTTTATATGAAATAATGTGGAAAATGTGAACAAGTATAAAACAAAGCAAAATAGAAACTTAGATGTTGGGAAGGCATATTCAAGGATACTAACAATGACAACTTGTGATCCTCTCAGAAAAACAAAGTATTGATAAATATGGGCAACAGAATGTGGACTGAAGAAACAAACTTCATACCACTTTAAATAACTGGGGGCAAGGGAGGGTAAAAAAGAACAGGGTGTGACTATTCTGCTTGTACCCATCTTCTCTCTCAATTAAGTAGTCTTGTGTTTCTATCTTAATTATTTGATATTGAATTTTCTCTTTATATTTTCTAGAGAATAAAAGTAAAACATCAAATATCTCTCTTTTAAAATCCTGTGGCTTATTGAGAGAGAGGAAAGGGCAAGGCAATGGGAACATTTATGAATATATTTAATTCAATTTGCCCCACACATAAATAACCCTTCTTTGATTAGTCACTTTACTAAATACTTTACAGGAATTATCTTGTTAGTCCTCACAATAATCCAATAAAATAAGACTATTTTTGCTCCAATTTTATAAATAAGGAAATAGTCACAGAGAACTTAAGTGATTTGTCAAAATAAACTCAGCTTGTAGAAGTCAAATGCCAACCCAGACCACCTGCCTGTGAGCCTTTGTTAATTTGCTACAGCTTACCACCCTTAACAAAGTCAGTGAGAGAAAAACACAACAAAACAAAACAAAATTAAACAGACAACTATAATTCAGAGACATTGTGGGGGGGGGGAGGGCTCAAAACGAGGGCAGGAAGAGCACAGGGAATATGGTGATGGTGAGCAGGTGAATTGGTGGTGGAAATTCCAGGGGGACTAAAACTGAGAAAAGGAAGAAAACATTGTAATTTTTTTAAAAAAAAGACTCTCATCAAACTAAAAAAAAAAAAAAAAGGCCCATGAGAGAGACTCTGAATAATCTAAAGATGGTGGTCTCTCTAAGAGAAGTTGCTTTCCCTCTGGGGTAAGGCATTGACCATTCTAAATAATAATGGTGGGTAGTAAGCCTTTGCTCAAAGCTTACTCTTTTGGTGAGGGCTGAATTAGCCTCCAGCTTCAACCTAAGTAGCATAAAACCAAGGGCACTGCCTCATAGAAGGGGAGATTAGTAATGACCATGTGGATGATTCCTGGCAGAAGGATTACAAAGTAAATAGCTTGTTTGGAAAGAGTATTTGAGCTTTAGAAAGGAATGGAATTCCTACTTTCAAGTAGGGGAATGTAATTTTGGCAAATAAATTTCTTACTTAAAAAAGAAATTATCAACCCATGCTCCAAGTTGTTAATAATTCAGCCAGATTCTTCCCAGAACTCAGAGTCCTTCTTATTAGTGATGAAAACACTCAGGGCTTTGTTATTTCATTCTGTTAATTAGCACTGACAAGGGCTGAGAAGAGACTAAATAACAATGGACACTGACACTTAGACTCCATATTACTCACTGAACCATGTTCCAGTTCAAGCTCCAACAGTGCCATATCTCATCCCCATGTTCTCCCCTAGACTGTGAGTCTCACATTCAGCTCTTCACCACAGTTTCATGTAATTATTACATCTAATAATAATTACCTCATATATCATATTACATCTTTAGCTCCTCAAGACACAGAACCATAGCTAATATGTCTTTTCAATCCTGGAATGCAATGAAATATTGTGAAAGTGCTTTACACCCCATAAAGTGACTTGATGAGCTGTCACAAACTAACCATGGTTCTGGGCATAGGAACAGTTACTTATAACAGCAAAGTTATAAGTAAGTTACTTATAACAGCAAAAAAAAAAAAAAAAAAAAAAAAAGAGTTGAGCCCATTTGTATTTACTGGGCATTATTTAAGGGCTATGCTTGTAGCTTTATTTTTGTATTAAGGTAATTGGTTTGTATCATTGATTGGATATTAGAAATATAAGATCTCCCCCTTCAGGTATTGTTACCACATCACACCACACCATACCACACCCAGCATCAAAACACCACTATATTTCATTGTATTCCCTTCCCACCCTGTTCTCATCCCTCTCCTGCCCCCTATGGCAGCCTCAGTTCTATAGTCAATGTCTAGGCTTAATTCTTAGTTTGGATTTATACAACCTTTTGTTTGGTTTTTCTATATTCCACATACAAGTGACACTGTATAGCATTTGTCTTTCTTCTTCTAATTTATTTTGCACAAGCATAATCCCCTCCTGCTCTATCCATGTTGCTACAAATGGTAAGAGTTTATATTTTTGATTGTTGAATGGTATTCCATTTTGTATATATACTGCATTTTTCTGATCCACTCATCTTATTTTAGACATTTAGGTCGTTCCAACAGTTTGGCTATTGTAAATAGCACTGCAGTGAATATGGGCATGCATGACTCCCTTTAAATTAGTGTTTTTGTATTCTTCAGTTAGATACCTGGGAATGAAATTGCTGGGTCATATGACAGATTCATTTTTAATCTTTTAAAAAACCTCCAGATTATTTTCCATACTGGACCAGTCTACAGTCCTATCAACAGTGTAAGAGGGTTCCTTTTTCTCCACATCCTTACCAACACTTGATGTTTCTGGTCTTTTTTTTTTTTTTTTTTTTTTTTTTTTTTTTTTTTTTTTTTTTTTTTTTTTTGGTGATGTTTTTATTTATTTTTTTAATGTATGTATTTTTATTGTTATTTATATATTTTACATTTTGTATTCCCCTTGGGTAACCCACCACCAATTCACCCATGATCCATCTCCGTGGTCCCTTGTGTTCTTTTCTACTCCATTTTGTGCCCTTACCCTCCTCTCCCCCTACCCCCCGCCCCACGTGCCAAGTGTCTCTCTCCTATTTGGTTTCCTTATAGTCCTGTTATAAGTGAAACCATTCGATATTTTTCTCTTTCTTTCTGGCTTATTTCACTGAGTATGATCCCCTCTAATTCCATCCATGTCGCTGGAAATTGCATGTGTTTATCTTCTTTGAATGCTGAATGGTATTCCATTGTATATGTACCACATCTTCTTGATTCAATCATCTTTGACAAAGGAGCAAAGAAAATGCAGTGGAACAAGGACAGTCTATTCAATAAATGGTGCTGGGAATACTGGACAGCCACATGCAAAAAAATGAAGCTAGACTACTACCTCACACCCTACACAAAAACCAACTCAAAATGGATAAAAGACCTGGACGTAAGACCAGAAACCCTAAAATTTATAGAAGAAAATATAGGCAAAACTACATGACAAACATCTCAGCAAAATCTGGAAAGACACATCCATCAAAGCGAAGGAAGTGAAGGACAAGATAAACAGATGGGATTACATCAAAATAAAAAGCTTCTGTATAGCAAAAGAGACATTAACCAAAACAAACAGACACCCTACCAACTGGGAAAAGTGTTTCTGGTCTTTTTTATAAGGGCCACTCTCACAGTTGTGAGGTGGTATCTCATTTTTATTTATTTGCATTTCCATGATAATAAGTGATGAAAAATTTTTCATGTGCCTTTTGGCCATCTGTCTGGTCTTCTTTGGAAAAATGCCTATTTATCTCTTTTGCCCATATCTTGATAATTTTTCTTTTTGTTGACTTGTACTAGTTCTTTGTAGATTTGGTATCTGCCCCTTGTGAGATGTATGATGGGCAAATATTTTCTCCCATTCAGTAGGGTGTCTTTTTCCTTCAGTGATGGTTTCTTTCACTGTGTAGAGGTTTTTTGGTTTTATGTAGCCCCAATTCTCTTTTTTCTTTTGTTTTCCTTGCTGCTGGAGATGAATCTTCAAAGACATCAGTGAACGAGATGCCATGAAATGTTTTGCCTATGTTTTTTTCTATGTATTTTATAGCTTCAGGTCTTACACCAAAGTCTTTTATCTATCCATTTTGAGTTTTTCTTTATATGGTGTGAGATAGTGGTCTAGTAACATACTTTTGCATGTAGCTTTCTAGCTTTCCTAACACTGTTGAAGGTGTTTGTCCAGTGTATATTCTTGGCTCCTTTGTCATAGATTAACTGTCCATACAGGTGTGGATTTACTTCTGGGTTTTCAATTCTTTTCCATTAGTCTGTGTGTCTGTTTTTTGTTTCCACATCATGCTGTTTTAATTATAATTATGATAATTATTATTTTTATTATAACTATAATAATTATTATAATTATTTAGCTTTATAAAATAGTGTGAAGTCTGAAAGTATAATACCACCACTCTTTCTCTTTTTTCAGGATTACTTAGGCTATTTGGGGTCTTTTGTGGTTCCATATGAATTTCCGTAGTGTTACTTCCATTTCTTTGAAGAATGCCATTTAAATTTTTATTGAGATTGCACTGAAACTACATATTGCTTTGGGTAGGATGGTCACTTTGATAACACTGATTCTTCCAATCCATGAGCATGGAACACCTTTCCATTTCTTTGTGTTTTATATTTCATTTAACAATGCCTTACAGTTTTCCTTGTATAGGTCCTTCAGCTACTTCATTGGTTTACTCCTAGGAATTCAATTTTTGGGGATATGATTGTCAACTGGTTGGGGTTATCAATTTCTTCCTCTTTGGGTTTGTTTACATACAGTATGGTGACTGGTTTTTGTGTATTGATTTTGTAATCTGCCACTTTGTTGAGCTGGTTTCTTGTTTTGATTAGTTTTTTAGTGGAGTACTTAGGGTTCTCTCTAGATATTACGGTGTCACCTGCAAATAATGATAGCTTTTCTTCCTCTTTCCCAATTTGAATTTCTCTTGTAACATTCTGTTGTCTAATTGCTTTAGTTTTATGTCTAATAATACTATGTTGAATAGTAGTGTGAGAGTGGACCTCCTTATTTTGAACTATGACTTAGCGGAAAAGCTTTCATTGAAAATGATCTAGCCGTGGTTTTGTCATATATGGCTTTTATTATGTTGAGATATGGTCCATTTATCCCGTTTTTTCAAGGGTTTTCATCATAAATGGATGTTGAATGTTATCAAATGCTTTGGCAGCATCTTTTTATCTTTTTATTGGTGTGGTGAATTATATTCATTCATTTTCCGATGCTGAACCATCCTTGTGTCCCTAGTATAAATCCTATGTGGACATGGTGTATTATCCTTTTGATGCATTGTTGGATTCAGGTTGCTTAGATATTATTGAGAATTTTAGCATCTGTGTTCATTGGGGAGACTGGTCTGTAGTTTTCTTTTTTGTGTTGTTTTGCTTGGTTTTGTATAAAAGTAATGTTGGCCACATAAAATGTGTTTAGAAGTATTCCTTCTCTCTCAAATTTTTGGAAGAGTTGAGCAGGAGAGGTATTAGTTCATCTTTGAAAGTTTGGTAGAACTTTCTTGTGAAGCCATCTGGTCCTGGACTTTTGTTTTTTGGGGAGAGTTTTGATGCTGTTTTCAATTTCCTTATCTGTGATTGGTTTGTTCAGGTTTTCTATTTCTCCCCTATTCAGTCTCAGATGATTATCTAATTCTAAGAATTTGTCCATCTCTTCTAGGTTTTTAAACTTGTTAGCATAGAAATTCTGATAGTAATCTTGTTATCCTCTGGGTTTCTGCCATGTCTGTTTTAACTCTCTTTCATTTTGATCCTATTTATTTCAGTGTTCTCCCCTATTTCTTTGTGAATCTCGCTAGAAATTTGTCTAGTTTATTTTTCCAAAACACTAGCTTTTAGTTTCATTACTCTTTATGACTGTCCTTTTGATTCTATTTCATTTATTTTGACTATAGTTTTTGTGTCCTTTCTTTTAGCAGCTTTGGTTTTGTGTGTTCTTTTTCTAGTTCCTTTTGTTCAGAGATAAAAGTATGTATTTGAGGTCTTCCTTGTTTCTTGATATGGATCTATATTGCTGTATGTTTCTCTCTTAGTACTGCTTTTTCTGTGTCTCATAAGTTCTGGAAGATGTTTGGTCTTCATGTATTAGATATTTTCCCTACTGTTAGTGAGTGATTTCTAGATCATTATCTAAGATTGCTATCTAGATTGTTATCAAAGAAGATGCTTGTTATGATTTCAATCTTCATGAATTTGTTGGTACTTGTCGTGTTACAATATGTGGTAAAACCTGGAGAATGTCCTATGTGCACACTTAAGAAAAACGTGTATCCAGACTTTTTTTTTTTAATTTATTTATGCATACAAGCTGGGGTACAAGCCAGAGGCGTGGGGCAGTGAGAGGGTTCACCAGAGACAGAGTGGGGAGCAGAACAAGCAGATCAAAGGAAGTACACTGCTGAAGGGAGCAGCAGGCGAGGCAGGAGAGGTCTGCCAAGCCACGTGGGATTCTCCCCAGCCAGGCATCGAACTCACGTCGCTGCTTCTGACAGCTCTACAGCGCAATGCTTAACCGCTGCGCCACCAGGGAGGCCAGGGAGGCCCTGTATCCAGACGTTTTAGGGTGTAGTATCCTACAAATGTCCACTAAGCCCATTTGGTCTAATTGTTTAAAGCTAACCTGTCCTTATTTATTTTCTGTCTAGTTGATCTATACATTGGTGAAAGCGGGGTGTTGACATTCCCTAACATGAATGTGTTCTTCCCAGTGTCTTTTTCAGATTTGATAATGATTGTTTATGTATTTTGGTGCTCTTAAAATTTGTTGAGTATATATTCAAGACATCGTCTTCTTGAGGTATTGTTCCTTTATCATTTATATAGTGTCCACCCTTGTCTATGTAGCTTTTAGAGATGTATTTTATCTGATGTGAATATGGCTGTCATGGCCTCCCTTTGGGTCCCATTTGCTTAGGATCATCTTAAAATCCTTTACCTTGACACTATGTTTATTTTTGGAGTGCAGGAGTGTTTGCTGCAGACAACAGAAAGTTGGGTTTTGTTTCCTAGTCCAATCAGATACTGTGCTTTTTAATTAGTGAGTTCAGTCCATTTACATTTAGAATAATTATGATATATGAAATAAATCATAATTGTTGCCATTACTTTGTTCTTAACTTTGTAGTTATATCTATTTCTTCATTCAGTTATTTGTGTATATGCCTCTTGTGGGTTTATATTTCCTTTCAAAATTTCTTGGTAATGGGGTGGGAGGTCTGCTGCTTGCCAACTCCTATTGTCTGAGAAGGCCTTTATTTCTCTCTCATATCTGAAAGAAAGCCTTGCAGTAAAGAATATTCCTTGTTGGTAGTTTGCATTCTCTAAGTATTGTAATCACATAATTCTGGTCTCTCCTTGCCCACAGTGTTTTTTTTCAGAGAAGTTTGATGATTGTCTGCTTGAGGTTCCTTTAAAGGTTCTCTGCTTCTTCCCCCTAACCAATGCCAATATTTTTTCATTATCTTGAGCTCCTGGAAGCATCACTCTGCGTGCCTTGGTACAGGTCTCATTACCTTTGGTAAACAGGTTGTTGTTTTAGCTTCATGGACTTGTATATTTAGTACTCCTCCACGTTTGAGAAGTTTTCCCTCATTATTTCTTTAAGTAAGTTCTCTGTTCCCATCTATACCTCTTCCCAGTCTAGAATACCCATTATTCTTATATTGCCTGTCTTCATGGAGTTGGATAATTCTCAAAGTGTTTCTTCATTTTTTCCTTTTGTATATTTCCTTCTTCTACCTGAATTCTTTGTGCATTATCATCTTCAAATTTGATTACTTCTACTTCCATAGCTTTCTTCAGAATATTTTAGCACCTCTTTTGATCTTTTGACTTCCTACATCTCCATTATTTTCTTATTTAAGTCTTTAATTTCAATTTTCTGTTTGTTAATGTTACTTCTCAGGACAAATTTCTCTGAGTTTTCTTGTATATCTTGGATCAATTTTTCTGCTTTTCTAGTTTCTTTGAATTCCTTTATCATGGCAATTTTGAGTTCTGTATCTGATCTTCTGAAGAGCTGATCTTCCATGTTTTTGTGATTACTTTGAGAGTTGTTCTCTCTTTGTGGTGTAGTATTCCCCTGAGGAGTCTCATTGCTATTTGTTATGTTTTATCATCTCCCCATTATTTGCTTTCTAAAAATTAAGAGTGCAGAGTTGCTATTTTTCCAGTAGATGGCATTGTATGTCATGGAGAACTAATCTGTCTTTAGTGAGTGAGGAGAGGTCCTGTCTGTGGGACATCTGCTATTGTGGGTTCTCCTTCAGGTCCTTTCACAGAGTTTGCTGAGGCTGCTTGATGTCTCCTGGCTATCTGTTGGGGCAGGTCTGCCTCCATACTTGTTGAGGGAACTTACTAGAGACCATACTGACATGGGTCACAGCAGGGCTTCCGATCATAAAACCGCTGCTCATGGCAATGTGAAACTCTACATTGCCCAACCTGTTGAAGTCTGCACTGGTCTCTACTGTCCAGAGGATAATCAATCCCACTATTTTCTACAGAACTGTCTCTCAACCTTGTATCTTTCTAGTTTGCTGCTCCAAGTGCTGCAACAAGTGGGACCCAGGACCTGCTCTCAAGCTAGTGGTCAAGTTTCCATAGCTAGTGTTTAGAGGCCAGCAGTGGCAGGATTATTTCATCTGGAGGCCGGAAACTTCTACAGCTGGTAGCTGGAGTATGGAAGAGCCCAGCTCTAGCTCATGTAGCTGGTGGTTTGTGGCTGGGCTTTCAGACCTGGCAACTGGGGACCAGGAACAGCCAGGTGGAGGCTGTGCTCTGGCAGCTGGTAACTGGAGGCCAGGAGCTGTCCAATTCTAGCTCATGCAGCTGGTAGATGAAGGCAGCACTCCCACATCAGCAGTAGATGGTGGGGGCTGGGTGGTTCCATTCTTGCTGCTGGCAAAATGCTTGTATTTTATTCAGTCCTCATAAGCACCCTATAAAAATGTATAACAGACTGTCCCAGTTTGACTTTAGAATCCATTTCTGAACACTCTGCTGCTTTACCACCTATAGGGAGGACACGGCGCAAGGAAGAATTTCAAGTCTTCATTTTACAGATGAAGAGGAAGACATCCAGACTATGGTATCTATGGTTAAACTACAATTAAATGGCAGAACTGAGTTAGAGGACTTACAACTAAGTGTTGGATGAAAGTATATTTCTCAGCTTTGAATAAAGAGGTTATCTAAGAGTGGTAAGTGATATGAGTTTCAATTTTGTGTGGAAGCTCCTAGCAGAAAAACAGGGGTTTAAGCTTCTTAAATTTGTTTTAATTTCTAATTTAGTTTTACTTACAAAGCATTTCAAACATAAAGAAAAATAAAGAATATGCTGTTTTCCTGACCATCTGTATGCAATAACAACTAAATCAAATACGTTAATATTTTACTACATATGGTTCAAAATTCTATTTAGAAAAAAATATAATAGAAATATTCAATGCCCCCAGTACTCATGTTTCTTTCTCGCTCTCTAAATGCACTGTTATGAAACTGCCACGCATTCCCCATATGCTTGATTTTTATATTTTTCTACATATATGTGCATGCAATCATAGACAATATTTAACTATTTTGAATACTGAAAAATATATGTAAAGATTACATATTATATGGATCTTTTTCACCTTATGTTCTTCACTCCATATTATACTTTTTATTTCCCAGTTACTACTAATGACTCGCCTCTACTCCCACCCCCACCTGTTTTCATCTCCTGTGCCACAGGCTTTTAATCTTCTCCTGGCCCAGTTCTCAGCTTTCCCTGGCTAGAAATGCCAGTGGAATAACTTCCTTTCCTTTCCCTTGAAATCTTGCTACCTGGGGAACCTCCCAACAAGTCCCACACCTGCCCCAGGAGTAGGAGTTCGCTTGCAAATGTCCTCCCATTGATGACAAGTTATTTTTGCATTTCTTACTTGTTGCATTATTCATGCTTTTAGTCTGAGAAAACTCCTTGAGGCATTTCATCCCTTTTGACACAAATTTCTCATTTCTTATATCTGTTATGTGACTAAAGCATAAGCAATTACAATAATTTTAATAACCTAGTGGCTTCTCTAGGATTCTACTGTCATGTCATAAAAAATGTATGGTACTGATTTTATAAATAAGTAGAAATATGAATAAGAATGTCTGAAAGTTAGAAAAACCAATAAGAGCACTGGTGTCTAACACCCAAATATGAGATAAACGCTGAATGTTTCGCCAGAGAAGCCAAACCAACAAGTAATTTTCAAGTGTGTATCACTTAATAGATTTATCAACACATCACCTTTGTTTACATTATCTTTTTTTTTGATGTTCACAACAGTAAGCAGTTCAAAAAAGAATGAGACTACTCTTCCTTTAACTTATCCTCACATCGTCTATTACAGAGTACTGAGAGTCAAATCAGAAGTAAATGTGTGGCATACACCAAGAAAAATAAACATTAATCAAAGACAGTGTTCTCTAGCAGGGCCACTTACCCTCTTATAAGGCCCAGTTGACTGCTGACATTTTGGTGAAATATTGAAATTATGTCTAATCGAGCCAGAGTTCTGTAAGAGGTAGTTTTTGTGGTAAGTTCTTTGCCACAAACATTTGTGCCATATTTTCCTAACTAATTGGGCATAAGGCAATTTTGCAGTAACAGATAAAAATATTGGATGTCAGTTTGGTTTCAAGTTTGGCTGCAAGTTTTTCTAGTTAGAGATATTATTGATGGTTTTATCAAGTTGACAGATGATGATGAGTTGCCTCAAGAGTTGGTTTCTTATTTTGAAAAGACGGCAAAGAGGCCAATCAATGGCTGCAAAGGCCACATTTTCCACAGAACTCTGCAGCTTCTATCAATGGGCATGTTACTATATGCCAAGAACCAACAGCAGCATAGGAGGCTTCCATGAAACAATATAAAGCTCAGTTACAAATATGCATCCACATATATGGACACTTACATGCCTCAGAAATCATATAACCATTTCTTTTCAGGAGGGTAGGAGGAGCTGAAATCTTCTTTTATCTCCAACTTAGTGATAAATTTGGTAAAGACTACAATTTGTATTCTTTTTTATTCTTTTCCAATTATATTTACAGCAGAAAAGTTGGTTATATCACTGTATCTGCTTTGGGTGTTAGAGGTTGCTCCCTCTACAAATGTGTATATACATATCATGTCCACTATAAATGCCCCAGTAATCGTCTATTGTGTTCCATTGGACCTCTCCCTACCATACCTCTGCCCCACCACCCACCCCTTCTGGTTTGCCTCAGTTTACAGTCAGATACCAAGGGTTTAATATTGGTTTGGTTTTATCTGACCCTTTGTTTTGTTTCTCTATATTCCACCACAGTGTAAATATTCTTCTTGTTTCTTTTTCATAAAGTACTTCAAAAGATGAAAAGTTTGTTTTTGTATGGCAAATAGTTGTTTATAAAAATAGACAAAACCATCAAAATCTATAACATAATAGATTTTTGTTTAAATTTTGTTATAGTATATAGACTCCAGAGAGTATTTACTTTTTATATCCCAATCATTAAAATGTTTACTTTGCTTTTCTAAAGAAGAAAAACTATCAAAGTCACATTTTCACAGTTAATTATAATTGGACTTCTGTCAAGGTCTCTTCTTGAACAAAGTATTTAGTCACAGATTTGTTTGTACTTGAGCACTGTTTAGTCAGGGTTGTAGTTTTTTCTAAGACATTTTTAAACATTGGAATGTTTTGGAAATACAATCTCCTTTATTAATGTAAGAGCCCTGCCCGTAAACTTGAATTTATTCTGTTGAGTCAGGATTTATGATAGATTCCTGAATTCACCAAATGCTTTAAATGTGTGTTCCAAATGCCCTTTGCCCCCAAGGAATCAAGGAGTGCATTAATGTAGTTGTCACTGTAATATTTAATAAGGAACCTAGTTTAGGATTTTAGAAACTTTCCATTTGAAGGTGTTTTTTGCTCTTAAATAATACAGAAGCTATCAATATACAAATAGGGTTGAAAAGGCAGGAAAGCTGGTCGATTGTGCTTACCCTGCATTCCCAGTATATAGAAGAATGGAATTTAAGAAGTAGGTAGACCAAAGAGAAGAAAAGTCCTCAAGTCCACTAGTTTACACTACATGCAAAAACCTGAAACCAATACATGAGCTTTTAATCTGGTTAAATGTAAATATAAAACAGGGCAACTTATGGGTAACACAGGAGTATCTGTTGTTATACCACAAAGCCACAAAGGAAGCAACAGGAATGAATCACAACAATGATGACAGATCTTATTACTATTCATTTTTGATACATTTTGTAAAGCCTTTAATATACTATCTATCTATCCAAGATCCTTCTACATGTAAATTCAGCAACCACTGACCAATTATCTTTCTGCCAAGTCTATAATTTTTGTTTATATGCCCAGCATCTCCATTAGGTAGGAAATGATCTAAGAATGTATTTTCTTTATTCATGTCCTATGCCAAGCATAGTACTTTAGATATGATAAACAATGAAGATTGTTTTCTCAGAAGCATATATTGCTCAAACAATAATAGATCTCAAAAATGTATTTCAAAAATCAAATAAAGGGGGTAGGAAGAGGAAGGTAAGGTGAAAAAGAAAGAATAAGAGGCAAAGGAGACTGACATTGACTGAGTTATCATCACTAAAGCAATTAATTCCCATCTAAATTTATTTGGATCACTGCTCACACATATGGTGCCTGACTTGGTACAAATTAGTGTTCCTTACATGCTAATTGGCAGATTCGTGGATAACTACAAAATTGTGTCCATATTAAGTCACTGTCATGTTCTAGATAATCCTGAGAATGACTTGTAAAGACCCTTTTCAAAGATCAGAAAGTTAAATACTTACAATCTTTTAACACTTTCTCCATGTTTTAAATTTAATACAGATGCCCAGACAAATGAATTGCCTAATATTGGTTTTCATAAGCCAAAATAATCACTGTAACTTTCCATAAGTTGGATAGAAAAGTCACAAATTAGTTTGACCACTGTT
Source organism: Scalopus aquaticus (assembly GCA_004024925.1). NCBI lineage: Eukaryota > Metazoa > Chordata > Mammalia > Eulipotyphla > Talpidae > Scalopus > Scalopus aquaticus. The sequence goes on along the minus strand of PVIJ01000068.1, from coordinate 292,216 downwards.
TTGTTTTGTTTTTTTACAGGATTAAGTTAATAATACCATGATTCATAGTCAGCAGAGAAACTGGTAATCAAGTAACAAGCATACAGATATCCTTGCAAAGATTATCTACAGCAGAGTGGAGTTTTAACAGGCCTGCTCCTCAGCCCAAATTTTAATTAGTAAAATTTGCTCTAAGTATCTCTCCCTATCAACTTTTGCACCTTGCATTTACTTTAAATTTTGCTCTTTTCTCAAAATAGCCTACCGCCAAGTCTGTGACATAGTCCCTTCATCTATAAAAATATCCATGTCTCTGCCCTCACACAGATTTACTACTGTGACTGAGCTACGGTGTAAAATGCCTGATAATGATTTAACGTGTTATTCTTCCCAGTTGCCACCTTTATTTCTGACACTGTCTTTCAGTGTTTTGTACCTGCGATGATCAACTGTCTCAGTTTGCCTGGGACTTTCCTAGTGTCAGAAGTAAAAGTTCCATGTCTCAGGAAAGCCCTCAGTCCCAAGCAATCTGGGAAAGGTTGTTTACCCTAGTTCCATTGAAAGGACTTCGTTAAAAAATAAATGAGAGAGTTGGGGAAGACTTTTAACCCTCTCTCTCTCTCAAATTACAGACACTCATTTGAGGTCTTCCAGCCTCTTCTCTCACATTACTATTCTGAATGATCTACTCGGGGGCAGGGTATCTTGTTTTACTTCTCTGCTCACCACACTCTTCAGGACAAATTTCTCAGGTTTGCTCAGTGTGCTTTCTAGGTGTTCCAAGCCTTCTATTACTTTAGTTTGCTCAATATGAGACATTTGCTTTCCCAAGCATCTCAGTGCTGAATAAAAAAAGTAAACAAATAAATAAAGGGATCCAGATTCATGTCACAGTCCTCACCCATGACACTCAATCTGTTTTTAGACTGTCTTCACAGTTCCCTGCATGTCCAATGGGCATTCTCCCCTCACCCCCCCAAAAAAAGGGCAGGTTTATGATAAAAAGGGAGAGAAGAGAGTAAAGGACACCTGCCCAGACACAAGCAGGCAGAAAGGGCTGCCCGGAAAAGGTACAGGTTTGCTGAAAGAGAGGCCTGCAGGGTCATAGAGTCTTGGGAGAAGAGCTGCCTGTGCTGCTGCGCAAAGGGCGGAGGCTGGTGAAGAGAAGCACCTGCGCGGCCACAGGAGGGCAGGAGGCTGCCGCTGCCCCACAGGGCATTCTCTATCAGCAGCACCATGCCCCACAATGATAACAAAGAAACCCCACAAGTATGCAACAAGTATGCATTATATCCATTAATACTTTTCATTAGTTTCAATAAACAGAGTTTGATAATGTATCTTGCCTGAGGTAAAAGGACCATTAGTGATAGAGTTCCAGCTCTCTAGGTCTGCCATTTCTCTATAATTCTGCTCATTCTGTGGCTCTGGAACATCCCTCATTCCTGAGGCATCTATGATTCACCTGTGATAGAGAAACAAGGAAGCAAAACTTTGTTTTTATTTGTTTATTTAAGTTGAGGTAACACTGGCTTACAACACTATCTGTGATTCAGAGGTACAGGATCGCAGTTTGTTCCCCACCACACCCACCACCAAGGCACCCGCCCGCAGTCCTCCACACCCTTCACATTTTGTTCTCCACCTTCCTTCTTCCCCTCTGCTAGTCTCAACTCTATAGTCAGATTTCTAGGGTTTGTTATTGATTTGGTGTGACACTTTGTGTTGTTACTGTATATGCCATATATAAGTGAAACAATGTGTTATTGGTTTTTTCCTTCTGACTTACTTCACCTAGCTTTGTCCTCTCCAGTTCTAACCAAGTTATCTCAAATGGCAAGATTTCATCCTTTTTTTTAATAACTGAGAATTATTCCATTGTGTATAATACTGCATCATCTTAATCCACTCATCTGTCCTTGGGTACTTAAGTTGGCTCTATACCTTAACTATTGTAAATAGCTCTGCGATGAACATCGGAGCACATGTATCCCTTCACATTAATGTTTTTGTATTTTTCAAGTAGACACCTAAAAGTGGAATTGCTGAATTGTAGATCTCTTTTAATCTTTTGAGAAATCTCCATGTTATTTTTCACAGGGACTGGGTCAGTCTACATTCCTAAACTAATAGCATACCAGGGTAAGGAAGCAAAACTTTAAAGGGCTCACCGCAGGATTATTTAAAATGGATCTGAATAAAGTAGTTGATTTCAGGAACCAAAAAAGTAAAAATTGACCAGATCATTTTGTTATGGGCTGAACCATGTCTCCCAAAATTCAGATGTTGAAATCTAACCTCCCGGTACCTAAGAACTCACTGTATCTGGAGACTGGGTCTTCAAGAAATAATTAAGTTAAAATGAGCTCACTAGTGTGGGCCTTAGTCCAATATGACTGGTGTCCTTAAAAGATTAGGATACAGATACTTGCAGAGAAGTAAAACCATGTGAAGACAGGGAGAAGATTACCATCTATAAGTTAGGAGAGAAGCATGGAACAGATTCCCTCCCACATGGTTCTCAGAAGAAACAACCTTCTCAAAACTTTTATCTTGGACTTCTAGCCTCCAGAACTATGAAAAAATTAATTTCTGTTGTTTAAGTCAACCAGCCTTGAAACTTTGTTACAGCAGCCCTAGCAAGCAAATATAATTTTCTAGAAGATAAACACAGAATATACTAAGTGGTCAAAATAGAGCTCTCATTAAAAATAGATTTAGAATCTTGCTGGAGGCAGGAACCCAAGGCAGCTGGATTAATTATTTGCAGTGGGTTTGGAGCTCTCACATAGGAACTTGAACTCTTCTCACTAAGCATACAGTAACCTTCTCAGCAGTCAAAACTGAAAGAAATACAAAGGTTCTCTAAGAGTGTAAAAAGAGGACTTTAGTTTTTTTTTCTCTAAACTATCACTGAAACCTCTTGAAAATAGCATTAGGAATGTAATATCAAGTGCTCTCTCTTCCTCTTCTCCCAAATAACCTTGATCACGAATCTCTTATTTTGCTTCAACCCACAGCATTCCACTCAACCCTGAGAAACTAATAGTATGATATTCCCTCCTGAGGAGCAATTCTCCACACAGGGTAAACTGTGAATATAATTGAATACACATTAAACAAGGGCTAAGTTTTGAGAAAGAAAATGTTTGTTTGTTGTTAAAATCAGACAGGGTAAACTGTATGATACATGAATTCTATCTTAATAAAATTTAAAACAAACACACCACCTTTGTCAAAGTTTCTCTTTCATTTTGCCCTCTTTCTCACTGATGTCTTAGAATCATCTAATTCACTTTGTTCATATTGCTGTTCCAGCTTCCCTGTGGGCAGTATTTAGAGGTTATTACTGATTCAAAAGAGGCGATAAAGGTCTCCAGTGAAAAGTCAGATGACTGAGAAAAAGAAATACCACTGACCTTGGACATGCTTTGGCAATTTAATTCAGGGAATGTTTAAAGGATTTTGCCATGCTATTTTTCAATGGCAGATTTGCCATGCTATTTTTGATTGGCAGATCATGGCACTCCATCCTAACAGAGTTTTCTCTATCAGTCATTCTTGGAACTCTTCCTCTATCCCATTCTCCCAGTCAGCTTCTTTCTGGGAACCCAGGAGAGCGAACTACTAGGTTTTAGAACCTGCCTGAATAATTAGGAGAAAAGGAAATCTGTTTCTGGTCCTCCAGGGCCAGATGAACTCACAGCCTTGATGAGCTCACTACAACAACATTATAAAGGGATATTTATAGCATAGATAATACCAGTGAAGTTCCACTTACTTAGCATTTGATTTAGTGCAAGAAGTTTAGAGAAACAGGCCCATTGCCCCATCTCATGAGGACTCAGAAGACTAACTTCTTGAATTACCCTTGAGGGAGAAAGTTTTCCTCACACAGGAAATAGTCCTGAGGTTAATCTGCGGTCACATTTTTTAGAGAAAAATTGCTGTTGGTCTCCCCAACATTCATCTCCTCCCATTTCCAAGAACAGATCTAGATTTCACCTAGCGATCAGTGACTTCCAAACCCATTGGTGTTAAGGAAGGAGCGCGGGGCAATCCAGGAAGGAGTCTGGCCAAAGGACCTTTGGTTACAACCCTCAGTGATTGGCTGAATGATTAGCATGATAAAACCTAAATTGGCCCAATCAAAGGGGCTCTTCTTGCGGAGTTATCAGGAAATAGTCTTGCCTTGCCTATCAATCAAATTCATTCACAAAAGCAAAACCAGCAGCAATGATGTACAATAGGATTTTTCTACAGTAATTTAACCTGACACTTGTGAGAGCTGGTCAAAGTGTGGCTCTTTCTAGTTCTTTTTTTCTGTTTGTGGTGTTGAGCCTGAAGTCAGAGGTGAGGCTGAGGAAAAGATGGATATGGGCTGGGAAAAGCAGGAACAACTAGAACCTGTGTTTATCAATCGCTGTATAATCTGCAGGAAAAGTGATGCATGCTATAGGCTCCTATTTACATCTTGCTAGGATTTGGAGAAGGGAGAGGAAGAGAACCCATGGAAATCAGCAGCAGGCCAAGCAGCTGCCTTTCCCAAGCTGAGCCAGGGGCTGCAATGAGACCTGGCCTACATCTACCTTCTAAGAGTCACAATGGCACCTATTTCTTGTCATCATCCAAATCTTCCACATTTTTCTCTTGTGCCACATCTAACTGGGAATATCGAGTGAAGCGAATTCTGAGAAATAGAGTTGAGTTTAACCAGTTGCCACGTGCAAACCCACAGACATTCTGAAATTGAAACCTGGGGAAATGTGAGGCTGAAGCTTCAGCCATCTTGTCTCACAAAGGGAGAGTGCAGAACTGCATAGCTGCTTTGAGGAGCCCGAAGATGGAACTAATAACATCAAAATCAGAGGGGACCAGGGGAGCCAAGCAACTAGTGTATACCCTTCAACCCTGAATCCTGGAACGCCTGAACTTACCCTGGAGTTATCAGTTGTGAGAGACTGTGCATTCTGTGCTTACTTCGGTTTGGAATAATTTTTCAAACAACAGCTTCCAAACTGCTCAACGACAATCTTAACTTAGGGCTGCTGTGTTTACGTCAGCTGAAATTCCTTACTAGTTTCAAAAAGAGCACAATATAAAGGAGGATTAAATCCCTCCTAGGGATAAGCAATTATTAATTTGATTTTATTATTGAACAGATAAGAAGAATGACAGATATTTTCCATTTTTAAAAAGAATAGTACAAAGAGAAAAAAAAATTTTCCACTGTTCAGGAAGGGTCTCCTTTTATTAGACCATAATCTAAGTCCTATTCCCCCTTCACAATCTCCTTGCTTTTTTACCGTGAAATAAGGGGACTGGGTGAGCAAGGAGTATATATTTCCCGGAATTAATAGAAGGTATTTTCCTCTGATGGAATGGCTTTCCCTACTAAGATAAGAGTATAGTAGCAAATTCTACTATGTCACTTAATCTGATATGTATAATGTCAACATTATACCAAATTTGCCAGTCCCAAATTATGCTTATCAGGCTGAGTTTGATAGAACAAAATTAAAACCAGTAATTTCATGACAAAATTTTGATTTTCAACTAATAATCCTATTCATAAAATACGCTAGATGCCCCAGTAGATTCCAAGGATTTAAGTGTCAACTTAAGTATTAGAAACATTTAAAATATGCTTTCAGGCCCACAAGGACAGGCTCATTGTCTCTAGGGGAAAAAAAAGGAAGTCATAAATCCTTTTAGTCACCCATATAAGAGCAATTAAAAAGGAAATTATGGCACAGGATGAGATATAATACCTTAATATAAAAATGAAATTATTCAGCTTGTCACCCCTTCTCATTCCCTGTTCCTTTAAATGTGGAACTACCCATTAGAAAGAGAGCATCTGGGTACCTTATTACCAAATGCCTGTAATCACTTTGTAATTCTACAATGAAATAATATTTGTATTCATCACATTAGTTAAAAACATTTTTAATGGGGAAAAATGAATTCAATAGGAAGCTTAACAAGTGATGGACTGTATGGACAACTAATTTATGACACAGGAGCCAAGAGCATGGAATGGAGCAAGGAAGTCTCTTCAATAAATGGTGTTGAGAAAACTGAACAGCCACACTCATAAGAATGAAACTGGATGGCTAACATCATTCACAAAAATCAAATCAAAATGGATTAAAGACTTAGATGTAAGACCTGAAACCATAAATTCCTAGAAGAAAACATATGCTATATACTCACTGACATCAACCTCAAGGATATGTTTGAGGAAAGAGAAACAAAAATAAACAAATGGGACTACATCAAACTAAAATCTGCAGAGCAAAAGAAACATCGAAACAAAAAGGCCTCCTTCTACACGGGACAAGGTATTCACACATCATCAGCCAAGTAAGTAGTCAACATCCCAGATTTATAGGGGACACATAAAACTTGACAACAAGAACAAAAAACCAACCAAACAACCCTATTAAAAAATGGTAGACGAGCTGAATAGACACTGCCATAAGGAGACATACGGATGGCCAACAGGTACATGAAAAGATGTTCATTATCTCTTTTATTAGGGAAATGCAAATCAAAACCAGGAGATACCATTTCACACTATGAGAATGTCTATTTTCTAAAAAGACAAGAAATAAATGTTAGGAATGATGTTGAGAAAAAGGAACCCTTGTACTCTGTTGGTGGTGTTGCAAACTGATGCAGCCACTATGGAAAGCACTATAGAGAGTCCTCAAAATAATAAAAGTATCAAGGCAGCAGGAGAATGAAGATGTTGGAATTTCCTTCCCATACTTATAACCAAATTATACATGAACAAAAACAGTGACCTCTAATAAGCAGATGACAATTGTATTTATAATCAAGAGTAAGGGCACAGTAGAAAGGGGCAGGAAAGAATAAATTGAGTTTGGAGCATAGTGGTGCAGTCCAACCTATGAGAGAGGAGTGGCTGCTATGTGGAGTCTTTCTGTTGTTAACTCAAGTTCACACACCCACATCTGGGACTTTAAAACCCCAGGGGACGGAGAAAGGACTATACTGGACAAGAGGGTGCAAGAAGTCAGTTGGCATACTGGTCAGAGGGTGCACCATTGGAGAACTAAATAGTAAGGGAGCAGATGGTGATTATCAGTTCCAGCCTGAACAGGAGCCTGGATTGGCAGGGAGTGCGAGAAGGGATCACTGGGAAGCTGTTACTTGCAGCCTGAGGCTGTGGTGTGCAAAACACCAGCCTAACCCCCCGCCCAGGGCCAAGACAGAAAATGGCCGAACTCCCAGTTTATAGCTTCTAGAGCCTAACAATGGAACAAAAGTCTCTTTTGAAAAGTAAAGAGAGTAATTCCCAGCTTGTGACCCTGTCTCAGCTGTAAACTGCCTCTAGTGCTACTTCAGCCAAGAGGTGGAGGCCTGCATGGAGATTGAGATGTTTTTGGTTGATGAGTTGGGGAGAGGTCACTGAGGGTCCCCACTACACAACTTGGGTACTCACGCCCTACACTATAGGAAGCTTGAACCCTTGATGCTCCCTGGAGGTGACCTTTAGGTGCCCCACTTACTAGATCCTACCTACCAGAGCCAGCACCCTGGCCATGTGAACAGGTGCAGAGGCACAATTCTATGAAACATCAGACACCTAAAGATCCTAAGTAAAAAATACAGGATTATACCTGGCAACTTGTAGACCGACTTACCAAAACTAGCAAAGAGAGCTCCCTATTACAACTCATAAAACTAAAAATGAAGAGAAAGAACATAGGACAAATGGCGGAGCCAAAGAATCTTAAGTCTCAGTCCAACAGTTCTGTGAACTCTGTCTGATGAGGAATTTAAAGAATCATTGTAAACATGCTTGCTATGAAAAAATGAATGATCAAAAACAGGAATACAATAAAGTTAGGAAAAATATGGTACAGCTAGATTTAATGATTTAATGAGATAGATTTAATGAGTCAAAAAATACTATAAGAGAATGAAAAAAATATAATACAGGGCCTCAACAGCTGAATTTTCACCAGGCCCCATAAATGTAAGTCTTTGCTCTATTCACCTTTATCCTTACCTTGTTAATCTTTCTGCTGACAAAATTAACAGAAAACCGCATGAGACTGATTGAGACCAAGATGGAGGGAGAAGTAAGGGTTAAGCTACAGCCTCATTACCATAAAAAGCCATGCCCACCAGTGGCATGACATATCCAGTCAAGACCAAACTTGGAAGATAAAGAGGTTCGAATGCAGTTTTGGAAATCCCTATTTCTCTGAAATCTTGCTGATTTCAGACCCTTTCAGCCTCCCCTCATCCTTAGACTCCCTAGCATTGAGCATGAGCTCCCTTCTCCGATCCTTGGCCAATGAATAAAATTCTCTGCTGCTTTAATCTTGGTTTGAATGCTCTTCCTTGACTTGTTAAGGTGCTGGATGGGTAAAATAACTCAACGGGTTGGTAATAAATCCTTATTATATACTGAATAAACACCTCAATTTATTCTTGGTATTTTATTCAAATATGCTTACATTTCCAATGAGACACAGAGGTCTAATTATTTTAATTATATTAAATATTTATAATATTTATAATATAATATAATATTTATAATCACCATCATTTTTCTGCAAAACTTCACTTTATATAAATAGAGATGTAGTGTGAGTTTGAGGGTTTTTTTTTTGCTGTTGTTGTTTTACAATTAAACAACTATTGCTTTGATAGAATGACTTAAAATCTTACCTAAAAGTTTTTCTAGTTTAACAAAGATTCCTATTTCTATAAGGCCTCCCTGGTGGTGCAACAGGTTAAGTCGCAGCACTGTGAAGCTATCCAGAGCCACTAAGGCATGAGTTCTATACCCGGCCAGGGAGATTCCCACATGGCACAGCAGACCTCTCCTGTCTCACCTGCTGCTCCCCTCAACAGTGTATTCCAGTCAATCTGCCTGTTCTGCTCCCCATTCTGTCTCTGGTGAGTCCTCTCATCCCTCACACCTCTGACCTACACCCCAGCTTGTATGCATAAATAAATAAATATTTTTTTTTAAAAAAGATTCCTATTTCTATAGAGGTGAAGCAAACTGTAGTACAGTGGTTCTCAAGTAGGGTTCCTAGACCAGCAGCCCTGCATCACCTGGGAATTTATCAAAAATATAAATTATTGGGCACCACCCCAAAGCTGCTGAATCAGAAACCCACAGGGGGAAGGGGGGGGAGGGGAGAACAGTCTGTGTTTCAATAAGCCATCCAGGTGATCTTGCTGCTGCTGAAGTTGGAGAATTTCTGCAGTAACAGTTGCCTGATCAAAAGCCTTTTTGCAATGAGACTGGAGCAATGTGCATAGTTCCCAGTAAAGCCACTGCTGACCTTCTAACTTAATACATCACGTTCTAGTTTGTTGAGAATAGTGGGTGGTTTCCAAACATTCAAAACAGTGCATGTTGCAAAACCAATATGTGTAAAGTGCTTAATGAGCATGCAATGCGGGCTATGCCTCCCACACAGGGGACATTATTTTAACATAATTGGAATTTACATTATTAGTCTTAATTCACATTCTCTTCCCTCATAGTAAAACAAATAATAAAGCAGGAAATATCCTACTCATTGTATGTCCACAGACATTAGAAACGAAGGGAAAGTTTAGAGGTTACCTAGTTCAAGATCCTTGTTTTACTGATGAGAAAACTGAAGCCCATGGAGGCTAAGTAACGGTCAAAAATCTCTTAGCATCCTCTTATGTTGTTCATGAAAATGTAAAATATTTATTCTGTAAACACACTACAGAATGATGTGTGGAGGTTCCTCAAAACACAATAAATGGATCCACCATATAACTCAGTGATTCCACTCCTAGGAATCTACCCACAGGACACAAAAACTTTAATTGTTAATGTTTACTGCAGCACTATTAACAATGGCCAAGGTATGGAAGCAACCTAAATGCCCCAGAACAGATGAATGGATCAAGAGGAAGTGGAATATATACACAATGGAGTATTATATCAGCAATCAAAAAAGATAAATTCAGGCCATTTGTGGCAACATAATGGAGCTGGAAAGGATTATGCTAAGCAAAATAAGTCAGAGGAAATAGATAAATATAGTATGGGTTTCACGTATATGAGGAATATAGAGGAATATGTGGAATATAGTGTAATATAGAGGAAAAAGACAAAACTTGCAAGCTGACTGTGGATCTGGGACATACAACAGGGGATGGGGAGGAAGAGGGGAGGGAGGGGGAGGAGGGCAAGAGAGAAGGAAGCACACAAGGGACTATGGGGACTATGGTCATGGACCACAGGTGCTATGGCAGTGGGAGAACTATGGGGATATACCTGGGAGAGAAATCAAACACTCTAAAAATTAACAGCCCTGTCAGAAAATAAATATGAAAAAAAAATTTAAAAAGATCCAAAAACTAGCAAGCCTCCTGGAAAAAAAAAAGATTTAAAAGGCCACAAACCAGTGAACCTAACCAACCTTTAGAAACCAAAAACTTCCTCCAGTCAACAACCCACAATGAAATGCGGACCTTGGTGCTGTAACCCTGTGGAACTGAATTCTGTCAGCAACCTCAAGGACCCTGGAAATGGATTCTTCCTCTGAGCCTCCAGGCAAAATCCCAGGTTGGCTGACACTTTTATTTCAGCCCATAGCACCCAAACCAGAGAAACCTGCTGAGCCTACCAGACTCCTGACCTATATAACTATGAAATAATGTATTTGGATTGTTTTAAGCTGCTGTGTTTGTGATAATTTGCTATGGTAACAACAGGCAACCAATACATATTCATTTACATGGTTAGATTTAAAAAATATATCCCTTAGGAAGTAATAAGCAAAAATTAAAAGCTACAGCTAAACTCCTTGACTAGGATCTTGCAGAAGAAGCCATTCGTGTTGTATTCACTACTACAATATCTGAAATTTTCTGCTTTGACGTTACTAATTATTAAGAGATTACTCATCTCTTCATCCTCACTTGCTCAAATATAAACTAAACTGTTATTCATAATTGCAAAGTTATTAGGTTTAAAACTTTCTAGATTACATAATCCTAAATCTATGTAAATAGAAAATCAATGTAAAATATATATGAAAAAGTCATGTTTCTACAATATTCAGTAAAATAATTACACTGAATATCAGACATATACCAGAAGCAATACAAAACTGGATATCTACAAATTCAAGTTTTCTGGTATACAGTCACTTTTATTTTGTGCTGTAGGTCAAGAAAAGATGCGTGAAGGAAATTAACTTTCAACAATTATTTCAATCTGAGGAATGTCTTTAGGTTAATCCTACTTAGCATAAGGGCAGCATATGATCTTTGGAACTTCACTAAGTTAAGCATGTGGGTGGAAACCACACAGGAGAGAGGGGAAAAGTTGTGTATTTATATGAAGAAAAAAATCAATTTTAATTAGAAAAGCCTCCAGCAATACAACTTTTCATTATTCGCCTTTCCCTTTATGTTGCCTCAAATATTCCTCACTCATTAACATGAATAAAAAAAAATGTGTCTAAACTTCTCTCAGACTTGCTTGCTGTAACTATAAAATCAGCTTAGAATAGCACAATGTGAAAATTCAGGATTTGAAACTTCTAATTATAGCATTGTACAATTTTTCTTGTATTTTCTTTATTGTATGTTCATACCACATATTCAAAGTTGTTTACTTGCAGTGACCTTTCTCAGCCCAATGCCATCCATTGCTATAGCGCTTTCTGCTCTAGAAACCTAGCCATCCTCAAGTTCAAAACTTCACATGGCATTTTCTACATTACCAGACATGAAAGTGTGTGATGTCCTCATTATTTATATGAACAGTTAACGAACGACCTGCTATTACATACATCTCCTTAATTGGCTTTCATAAAAAGCCTTTAACAGAAGGAAGTAGAGGATCTGTGGCTCACATAGAAAAATTGTTACACTGCAAGGATAGCACTGAACTAAAATTTCATCTTGATGCATCATTAGAGGAAAGGTCTGAGAAACTGAAAGAACTGTCTATGCTTTTTCCACTTCCGAAATGCTTGAACAAGCTCTAGATTAATGGCTTTTGTTGCTTTTAATGATGTCAAGGATGGGATTTAAGGACCTTATTAATTCCCTTGATTTGCTGCCAAAAATCAAAGGCAATTTATGATTACTGAGCTAATCTTTTCTGATTATGAGAATTCATTATAAGAAGAAAATAAAAATTTCAGAAAAGTAGCAATGATTTATAAAATATTAGAATATATTTATGTCAACAGAATGTTTGGAGATGGGTTTAAAATACCTCTGGAAGGACTTGTTACAAGATTATGAAATATCTTTGTGTATTAATATTTAAACTATTGCTTTATCTATAAATTATATAGATTGTCTTTTATAAGCTCTTTTTGAACTTCCTGACCACAGCACATGATTTGATAAAACCTGATATGATTTATTTAGCCTTAACCTAATCAGCTAACAAGATCTCTGTCCTTTTCAGATCTTGGAGCCTGGAAAAACCCAGTTATTAATTCCTTACTATCCCTTCCCGAAATTCTCTGTTTTGCTGACATGTTATTAAGATTCCAAGAATGTTCTAAAGAAAGCAAAATCACCAGTAAAAATGATTGTGTCTTGAACTTACAAATTGTTCTTTATCCCTCTTCCTGAATTTAATTTCAACTAAAATAAATACCGTCCTTGAATGTGTGTGCATAACTCTTCAGGCAGGCTGAGTTCTCTTATTATCAAATATAAATATTGAAAGCCTTAAAGATCGTTCTTAAACCCTAATTCAAATTACCTTTGCCAGCACACCAAATACCCCAGGGTGGGTGTATTAAAAGCTCTAAAAAGATTCTGCTTTTACTTTTTAGCCAAATGGACATGTTTTATTCAGGATCCCTAAACAAAAATCCTTATTCAGCTCCTCCACATTACCTTTGAGGGGGTGTCTCTCCTTCCCTCACTCCTTCACCCTTTCAGGCCCTTCCCCCTGAGTCCCTGAATGTCCTTAGCTCCACTCCGACCTGAGGGCCCAGTGCAGTGAAGAACTAACTACCTCTTCCACTGTTCCCAGACCAGAGCAATGCCTGGTCCTCCTTCAGGTTCATCATTTCTTTCCCAGGGAAAAACTGTCTGACTCCCTCTGGAACATTTGATGCCCCCTGTAGATATATTTCTTGTCACTACAGTTCTCCACTGTAGTTATTACAGATGTCACTTTACATCTAACTGTACTTTTTTATTATTGTGTGTTTCCATCACTTGGCAGTGCTGATTTCAGGGATCATGTTATTTTTTCCCCCCATGATTAAGCTCAATCACCTATGTGCTTGCCACAAAGCAGCTGCACACACTCTGTCGACAGAGAAAATAAAAGAATGAGTGTACAAAACACATAAACACTGGCAGGCAGCTAGAGGATTGAACAAATGATTAAGTACAGGAGCAACTCTTTGTGAGCTCTGTCAGCAGTTAGCATTTATGATGGCCCAAATAACTACATAATCTTTGTCTTCCGAAAGATTTATAAAGTACAGTTACACATAAAACAGACACCCACATTTATACAAGCATGTGAGTACACACACACACACACACACACACACACACACACACACACACACACACACACAGAGGTATCAGTGATTTTGGTGGTTAAGAAAGCTGCAGTGAACAAGGATATATCAGGTGTTGAAAAATTCCAGACAATTAAAGAATGACTGTGCAATCACCCTAAAGAAATGATCAAGTTAGGCAGAGTTAGCTAGATCCTAAGATGCTAGAGGAAGAAGGTGAAAACTACAGTTCATGGAGCAGACAATAGATGTCTGCCAATAAGTCATATTTTTCTTCTGACAGTTTTTCAAAAGATGGTAGAAAAGAGCAGTGAGCTTCAATTAAAATGAAAAAGTGACTATTTCCTTATAAGTTATAATATAGATTTTTTGCTTTGCTACTCTTCTACTATGTGGTATGATTTTAAAAAATAGAATCAGGTTTTTCAAACAAAAAACCTGCTTCACACTGGAAACAGCTTTGAGCCGGTCTTGTCAAAGGAGAAAGGGAATAATATTGGCAAACTCCACTGAGGAATAAAAAGAGATGAGGTATAAAAAGTAATACCCATGCCTGACTGGAGTACATGTTGGTTTCTCTTCTCTTCCTACCTACCTCCTCGTAAAACTCCCAGGTTCACACTGAGAACTTCTGACTTATTCAGATATCTACGTGATGTGATTATTCCAACAGTCATTTGTTTTAACTTGAAGTTAAAAACTGCTTTAGGGAGAAAGGACTTTCCTTTCTCAACAACAAAACAGCCTAGCATATACATCAAAAGTATATATGAAAATATTTGATAATAAAACCTATCCTGTATTTTAGGTTAAGTTATGCTTTCACCAGTAAAAAATATCTTGTCAAATATGAAAAAAATAAGCAACACTTTTCTGAGATTCTTACACACAGACACACACACACACACACACACACACTCTCTCTCTCTCTCTCTCTCTCTCTCTCTCTCTCTCTCTCTCTCTCTCTCTCATCCCCTACCATCTCCTTCCTCCAAAAACATACCCTTCATTTCTATACTTCCTCAGGAGAGGAGAACGCAGCTGCTCTCAAAACCTCTAAAGAATTTACTAGTATTAAAGCTCCAGTTAAGTCTCGCCATTGCTTGGTCACAGGGTTTTTCATTTTGTCCAAGGCTGACTGAAGGTCTTGTAACACATCTCTGTAGCTATTTCCATAGTGAGCACCCCAAGTATAGAGGAAATCATAGGCAGGTTTCCACATCATCTAGAAAGAAAAAAAAAATTAGGCTGGCGTAGTAGTATAGAAGTAAAACAGATGCTTTAAAAAAAAAAAAAAGATTGAAAAGCCTCGTAAGATATCAAGAAAATGCAGTAAAACTATACATGGTTTTATTTTAAAGTCATAGAAAACATGTTTTAATAACTATCAGTTCTGTGTTTCTAAACCTATAGATTTTCAAAATAATGACAATTATGACCTTTTCCCTCCTACTCCATCATCTATACATTGCTCATTACCATGATGTGAATAAAAAATTCCTTGCACAATTTTTTGATCACAAATGTTATTGAGATAACTTTTTCACTCACTGAGTGACTTTTAAGGTTAAAGTAATAATCTTAAGAAAATGCATATTGTTATATGCATCTGTATTGAGCCTAATGATACTGCACAAGGAGATATATTTGACTTTAAGTCATTTAATTGAGAAAGTCTGCAAACTAACAATATAAATGTGGTTTCATGATCAAGTCAAAAGGAAAGCAAAAATATTGTTCTCTAATTAAACTTATTTAATGATACATTTCGTGACCAAAAGAAAGATCAATATTCAACACTTCATTATGCTTTCCCTAAGAACCTACCCGTACTAATGACATCATTGTTTCCATAGAAATAAATGTACGTCAAAGAGAAACCTCACATAGAAGCCAGTATGTAATGGTAACCAAGGCAACCAAGCTCAGAGAGCATAGAGACAAAGGCTGACCAAATAAGACAAATTATAGAACACACACACACACACACACACACACACACACACACACACACGCACACATAGCTTAAAATGAATTTTCTCTAGGAAACTAACAAAATGAACCATGCACTTATAATTGGAATATTTGGAATATAAACTTTATTACTTGCTACCTATTTGGACTCACTAAACTAATTCATTTGTGGTTTTATCACTTGCAAAATGCAGGAACACAGACTGTAAGCTAAATATTATGCAGAATTGCTCTCTTAAAATAGAGCCTCTGTTAACAGTAATATCACACAAAATAGGGCCTTGGGATATAATTTTTCACCCTCCTCTCATATCTCCATATACTCTACAATTGAAGTTAAAAGGATGAAAACACCTAAATAAGGAGTTCCATTATGTTTCAATTAAATCTACATAAAAGGCTAGGCAATAGGCTCAGAAGATAATTTGATGTTATTTGTCTAAATTGTCATTCCTGAGGAGTCATGAATGCCCATATCTTCACCTCTTTTGACAAAGCTCAGTTTTGGAAGGTAGAGAATGAAAGATGATTATCAAAATTATACCCAAGTGGTCATGATACAGCAACAGAAAACATCCCAGATTTTTGTAGATCTGCTTTACCCTTCCCAACTTGCTTCATACAGAACTTTATTTTCTATCACTGACAGAATGTGAGGGAGCATTTTTTAAAAATATATTTTATTGTTATTTATATCTTTTACATTTTGTATTCCCCTTGGGTAACCCACCACCAATTCACCCGTGATCCATCTCCGTGGTCCCTTGTGTCCTTTTCTACTCCATTTTGTGCCCTTAACCTACCCCTCCCCTCAACCCCCCAGTGTCTCTCTCCTATTTGGTTTCTCTATAGTCCTGTTATAAGTAAAACCATTTGATATTCTTCTCTTCCTTTCTGGCTTGTTTTGCTGAGTATGATACCCTCTAATTCCATGCATGTCGCCGAAAAGCAAATGGCTACATGAAAAAATGCTAAACATTACTCCATAATGAAGGAAATGCAAATCAAAACCACTATGAGATACCACTATGAGATACCACCTCACACCTGTGAGGATGGCACACATAAAAATACAGGCAACAACAAATGCTGGAAAGGATGTGGAGAAAAAGGAACTCTTCTACACTGCTGGTGGGAATGTGAATTGGTCCAACCACTATGGAAAGCTGTATGGCGATTCATCAAACTGCTAAACATGGAGCTTCCATACGACCCAGCAATACCACTTTTGGGAATCTACCCAAAGGACACAAAAGCACTAATCCAAAAGGATACATGCACCCATATGTTCACTGTGGCCCTATTCACAATAGCAAAGGTATGGAAGCAACCCAGATGTCCAAAAATAAATGATTGGCTCAAGAAGATGTGGTCCATACACACAATGGAATACTATTCAGCATTCAAAGAAGATAAACACATGCAATTTGAAGGGAGCATTCTTTCATCTACTCGCAGTGTGACTATGCACAGTGAAACCCAGCCCCCCAAAGTGCAGGTTGTCACTAATAACAATGGAAGCCAAGTTGAAGCACACTAACGGAGTCCTTTTTACCAGAATCCTTCTTGCCTGTCACTGTTCAGATGCAAAAAGGCATTAAAGAAGCAAATCATTTTCTCCCTGGAATCTCCTAACCCTCTGAGAAAGTGTTGAGACCTATATTCTATGTTTCATTTACTTAAAATTCCATGATGCTCAACTAGTTGGAACAGTATTTTTCAATTTGTCACATATTGTTTAAAATAATGGTGCTTACAACTAAAGGCTTCTAAGACTTTAGCCCCTTAGTAACTTATTCTCATAAAAAATGTACATGAAAGATATTTTATGATAAAATAACAACTGAGAGTTTCAGTGCCAGGGTGATAGGATAGCATCACAGGAAACACACATACTTTAGAATCGCAGAGACAGGTAATTTTCAGATCCTTCCTTACTGTACAGAATCAAAATACTGTCACTTTCAGAGGCATCCAAAATGGCCCCACTGATTTTCAGGGTTAGCAAAACTCCACATGGTGTATCTTGCTGGGGCACTGTGGATTGCTATGTATAAAAAAGCCCTGAGGCATGATTGATCCTGAAGCAGCCCCTCACTGCTGTCTGGAGCAGGAAATATGTGAAAGTGATGCAGGAATTGGAAACTACAGATTCCGGAGAATTTCGTCTACCCATTCATTTATGCAGAGGGTCATTGAACACACTCACATTTGAAAATTTGTACTCATAACTTAACAGTGCAGTCAGCTCTTGCAATGCCAAGAAATTTGGCTAGATTGTTCAGTCCAGGGCCCTAAATAACTCTTC
This sequence comes from Scalopus aquaticus, assembly GCA_004024925.1. Classification (NCBI taxonomy): domain Eukaryota; kingdom Metazoa; phylum Chordata; class Mammalia; order Eulipotyphla; family Talpidae; genus Scalopus; species Scalopus aquaticus. The sequence goes on along the minus strand of PVIJ01000068.1, from coordinate 274,411 downwards.
TGAAAATATAAAAAGACTTCTCAGGAGTCCTCTGAGTTAGCCAGAGATATAAAGGAGGCATGTTCTCCTAATCTCACTGGCAATCTCCTGATGTGTAAAGCATAAGCTGGCTAGAAATGGGCATAATAGCTTTGGGCTAAACACACTAGGGAAATGATAAACTTCATGATTTCTACTAAAACATGAGTGAATTTTGCATCCCATTTTTGTTCTTCTTTGCAGCAAACTAAACCTAAATATTCCTTCGGTGCAAAATCTGATTTGCTATATATGTAGTCATTTGCAGCTCTCAACAGATGACACAGGCACTATTGTAGCACACATATAAGTGATATTTGAAATACAATGTTGTTCACTATTTCATTTATTAATTCAAGATTAATTGAGAACCTACCACTCTAAGGAATTCCACTACAGAAAGAAAATGATGATTAGAGCATGGTTTTTGTTTTTATAAACTTACAGCATAGAAGGAAAGGAGATACTTGCACAAACACTACAAAAATATTTGAGTGCTTTAATTAAATATGAGATAAATATGACAGCTCCATTGACTGAGAAGCACTATTGTGTAATAGAAAGATGAATTTTAGTGTCAGAGAAGCTGGCAAAAATTATAAATTAAGGCTTTTTCTCCCTTGAAGAACTGGCCATTAAATATTCAATAGCATGCCATATATATACTGTTTGTTATCTTCTCTGCTACCTCTAACATCAGTGGTGTGGAAATATAAAGGAAAACAGAAAAGTCAGAGTTTTGGCAGTGAATAGGCCCTTAGTCACCTTGAAGAAGACAGTTTCAAGGGGGTGGTAGAAGGCAGGGGAAAGATATGAGCAGATGTCAAGGAACTGGAAGTCACAGATCAAACAAGACACATTTGAAATTTAAGCCTGAAAGAAGATAGATAATGTTAGAGGGAGAAGCAGTGAAAAGTAGAAGTATTTTTAAAAGAAATCCACAAAAAATAATTTCTACATTTGAAAGGGAAGTTTGGTTTTAATCCTAATTTATTTAGATTGAAAATTCAGGGTTGCTAAGGCTTAAAGTAGTAGCACACATAAATCACTCAAGAAAAAAGGCTAATCCAGAGGAATATTAAAATCATTGTGGAGTCTGGATATGTAACTAAGGGGGGAAGTATCAAGAAAATTTGATATTAAAAGCATATGTCATAGTTATGTACTTGATACACTGATACACTGAAAGGTATTAAATTTGGGGAACTCTGCTTTCCCTTATGCTAATCTCTGTGAGGTGTGGTAAGTATAACTTTTTCTATACCAAGATTCACTTAACAAATTCTGACAATAAACAGTTTGATTGAATGCTGTACTTTGTGGTATATATATGACACTTGACTTTGTCTTAAATACTTACATTTTTCTATTTTCAGCATTTTTATTATGTCATTCTAGTTTTCTTACTCATCAAGTGAACATATGTTATCAAATGCAAAGTCACAAGAGGTAACTTGTACACATTAATAGATTTTATGAATCATGTTCAAAAATACATATACATAAAGGTCACAGAGGATTCTCAATCTTTTAATAAATTAAAGAGAAAATATTGGAATGAATAAAATGAGCAAACAACTTCCTCTTTCAGATGACCTAAGTTAAGTCCTTCAAAAACTGAAAATGAGTTGTGGACTGCCAAGATCTCTTCCAGGCTTATGTTATCTTATATCTATTCAGAGGTTTAAAAATAGTTCTTCTGTTCTTGCTCGATGTTGTGCTTTCAGAGAAGATATGCAGAAATTCTGCATTAATGTGTTGACAAGTCAAAAGGAAAGCATGGTCCTGAGGGTTTGTTTTTGTTGAATTACTCTAAGCCAAAAAACAACTCTTCTCACTGGTCTCATCTCTATCACAAATATTTGACACATAGGTATCATTCTTACTCCTCTAAGTTTTTTAAGTTAGATTTTTTTTAAATCTTAGCTTCATCTTTGACCAGGTATCACTGGTTCATCTTTGACTAGAAAGAATGAGGCTGATAAAAGCACAGAGTTGTTAGTTGCTTGTCTATGTGCTTTGAACTCCTTATTACAAAGGGCACAGCACCTGTAAGCATTTAATCTATCAAAGTTGAGCAAAACTTTTCCAAAGCCCCAGCATTTGTGTAGAAGGGTTACATATTTGATTTATCTTAGAGGACAAAGATAAAGGAGCTGTGAAAAAGTAACAAGTGGGGTGCCAAAAGAAATGAAGCAAGAATAAAGATAAAAAATAAAGTTTTCCAAATTTAGAGTGCTATTCCCAGGAGCCAATAAGACTCATTAGATAATGTGCTAGATAATGAAATGCAACATGAATAAAAGCAATTCAGATTTGAGCAGAGCATTCTGTCTTTTTTTAGCTCATAAAATATGAATAGTATAAAGAATGCAATAAGTTTTAACTACCTTTGGATAATTACATTTTGCACATTAAAGGATTAATAATCCACCTATTTTTTTCATAAAACTATAAGAGCAATGTTTCATTTTAAGGACAATTAGCTGAAGAAGTATTAAAATAAATTTGCCTTATAAATGATTACCACATGAACTCTATCTTTAGTACATCGTTTACAATATTCAGGTGGGCCTTCGCTCACCTGCAATTGGTAAGTATATTAATACTATTGAAAATGAGGTCACCATTATCTTCAGAATAGAAGGGAGGCTAATAAATCAAGTGCATCTATTTCCTTAGTAATGAGATAGTACTTGGTTAAAACTTGACATAAGATCCTTTTGGAAACATCTCTTCAAGGACAGTCAGCTCTGTGTGCTCTCAGAATAACCACCTGGAAGACAGAGACTCACTCCTTTCTAGCAGATCTGCTCAAAACAGTCTAACATCAGAGAAAAATCCACTGGTCAACCATTTTCACCAATTCCTTGTTAGAAGGAGTCCTCACTGTTTCCTTGTCATCAACCCCACTACTCCCATTAGAATTATCGATTAGTAGAGATATCTAAAAATAAAAGTTTAAAGAACTGGCCTTATCTAATCCAATCTTTCAAGGTAAATATTGAAGAAAGTGAGGGAAAACAGTGGTAAGATCTGTGGATTCAGATAATCACATAGTGAGTTTGAATCTAGACTCTTCACTTACTAACTCCAGGATCTTGGGTAAATGATAAAATTTCTTTGGGCTTGTAATTTCTCCTGTAAAATGAAGGGGACAAGTGTACCCAATGACATCAGAACACGGCCTCATATATAAAGTAACAGATATGAAGAGCCCTGGCTGACACTAGGAACTTGTTTAATGCTAACTGGAGCTTGTGCCTGAGTTTACAGTTAAATAAGGAAACCATGGTTAAACACCTAGTAAATGGACCCAGGTCACCCCGCTACAAAGCCAGGGCCACTTCACAAGTATTGCTGTAACAGGCTGGTCCCCAGGAAAAACGGTGTGTCCCAGGTTCCCTGTCCCACCCAACGTAGGGTGGAACTGAGCAGGATATAAGAAGCTGGAGAAGAGAGACAGGACACACATACAGTGGTCACACACAGAGGACACAGAACACAGACAGAAGACAGGAAGAGACAGAAGAAGGATGGAAAGCCAGAAGAGGCCCAAGGAGCAGAGAGACTTGTAAAGAATCTGCACTGGCCTGGACTGATTGAAATAGATATGGGTGAGAGATGTGTGGGGAAGTTAACAATGGCTATGTTGATTTGGGTTTTGATTTTTTTCTGTTCCGCTCAGAATTGTCTGACTGTTTCTGACCCTTTTGGATGGGTCCCTGCCGAAAGGTATTTTGGTTCCTCCCAGAATTGTCTGGCTGTTTCTGATCCTTATGGGTGGGTCCCTGCCAAAAGCTGTTCTAGACTTGTGGCAGGCTTTCGAGACTTGTTTTGGGCCAATCTTGTTTGGGTGGACTTTTACCACGAGGAGTTGGATAGCATTGGGTGCTTGACTTAGAAAATAAATTCTTTGTCTTCTCTGTCCTCTAATTGTATTAAAGTTTCTTTCCACAAAAGGTCCTATGCTTTGTATTGATGTGGCAGATGGCAGAACCCATTTAGACCAGGGCAAGTCTGGGGTTTCGGGGGTGTCCCTCTCCCTGCCCTGTAACATTGCCACAAATTTTATTTTAATATTAAGCAGCTTTAATAAATGCTGATTTAAGGCTAGGTTTTCCAAAATTTCTTGTTGCCATTCCTTATAATAAAACTTGATATAGAAAAATCTAAATTCTGAAACAAGTGTTAATGCCTTTAAATTGATTTTAAAATATATTAATAATATTTAACCAAAAATGATTACTATTTCTATTTGTTTTCAGTGTGGTAATAAGACATAATGTAGAATTAAACCAAAATCATAGGAACACAACATGTTGCCCAATGAATTTTACTGTAATGTCTTTTTTTCCTTATTCCATCATTTCAAAAAATTGGAGTATCATCAATTTTGGGAATTAAAAATTGTACCAACAGCATTATAGTATTATACAACTAGAAATATTTTTGTCACTGTGCTAAGTCTATAGTACAAATAATGACTTGAGAAGTATTCTATGTACTTGACCACTGGTAGATGAATTTCCATAGAGTACTCTTCCCTTTTCTGAGAAATTATAAATATATTTCTCACTATAAAACAATAGCAAGCTATAGATTTAAGTACTAAGGCTAGAACTAAGCCACGCCAGCTACAGAGCCAAACAATGGCATATCCCTGTAAGCAGATTCCAGGAGTTGCCAAGTGAGCCAGAAAACCATAGGAGTTTAAGCACAATCCTTTTACCTTTTGCTGCAATATTTTCCAAGGAAATTAAATTTCATCAAGTCAGTAAGAAAAGATGATCAGTCAAGATTTCATCTTATTTTTTCCCATGCATGACCATTCTGCCCGTTTCTCAGAAGAGAAGGCTTGAAATCATTGCTGATTTTTCCTTTACCTATATTCTTTCTAGCGTCATTCCAAGTCATATTACTAAAAATTACTATTTTGACCCCCCTTTCCCAAAATTATTCAATGTCACACAATTGCCAAATTTACCTCTTCCTCTTGGTCAAAATAATAGATAATATGTTCTTAGCTACTACAATGTGCAAAACATTGCCCCAAATATTTACATGTACACTCTCATTTAATCCCATAAAATCTGATCAGCATGATAGTATTATTTGCCTCACTTTACAAAAGAAAACCATCAACCCCTAGGAAAGTGAATTAACTTTCCCAAGGTGCTTCTAGGGTTAACAGGCATCCAGACCTACACTCTTAACCTCTACACTCTGGCATCAATCAAGTCTCTCCTCCACCCAAAATACGTATCTCTAACTGCATCACCCAATAATTATTAAGATGAACCCTCTATTCCAGGCCAAATATTCTCCTTAATGGCCTTTAAAAGTCAGTGGTACCCAGACTACATCCCCTCCAGTCCTCTCCAATTATTCAAATGCAGCCCATCCTTCAGGATTGGTACAGATTTCCTGATGCTCCTGCACGTTTTGATCTTTCTTTATTTAATTCTGAGAGGAACTTAGCATCAGTAGAGCACAGTGGATAGGACTTTGTGGAAAACAGACTTGAATTCTAATCCTAGTTCTGTTACTTAATAGCCCTGTAATTCTGTAGAGCTTAAACAACAGCATTCACTCTGTTTGTATGTTTCTAAAAAGCAATGATCATACATTATCTTTGTCTTCCTTATGAACATAATTGTTAAAAAAGTAACAAATAATTGACATTAAGTAAATAATGTAATAAATTACAACTATTATTCTCATTATTTTCACTTTCATAGCATTTAAACATATACTTTAAAATGATTCAAATATTAAGCTTATCCCAAATTAAACTGGAATCAATAGAGAAAAAAGTCCTATTTTTCATTCTGTTTGTTTTCATCTATTGCTCCAGTGTTAGTGATAGTCCTACAGGACATGTTAAGTATACAGATGAGTTAAATATTGAGAGCAAGCATAAGCAAGTAAGAATTATATAGAATTGTTATTTATTAACAGAATAAAAGTGTTTGAGGAATATTTTCTCATTTTTATCTAGCCTTAAAGTTTTCTGAATACTACAGCTACCAGTTAGAAAATGAGGAGGGGCCAAGATTCTGGCTAGAAGATAAAATAAATAAGATGGAAAGAGCATAATCTTTCTTTTTAGTCAGGGGTTCAGTGAATGTTACTAGGGAAATGATGGTCATATGTGGTAATAATCCCAAGAAAGTAAAGTGAAGAATATTACATTTAGGTCTGGGAATATCTTAGCTCTGAAATCCCCAGCATTTCCTCTTATAAAATCCAACTGGTTTTAATGATGGACTATTTTTCCAGTAAGTTCTAATGAGATATAATTGATACGTTAGTTTCAGGTGTATAGCAAAAGGTATTTGTATATATTACAAAGTGATCACCACAATAAGACTAATTAACATTCATCACCATACACAATTACAAACAATTTTTTCTTGTGATGAGAACTTTTAAGATCTACTCACTTAGGAACTTTCAAATACGCAATACAGTATCACTACCTCCAGTCATCATGCTGTAAATTACAGCCCCAGTTATTTTGTAACTGGAGGTTTCTACCTTTTGACCCCTTCAATCATCCATTTTCTAATATTTTATTGATTTCTATTTCTTAATTAGAGGTCTAATTATTTTTAGAAAAACTCCAATGAATTTTCACAGGAAAACCTTTGCAACAGTTAGACATGTTTAGCAGAAGTGTATTTTTTTCCAAAGGAAATAATTTAAAAAACATGTTTTGTTTATAACCATATTCCAATTTTTGTAATTTTGCTTTTATGTAGGAATTGCAATGTCATTAGAAAAGTTGAGTAACATTTCTTAAAATTTAATTTAGGGAGGTGGTTAATTTAAAAAGTGATTAGCTCAGAAGCCTCTAGTGAGAGGCTTTTTTCAGCTTACAAAAGAAAATGAAATGGCCAAAAGTACTCAAAAATCTGACAGATACTACTAATACTTTCCATTCTTTAATTGGCTTGAGGCTTCATGAAAACATTGAGGCAAATTTTAGTAAAATCATAATATGGTTTAAAAAAAGGAAAAAGAGAAAGTGTTATCAGTGGCTTAACCACCCAATCATAACCACAGCTACCTTCTTCCCACCACTCAGGCACCACATTGGATTTGGATTAGGTAGAGAGAGAGTAGTGGATGAAGTACAAGGACACCAAAGTCAAAAGTCTGTGTCCAATGCCGGTTCCATGCCTTTTTTGCTACAAATAGTTAAGCAAGTTACTTAGTTCCCTTAACATTATATAATATTAGCATTTGTCCTACAAGTTTTTGTTGGATTAAATAAGTTAAACTTTTTGACATTTAGTAGAACAGTGTCTGTCACAAAGTACATGCCAGATAATTCAGAAATATTCAAAACAGAACAAAAAGAAGAGAGAGAGATTGTAAAGAAGAGGAAAAAGTGAGCAAAAAAGCAGGACTGCAGGCATTGGCAAACATAAAGGGAAATTTTTGGAATGTATGTCCTCTGAGGAAGTGAGATAAAGGAAACAAGGCAGCTCAAGAACCACCAGATTTTGTCTCCCTGCCCCAATTCCAGTTTTTCCCTTGCCCCTTTATCCAGAACTACAATACGTGTGTTTTGAAATCAACCAGTTGACTTGTAATCATATTTAAGAATCATCTTTTTCCTGGGGAAAAAAATTGTACAACAATTTATTATTCACAGAGATGGACATGAGCATCTATTTACCCTTCAGTTTAAGTGACCTAACAGGTAGAGTCCCACAGATTATTAGAATGATTTTAGGCCAATATATGATGGATTATTTTCCAAGCATTTCAGAGCATGGATCACAGTGATAGCTGTTAGAATTACTAACAATAAGTTAAACAATAGCCCCTGGAAAGACACCTAAGGGCTTTCCCTTCTGCTTCTGAGTGTTTATCAGCCTCAGGCATAGACTTAGTCATTTGTGATTTGGGCTGGGCAAAAGTAAATAATGGAAAAGGAGGCTATTTGCTGGCCTCCATCAAGATTGGTGGGCAGACAAATAGTAAGTAATCACCTGCTTAGTAAAGTTAAAGAATAAACTTCCTGATAACTCTGAACAAAATATTTTTAGAAAGAGAGCCTTAGTAAGAAAAAAAGTTTGCCTTTAATTAAAAAAAAATGTTTGGAAGATTTATTGTTAAAGTACTTTTAGATTCATAGCAAATTGAGAAGAGAATACAGATATTTTCCATATGTACCCTGCTCCAACACATTCCTACATTACCTCACAATCAGAATCCACATCCAGAATGGTACATTTGTTTAAAGTGATAAATCTATACAGACACATCATAATCATAATCACCCGAAGTCCACTGGCTGCCTTAGGGTTCACTCTCAGTGTTGGACACGCTACAGATTTGAACAAATTATAATGACATGTATCTATCAATACGGTATCACACAGTATTTTCAGTGATCTAAAACCTTCTGCCTATCCATCTCCCCTACCCCTAATCCTTGGCAACCACTAATCTTTTTACCGTCTCCATACTTTCATCTTTTCCAAAATGTCATACAGTTGGAATCATACAGTATGTGTCTACGAAGCCTTTTAGATTGGTTTCTTTTGCTTAGTAATATGCATTTAGGGGTCATCCATGTCTCTTCACAGTTTGTCAGCTCATTTCTTTCTATTAGCAAATAATATTCCATTGTATGGATGTACTACAGGTTGTGTGTCCATTCATCTACAAAAGGTCATCTTGGTTGCCTTCAGTTTTTGTCAATTGTGAATTTTCTATAAACATTTATGTGCAAGCTTTTGTATGGACTTAAACTTTTGCTCTTTGGAGTACCAAGGAGTACAGTTACTGGGCTATATGGTAAGAGTATATTTAGTCTGAAAGAAACTTCCAAACACCTTCAAAAGTGGCTGTAACATTTCGCATTCCCACCAAGAATGAACGAAGTTTCCTGTTGCTCCGCATCCTCCACAGCATTTAATGTTATCAGTGTTGTGGATTTTGGCCATTCTAATATCAGACTTTTTAAAAAAAATAAATTAAGTGAAATATCAAAATAACATATCCATCATATTCCTTTTTTTGCTCTTAGAAGTTTCTCATTTTTTAGCTTGACATTCAGTAAAAATTAATTGCAGATTGTAATGCATTTCCTTGTATATGGAGATACCTGTAGTCTCTGAGGGGGAAATATGTCCGGGATGCTCCTAGCTAAAGAATATTATTTAGAGTCATCCTTGTTGGCTGAAGAGCCAGGCTCCAAGGCCCCAGGAATCAGTTTACTGAGATTTCCATGCAGGTGCTGGGGTTCAACCAACTTGATTTGACTTCTGACTCTTCATGAAAAAGTTGTGTCCTGCTCACCCAGCTGGCACAGGTGCTATTAATTTCTCAAGAAACTAATACCCAGCTCTATGCCCAAAAAAGGAAGTCGAGAACATAGCTTCTGCCTCCTACCAAGTAATCATTTAATCAGAAAAATGTTAGTCCCTTACCTGAAATAATTTTGAAAATGTTTACACTCAGGAGAGAAAGATACAGACATTTTAGGGTGAGCTTAACACTGGAGTATTTTTGCTTAAGTCAACAAACATTCACTCTCATTTTTTTATGGTAGAGAAAATATTTAGGTTATGCCTAACAGTACACATTTGTCTCAAGATTAATAAAACCCATATTTGTACAGCAAATATTTACTTTGTTCTAAGTGTTGTTATTCTATGTTTGACTCCTACAGCTCTAATTGTAAGCAAAATTGCAAAGGAGATAATGAAGGTCTGAGATAACGCTCTCTCTCATTCCTAATCATGCCCCCCTCATTCACCTTCTTAAAACTTGTCACACAAGAATAAGTCTATGCCTGAGGTCGATTAGTACTACTTATTGTTATATCCTCTTCCCTTATTCTGACATGGTCCCATCTCTTCCCTTCAAAGTTGATTTGTTTTCATCCTCAAGTAATTACAGCCCTGACTACTAATTGAATCACTACTCAATTTGGTCAACTCAGTTCATCAAAGGCAATGTTAATATCAACGCAATAGGAGAAGCATCAAGATATTTTAAAAGTTCTCATGCCTTTAAAGAGTGCCATGTATAATAGACACATATTGAGGTGATGTGGCAGTGACTTCAGTTAGCGGGTCCTCAAGGACAGTGCTTTAATTAATTCATATATGCGGTACAAGCTTGATGACATTTGATTTACTTGGTCTGCAATTTTTCATTGCTGAATAAGACAAAGAGAAATCTTACCTCGACAGCAACAACTCCAGCTTTTCCTTGGTGAGGAATTTCATATGCCTCCATTTGTTGCTTTGTGAGTCGTACTAACTTTTCAGCTAATTCCCTCCAGCTTTTTCCAAGCTTGACAGCTGAAGTCAAAATAGCAGCCTCTTGGATGAGATGTGCTACTAACCCTTGACAATCCATCTTCAATAAAGCCTGCAGCAACAATTACATGTCATATTTAAATCATCGTATTTGGACATTTTCCTTAAATTAAATCTTCATTCCATATTCTAGAAACAGACATTCCTTTTTTTTCCTCTATACATATATTTAAATCTTCTAAAATTCAAAAAGTTGATTTAATTTTAGAGAAACTCAACTAGTAAAGTAAAACAAATAACCAGACCAGAATTTAAGGAAAACTTAATACTAATTCAGTAATTAATTATAGGATATTGGGTAGACCACTTAACTAATATGCTTCTAATGTCATTTATTGCAAAAAGAGAAAGTTTAACTAGACACTTCCAGAGATACTCTGAGATTCTAGCAGTCTATAATTTATTGACCCAGAGATGATCATTCATGACAAAAAATAAATCCTTTTCTTACAAGAGGACAGGCAACATGAACTCTATAAAAAGCCAGTGCACCAGTGCTAGTAAACACTGTTCTGATTATTATCAAAATGTGATTTAAATTTTTCCAGAGTCATGCCTATTGCATAACATCGAGATACTGACAACTTTGAACAGATCTATTGATGTTTCTGACTTTAAAACAATTAATTTTTTCCCTTAACCACTAGTGTAAGGTGCTAAATATAAATCACAAGGTATAAAACAGTCTTCAACAATGCAACTTGGAAAACTATCAAACTTTCTTCATTAATTAGAAATCTGAGCTTTTGTCAATCATATATGTTTCAAACAAATCTGTAAATTTCTCTTTTGACTTGAATATATTTTTAAAATATGGAATTGGATTTATCTGTATTACTTTTTGTTCAAATAAACAAATAAAAATGTTTAATAGTCCCTCATAATTTAATGTTACATAAAATCTTTATCATTATGAAGCAAGTGAGACAACTATTAAAGTCCAAGTAAGACAACTATTAAAGTTCTTGGTGTTCATTCTTATGGATTCATTAAAAGGACACCATGGTTTTTATACAAAGATGCTGCTGATCCATACATTTATGGTGAGGAGTTATGGCTTCGGAGAGATGTAGTGCAGAACCAATGGGCTCAAGAAATTGTGTTTAAGTAGACTGTTGAATGAATTTGCTATCCTTATTCTAGTTTCTTGTTTTAAGGAAATGAAATCTGAATTTGGAGTTACAAAAGCTCCACAAAATATAAGACTCAGATAAATCTTCAAGAACCTTTATTTAATGGTTGATTAAATAAATACAGTGGAAATACCATCCCAGTTAGCTCCCTGGAATCATTATGAAACTTGAATCACATGGTAAAATGCTTTAGACAGAATCAAGTATCCAGTTAAAAAGTCAGACAACCTTAATGGTCAAAGATGACTAAAGGATTTAGAACCACAAACTTTATCAGCTTTTTTCTGGTTACCCCAAATATTAACAATCCAAGAACATATATATTTATATATAGGTAAAGTTTCAAGAGATGGCCTCTATACACCATATGCTCCAACCATACAACCAGGCCTAAGCCCCCTCTCCACAGAAATCCTGAAGCTTCTACTGATAAATAGTATGAGTTTTTAGGAACTTCTCTCTTAAATGACCTCTATACCAGCATTGTCAGGTAGTCACCAAAGCTACTCAATTATTATATACCAACTTATTGTAGGCATGATCTGGTTTAAGATTTCATACCATTTGGCCAATATCACCTTTTTTTGCCAATAAAAGAAAAACAATTTTCAATTAAAATCTTCACGGATTCATAGTGAGCATGAACAATGAACGGTAACTAGCTACTGCAAAATTCATACACTGTTTTAACTAGGTAGATCAGTCAATGACTCTAAATGGTCCAGACTCAGATTATAATGTTCCATCCACATAAAAACTAGATATTGGGGCTTTTAAGATTTGATCCCTCTCCATTTCATTGTGGAATCATAAAAGTAATTGAAGGAGAGATGTTTTATATATACTTATTTCTTTAATATATAAATTATTGCTAAAGTCACAAAATAAATTTCTCTCCAAATGTTTTTCTCTACCTTTTTTTTCTTTAACACTTTGTTCCTATATATGACCTGTCTATGTAACCCCATTTACTTATAAGGCACCAGTATTGTATAGTCAGAATGCTATTTTACCATACTCACCAACATACATGTTCACACAAACATTTTACACACACACACACACACACACAATTTTGAACACTTCATTTTAAGAAGCTACATTAGTTTTGAGATGGATTTCGGGGAACCAAATCTCATTTCTAATACTACACAACTGTAGAACCTTGGAAAAGTCACCTGACCTCCGATGACATAGTTTCCTCTCTTTGTAAAATGAAGATACTAGCAGTACTTGTTCCATAGAATTGTTATGATGACTTAATGAAATAAAGTTTACAGAGTACTGAGCGTAGTGCTAAAAGTACAGAGTACTCTAGAGGACTGTTAGTGACCATGCTATTATTTATACATTCATAATTTAGCCATTTTTAGATGTATACTCTCGATTTTTTAAGACCTTTATAAAATACTGAATTCTCACAAAATTCTAGAAACGATTCTTCATCTTCTCTATATAACTCTCCACTGAGCCTTACAATGTAGTGAATGCTATGTTGAGAAAATGATCCTGGAAATTCCATTAAAATATGAGGATTAAAAATAGAATTAGCAATACCATTTGGGGGAATTGTGATAAATTACAAACAGAAAACATATACTAAATTGAAAAAGTACAGGACATTGATGATTTATTTTTTAAAATACTAAAAAGTGGGGTTAGAGCAATAGCCAAGTTTATTTTCCTTCAGTTTGTTTTTATTTATTTTCATGTCACTGGGGTTTCTTTGATATTCTAAGAGGGCCTCCCCGGTGGCGCAGCAGTTAAGCGCTGCGCTGTGGAGCTGTCGGCAGCGGACTCCCGGCTGGGGAGAATCCCACATGGCGAGGCAGACCTCTCCTGCCTTGCCCGCTGCTCCCCTCAGCAGTGTATTTCTGATCTGCCTGTTCTGCTACCCACTCTGTCTCTGGTGAATCCTCTCGCCGCCCCTGCCTCTGGCCTGTACCCCAGCTTGTATGTATAAATAAAAAATAAATCTTTAAAAAAAAAATTTGAAAGTGGAAGAGATCTCTTAACTGCTATGCACTAGCAACCAGAATCTTTAAACTTCCTTTAAAAGATGATTTCAGGGGTATAATTTCTGGGAAAATCACAACTGAATCCTAAATCTAAGAAACCAATAGTATGATCTGTAGGAAAAGCTCTACATTTTCTGTAAGGTAGCTTCTTTCTTAATTTGCTAAGAATTTTTTAACTTTTCATATGTTTTGTTATAAATACTGCCAGGTTAATAAAGTTCCCTATACCAAATATAACAGTGTGATCAAGCAATACTCACCACGGTAAGTTCATAAAGAAATTTTCTAGTATGTTTATCTTCATGGCAGTCTTCCTTTAACTTCTTTATAACATAAGAAACTTTTTCTGATTCTTTATCTGCTTGTATTTGAACAAAATCTTCCAGGGTCAGATGTGAATACCCCAGGACATCAGCTAAAACTTTCCAATCACAAACTTTTTCTGAAACCAAGGTCAATACAACTGAGTAGATGTAAGTCAATTTTTTTAAGGGTAGGGCAATTTGTTCAAGAAGATTGCTGGTTGTGAAAACACTACTTGTTGGAGACATTACTTGTTTCTTTGCAATCACCTTGACATTTTTGCAATGCACAAGTCCAATCTTACCTCTCAGGATGCCCACATACCATTCTTTCACTTTGGACTGCCCAATGGCTTTTACCTTATCTTCTCCAAGAAGAGCTACTGTGTCTCCTTTGAAATATTCAAGTAAGTAGTCAATCTTGCTGTGTCTTAGCACTGTCTTCAGGGTTACCCCATAGTTGGTAAAGTTCAATTTTTTGTCTTGAAATGTGGGGTATTTAACATGCACTGCTGGTAATAAAGGAGCAGACTTGATTTCTGTTTCATTTTGTAAATCACCTGGTAGATTTGAAAGCCTTTTTAGGTTGGGGGCTAGATCAGGTGTAGTGACAAAGAACTGTGTAACTGGTCTACCATTGGAAGAGTCTACCTGAACACGAAAAACAAACAAATGCATTTCTCTAGAGTCAATTAAAGAAAATAAAAATTGCTGATGAACTACCTGATCTGTTTGCAACTGCTTTTGTTTAATTTCTTTCCTTTGTCCTTCTGCCTTGACTTCAAAATCAGAATCACATGGAAAAACAGAAATACTTAAATCTTGAGGCTTGTCAAGTAAGAATGAATGCTTCCCCCAGAGTTGAAACACAATTGGAGATGTGTTTTTTCTACCCTTTTTAATATCAGAGATTGTAAGCTTTTGTGGCAGATAAGTGTGTCCACAAATTGTGAAAATAGAAGTGAAACTGGGATGGATATATTTGGGTCCATAAATTCCAACCGAGATGGTTTTGTGGATATAATCCCAAATGGTTGCCGCTGGTGACTGAGTAACTTTAGCTTGTGCAGCAACCACTAGGTACATCACCTGATTCAAGTCTATTAGCTTGACTTGGATGGTGTCTTTATAAACATAGCAGTTGTTTAACACTTTGAAAGGGCCTTCTTTATTCAAGCTGCGTAAACATACTATTTCTGTCATGACTTGACTGAAAGGATCCTTTTTCACTTCAGCCCCAATTTTCATCTCCAGCAAAATGGCTTCCATTGTGTTAAGGTTGCCTAACGTGATTTCTAACAGAGGGCTTACAGTGCATGAAAGATCATGGTTAAGCATTTGTGGAGGATTGAGAAAAGCTCTTAGAGATACCTCTTGAAATTCTCCCATAGCTACATGACCTTGGGGCACATGAACAGTGATATCTGACTCAGGTAATTGTACTGACCCTCCTTGGTGGCTTAATTTACAAATTATTGCGGTTTCTGCAACTTGTGTTTGGGCCCATCCAGGACTCTGATTAATTGTATTCAAATCTAGGTAGGAACGTGCCAGCTGGCGTTGACTTAGCCATGCCATTTTATAAGCCTCTCTATCATTTTGCAGCCATTCTAAGTCTTGATCAAGTATCTGGTAAGAATCATGTGTATTCTGAAGGGCATGTGCTTTGCCATCTAAGATGTCCAAAAGTTCTGAAACACTTTTAGATTTTCCAGATTTCCTTGAGGAAGTCTGTCTGAGGAACTGGTATACATCAAGTTCATCCCCA
This sequence comes from Scalopus aquaticus, assembly GCA_004024925.1. Lineage (NCBI taxonomy): Eukaryota > Metazoa > Chordata > Mammalia > Eulipotyphla > Talpidae > Scalopus > Scalopus aquaticus. The sequence goes on along the minus strand of PVIJ01000068.1, from coordinate 258,826 downwards.
GAGGAATCAAAAGAATTTCCAGCTTCTATTTCTCTAAAAAAAAGGAGAGGATCTTCTTTCAAGATGGAAATATTATCTCTCTTTTGGTTATTTCTTAGCTGAGTTATGTCATCCAAAAATGGGTTAGAAGATGACAGTTCATTCCAGAATGGATTTGCTTTGGAAGCATCGTTGCCAAGAAGTGTGAAAGCATCTGTATAATTGAGAAACAAACCTGAGTCTGCACATTGTTGTATTTAAACAAAAACAAAACAAAACAAAGATGACATTCTGAGATAGAACCAAAATTAATTTTTCATTGTAACTTAAAAATTCAAGAATTTTATTTTGCCTTTTGATCTCCAGTCTAGTAGCTACTACAAAATTAATGCTAAATTTGGTCAAATTTTTATATTTTAAAGATTAGGGAATTATTCTACCAGTTTATTTTGACTAGATATAAAGTTATTTTATCTTAAGACAACAAATAAGTTTGAAAATTTAGATAATAATCATTTTATATATTTCCTTGAAAATGACTCAGATTAAATGTACTATGTCAATTGTTCTATGTTTCATTTTCACAGAAGCATACTCTGAACAAACAGAAACAATCAATTTAGATTTTTCTAAACAGTGACTATTTTGTCTCATTACCATTAGATTGTTTAACATTATTTAACATTATTCATTTCTGATTCATCAGTGGAATCAATATTCAATATGTAAAAAATATCAAATATGTATGTTAAGAGCTAAACTACATATTTTCAAAAATACACACCAAATTAGCCAATTATGCATTCTTGGGATAACTTTAAATTGATAATTACTTCAGGAAGTTTCAATTTTTACATGAAAAACAGACCATCATTAGACTTAGTATACTTACAAGTTATAAATTAATGTACCTGTAATATTGCGATTTTTTGAGGATTTTTGCACTTCCATGTCCACAAAATTTCCTTCAGACCTACTTCTTAGAATGCCTCTTGACCAAAAATGGACCCTTTCACTGGTTAACATTTTTTCACCTATAAAGTAAATATATGTATATATATATATATCTTACATATATATCCAATAAGCATACATATACTGGTTGACAGAGAAACCAAACTCAAAATAAGCACACATATTAAATAGAATACAGCACATAAAAATACTCTGCATGGATCCTTTACTTCTGGTAAGATGCTGGACTAAATTTCTTGTAATATATATTAACACTCCATTTAAAAAAATGTCCAAATCCTGGATTAATACCAACAAGTATATGCATTACTGATTCTATAAAAATGTAATAAGAAAATTCTAAGGATAACAAAAAGAAACAGTAAGATGAAACTTAATAAATAGACATTCCTAATTTGGTGACTGGAATACTAAAAATCACCAAAAGAAATTCTCCCCCAAACCCTTCTACATATTCAATGCTGTTGTAAGAAAAATCATGTTATGCATTTTATTGAACAAAAAGACACCCTACTGAATGGTAGCAAATATTTGCATATCATACATCTCACAATGGAGATCTACAAAGAATTCATAAAACTCAACAACAAGAAAACAAATAACCCAATCAGAAAATTAACTGAAGAACTAAATAGATACTTCTCTAAAGAAGACATACAGGGCCTCCCTGATGGTGCAATGGGTTAAGTCACAGCACTGTGAAGCCATCCAGAGCCACTGCAGCACAAGTTCGATCCCGGGCCAGGGAGCTTCCCACATGGTGCAGCAGACCGCTCCTGTCTCACCCACTGCTCCCCTCAGCAGTGTATTTCCATCAGTCTGCCTGGTCTGCTTCCCATTCTGTCTCTGGTGAATTCTCTCACCTCCCACACCTCTGGCCTACACCCCAGCTTGTATACATAAATAAAAAAATCTTCAAAAAAAGAAGACATACAGATGGCCAAAATGCACATGAAAAAATGCTTATCACCACTTATCATGAGGGAAATACAAATCAAAACCACAATGATATATCTCATACCTGTGAGAATGGTCCATGTTAAAAACAACAACAACAACAAAAAAAAAACCAGAAACAAAAAGTATTACCAGGGGTAGAGAGAAAAAGGAAACCTCAGACACTGTTGAGAATGTAGACTGATCCAGATCCTATGGAAAACAGTATGGAGGGTACTCAAGATATTAAAAATAGATATACCATGTGATCCATTGGTTACACTCATAGATACTGACCCAAAGAATACAAAATCACTAATTTTAAGGGAGATGTATATACTTCTATGTTCACTGCAGCATTATTTACAATAGCTAAGTTATAGAAACAACCTGAATGCCCATCGGCAGAGTAGGGGATATAGAAGATGTGGTATATATACACAGTGGAATAGTACTCAGCTATATAAAAAAAAAAAGATGAACTCTTGCCATATGGACAACCTGGATGAAACTGTAGGAGATTATACTACGTGAAATACTTTAAGAGTAAGACAAAAAACAGATGACTTCACTTACATATGGAATATAGAGGGGATAAAAGGGAACTTATAAAACGAGGCCAAAATAAACACTAGAAATACGACTATAGAAATGACATTACTTGGGAACAAAAGAGGGAGGGGGATCAATGGTCTAGGGTAAAGGACTGGGTACTTTGGTGGTGGGTTTGATGTGGTGGCATACATCTAAGGAGGTAAAAAGCTATCCCCCTAGATAATATACAGTGTTATAAACCAATGTTGCCTCAATTAAAAAAAGGAAAACTGAGTACAAAAATGAATCTCAGCAATGTTACATAACTAACCTGGAAAGTCAAACAGCTTGTAAGGACTGATCCAGAAATAATTACTTATACACCCTACAGCTACCCCACGTAGCCCATAACTCAGTAAGTCAGATGCTTGCTCTTCTGAGATTCAAGGCTCCCAACAGGACATTCTGGGACTATCCCACCCTCTAGCTCAAGCTGCCAGTCATGCAGCTTGGTTCTCCTTTGTGTGTTAACCCCATTCATACTTGACTTTTCTTTTTTATCATACTCTTTATTCACATTCTTAACAATTTTTTATTTTTGAAAAGTTTATTTTTTAAAGTAATCAAAAGACTTATTGGTATAAAAAATAAAGAACAAATTAAAAGAGGAAAGGAGAAAGAAGAGGGGGAAAGCGAAACAGAAAAGGAGAAAACATTTTTCTAAACATAGTGAATAACATTTAAATTTTCCCGCATAAGGTGGCATACTTTAAAAAATCAGTTGCACAATAGCCATTTCTTCCTCTCATAGGTGAAATTACATTGAAAGATTGGGTGAAAACCCAAATTATGCAACATGTAATTTGTACTGAAACCTCAAGTTTCCTGGCACATCTTCAAAATTCTGTGGTTGACTTTATCAGATATAATGTCCAAAACTAAAACTTCTTTATACAACATAGATAGGTAGCCAAAACTTTGAGATAGGAAAACTACTTTATACCCTTAAACTAAGCAAATCAAATTTAAAGGATAAAATAATGTTTAAATTAAAAATATTTTTCAAAAACAATACATTTTAAATGGAAAACCAACTTACAGAAAAATCTAAACTCTAATTTCTCATGGTGAAATGAACAATTTATTCATAGGGGTCCTTTGAGGTAAGTAATCCCTGACTAAAACAAAAAGTTTTAACCTAGTGAAACAGAGGTAGAGTTCCTCAGTCATACCAGGAATAGTGCCTGAGGTAGCTATGTAATACTAGAGGATCACAACATCTCAGAAACAAAGCACAACTTCGTCATTAGCTAGAATTCTTTGTGGAGTATCCCTCTTCTCTAGTCATCCCAGGACATCTTCATTCTACTATAAACTGTGATTAAAAACTTCAGTGGTGTCAAACACAGTTTGCTGGATCCACTCTAGTGTTTCTGGTCCAGGGGTTCTGGAACTTGAATTTCTACCAAAGTGACCAAGTGACATGGCTCTGGGGGTGGGAGGGGGGTGGGTCACAGTTTGAGAACCACATTCTGAAAATCACCATGCTAAGTTCTTTTCCTGGCCAAATAGATTTCTCCCTGTTCTCTGGGCTTGCTTTCACTATCGCCCAATAAATCCTTCTCCCAATCATTTTGTGTGCACCTACTCACATTCATATACACACATCTCACAGGATTTTATCTTAAATCTGGATTTTTTTTTTCCCCTATAAACAGAAGGAAATGCCTTTGGAAGGAGCACAATGCTGCCTGTGCAGAGCAGCGCCTGTTTACACAGGTTCGAGAAGCACCAGTTTTCTGATACACACACCAGAATTGTGTATTCTCCCAATTAAACTTCATCCTCAAGGGCTATTGTTATCCAAAATGAGAATTTTTCAAACATGTATAAAAAAGCGTGAGTCAGTCTTTGTTAGAATGAGTAACTGGGAAAAGAGCAGCCTACTACGCACTTAACTGGGATTCATGTCAATATGCCTTTTGCAATGCAATTATTCTGAGTCTGCCTTGCTCATTATGTTTTTCCTAAAAGAAATGATGAACAAAGTTTTACTCTGGATTTATGCTATTATTTAAATTAGGTTTTAAATAATTTGGAAGATCACCAACTGTATGACTTAGCAAAAGATTCCAAGGAGTTATTTTTAGGGGGTGAGTGTGGTACTTGCAATGGAGTAACCAGGAAAACACTGCTATTTAAAAGAATTAGTCTTTTAAAATGTGTTACTTTAAACTGTTATTGGTACTCATTATATACTGAAAATCTTGTTGTTTTTAGTCACCCAACAATTTCAAAGTATTTTACCACTATATTTGAATACCTCAGATTTCCTTTACATGTTTCTATAGTTTGAGAGTTAGCTCTGTCATTATGACCAAACATCAAAATGATCACAGTAAAGATCGTTTAAAAGCTTGACAGGGAAAACATCAACAGTCATTAAAAAAAAAAAATTACAAGATTCTCCAGGGAGGGTGGCAAAAACTCTATATTGCATTAAGTAGTATGAATAATGCTCAATAATATCTGTGATGCCTGCAGTCTTGGTAACTCAAAACATTCCATCAAAACATCATCTTGTTAATATCACCACGTCAAGATGTCTAACACTTCCTTTACATCTCATCATCTTTCCATCACTGGCAGAACTGAAGTTTAGGAAAGTTATAATAATTGTGCATGATAACAACATATCAGTGAGCACAAGTCAGAAAACAGACATAACCAAAAAGTCTTACAGATGCACAGTAGTAGTATTTCAGGACTATAAAATAATAATAAAAATAACCAAAAGTGCTATTATTTATAAAGAGTTTGTAACACTTCCAGTAGATACATGGATGTTCTCATTTATAATTTCTTAAAATTGTAGAAAGTCGTTTCTTCATTATTCTCATTCTAAACTTTTACGACATTAGAAACTCAAGGAGTTAGTTTGTCCAAGATTATATAAGTGCTAAACAGCAGAGTCATTGTTTGAATTTAGGGATAACAGATCAGAAAGAACAAGCTTTTGAACTCTACATTATGTTTCCTACTCTTAGGTCAGAACTTCCTGTTCAGAGAAAGTGAGATTGGAGACTATGGCTATACTACATACTGGAGAGTACACTCAATCTTGATTCCAGGAGATCTTCACCATGGTTGCAGCAGAGTCCAAATAATGAGTGTGGGACAAGGACCTCCTCTCAGAAGGGCCTACTGCTTGGTATATTGCTTTGATTAGCCATCTTAAAAAACATCCTGTGTTTGGAGCAAGGGATCCCGTATTTTCATGAGCACCGGCACGGCAAATGATATAGCTGGTTCTTATTCTTGGGGTTGGCAACCCTTAGCACAGACCCAGAGAAATGACTGGAAGTACAAATGACCGCAAAGAAAAGAGAAAAGCGTCTCTATAGATAAACAATATTCATTTTACAGATAATAAAACTGAGCTGCTGAGAAATTAAATGTGTTGCCCAAAGTAGCAGGTTCATTACAGACAAGTTTAGGAATCAAACTGTCATTACTTGATTTCGAATTTTGTAAGGAGGGTGTAAGAATAATTTACCTATTTCCATGAGGTCTGTAAGGGTAAAAAATGAGATCTCTGAAAGTCCTTGTGCTATATAATGCCAAAGTAACGATAGCTTAGATTTTAGAAACTTGAAGGAAAAATGATAAAACCTTTAAGTCAATGAGAGTGAAATAAAGTGATCCTCAATCCCATGCTCTGCCCATATCATGCCTCCTGCCAAGCAAGGTCTTTTTGGATGTGACATTTAGCTAAGGCAAGAGATCAAGTTCACTGGCAAGGTTGGTCCTACTTGTCCTGACTTCACATTCTTGCAGCATTTTGACTTTCGCCTCACACTGTAGAACTATAAAGTCAAATTAAAAAAAGGCATGAGTAAGTGATCTTTTGAAAGTTCAGAAGATACTCATGGAGAAAGAAGTGTTTAAGAGAGTACTGTAAGACTTCTGATAAATAACACTGTAAATCAGCAATCTGGTCATGTTGACCTAAACACATATATAATTGATGATCAAAAGATTTTTCTGTTAAAATCTGAATTCCCTTCAGTATGTTCATTTTAAAGATGGAATTATTTTGTGTGTGTGTGTGTGTGTGTGTGTGTGTGTGTGTGTATGCGTCCACATGGGCATACACACACACTTTTTGGTTCAAAAGGAATTTGAGAATGCTTACAAATAGTGAAATAACACAGTGTATTTATACAAGTGTATGTTATTCTTCAGCAAAAAAGGTTGAAAAGCAAGACAAGTATGTACAAGAATTAGGGTGACACTTACAGGGCTTTGCTAGAAAGATCAAAATAAATAACTTCACAAACATCATGCTGTAAGTTCCAGTATACTATTAGCAATGGACCCACAAATTTGGCTTTCCAGTTTCTCAAAGTTACCACAATAAGGAAAACACTATTAGTTACAAGTTTCACAGTGACCACATGATAGGAATAGACTACTCAGCAGAGGCGCCGGCATCACCAGGGCCAAGAGTGACTAGTGGTTTGCAACTGAAGGAAACAGTGTCCTCACTCTGCCCCTCCTTTGTTCAGAAATGAGTCTCCTTCATGGAAGTCTTTCTTAACATGTGCTGATGGCACCTAAGCCAAAGTCAATTTTATTAAATCAGATGGAGAACAGTGGGTGCAACTATGTCCCTCGACTGACACAAGAGGATTAGTTTTACAAAAGTACAGATCATCCAGTAAAATTCATCCCATTTAATTTTTCTCAGCGGGGTTTCACATTCCACTTTTCAGTCACAAGGACTTAGAAGGTCCAGCCCTTGATGAGGATCAAGAACTTTTTTGTGAGGACCCAGACAACCATCTAAGCTGAAGATGAGAGTCACAAACATTTGTGAAAATTGACAACAGTAACTAAAATGCAGGCCTGAATAGAGGATCATTCTACTCTGCATATGGTAGCTATGATTTTGGCCAAAATTTTCACACAGTTGAGTTATTGTTCCCCCACAGAAACATATGAGTACTCACCTCCTAAGCCACAGAGCAAGACTTTCGTGCTTTAGTTGTGGAAAACATTTCATGAATTTGTTTTCAGTTAGCCACTGTTGTCATATAATATTCCCAGTGCTTGCCTCTCAAGCTTAACTTTAAGCAATTTATATCCCCAGCAAATCCTAAAAGCGAAATTAGCTGGTAATTCAACAAGTTTAATTGTTGCATGAATTTTTGGATATTACTGGATGTGTAATACTGATCTTAAGCCATTTTTTTTTTTTTTTTGCTTGTACCCAAAATCAGCTATACAAGTGTTGTTAAAGAAGCTAAACAGCTAAACATTAGGACCCTCGTTGCATGGCCCTTTCTAAGGCTTAAGTCTGTATTTGTTTCCTTGTAAGTTTCAAACCATACAAAACTCCACCACTTTAGAGAATATTTGACATCATGAGGTCCCACTGGTTGCCCCCATCAGCGATTTTTTTTCCTTATTTGTAAATGCATTTTGGCAAAATACAAAGAAGTTAGGCTCTGTAGTTAAAAGTCTCGTTTTAAAGCTCTGCATATAAACTGGAGATTCTAAATATTTCTGTGACTCTATTTACCTACTGTTTTTTAAAAAACAACAATAATAGCAAACATTATTATAGCAAGCCCACATTCTTTATAGTGCTGCTTTATAACCAAATGAAACACTGTTTAAAAAGTGGTGTACACCAGCTGACTTCCTTTTTCTCCCTCTGGTCCCTCCTTCCTCCCTACTATTCCTGTGCACACAGAAATCTTTTTTTTTTTTAAACTGGGCCTACTTCAGTAGCTATTCCTTTTATTCCTATGGCTTGAGAGTCTGTCCTTGTCCCTTAAGAAAAAAACAAAATGACTGCTGCCAGTTGTGCCTTGGAACCCCCTGACTCTTACTCATCACTTCTCATAGAAAATTTTACCAGTGATTTGCATTACTCTTGCCAGAAAGAGTTCTGGGCTCATGACAACAGAGGCACTGGGGTGCAATAGAAAGAGTGCAGGCCTTGAAATTAGACAGATGTGAATTCACTTTCCTCATTGGTAGAGTATAAAATGATCTACTTCGAATAGCTGTTGTAACATATGTGAAATATACCTTAAGATAGCTGTGTTTTAAAAGTTACTGTAAAGATTAAATTAAATACCAGAGATTCCCAATTAACCCCAGTTGCTACTTAAAATGATAGTTTTGTCTTTTATTTTTTCACACCTGTGCCAATCTATTGGTTTTATCAAGAGAAATGAGTAGCTACTAACAAAGATACTTTAGGGGAAAAGAAGCAGAAAAAGCACTGTGGAAGTTTTACTGTCATTTTAGCTTAATTGATTAGTCAAGTTAATAATGCTCTTTTCACCTCTTTCAAGAGGATAACTGAAAAATGAATGTATTATTTTCTAACTGAATTTTATCAATCCTTCCACAATAAAATCTATTGGTTTTCTTTCTACAACCGTTTGCCCCCGTTACAAGAAAATTAATTATAAAATTCTCAAAATTCTTTGCCTCAAGGAAAAAAATCCCTTGGACAAACATTATGTGTGCTCCCACAGTCTTTCTTGTTTTGACCTTAGAACACTGGGGGAATTATTTACATATTAGCTGACAACCTACCTACCAGGAATGTTCAGTTGCTTTAATGAGAACAGAGTGTTCATGCACCAAAAATTCCTGTGAGAAAGAGCACATGGATGTGGTGAGTTTTGGTAGAACTGATAAAATTAAAGAAAACACTCACCATGCCATCATTGAATGTCAAAGCAGGAGTTTCCCTTAAATTCTCAACAGCTTATTATGTCTAATTTTTAATGTTTCAAGGGATTGCTGTGTTTTGTCAATTTTGTAAACCAGAATCACGTACTGTTTATCAAAACACACTCTTGAGAAATATTAATATGTGTATATATGTGAATATATATATTCAGATTGATAGGCAGATAGAGAGATATTGGTATAGCTATATATACAGATATAATTCAGCTGGACAATAAATATTTTTGTTATTAGTAATGTTTCATTATTACCTGAACACTGGAAACTAAAAGATCATTTCCTTTCTGAGAGACATTTAAATCTTCAAAATTTCACTTATTTAAGATAGTATCAAGTACTGATGAGATATACAAGAAGTCTGGAGAAAGAAGCTAAAAGAGACCAACATGTTCTGGCAGAAGAAAGGAAACCACTTGAGGGGGGTGGGGGTTGGGGATACAGGTGACTGTAACCTAAAAAGAGATGGAGAATAAGAAGGTGTGAAATGAGTTGTTCTCAGTGAATTATTCCTACCACCTAGACCTCCTATACAATTTCAGGAATATCCATATTTCTTATAAATGCCAAATTAAGTGTCCAACCCAAATGCATGAATAACAGGAAAACACAGCAGCCCATGAGAACATCTGTCTATGGTCACAAGTAGAGCAAAACACATCCATCTGGGTTAGTCCAGGACTATGTTGTTTTGAAACTGAAACCTCTTAGTCCAGGAAAAACCAAGACACTCGGTTATTGTAATTACACATAGTGGGGTATAAGTACACAGTTCTATGTGGAGGATGCAAAATTGTCAATGTAAAGTTCTATCTGACACATTTTTTAAATATTTTAAACCATCCATGAGGAAGAAAAACAAATATATAACCATACCACATACTGAGCTGGATGGAAAAGACTAATTTTAATGTTTAAATTATTTTCTATTATCCCATTTTCAGGGATAAATTCTAAAAGAAACTGCAAATTAAAAAAAAAAAAGGAATGCAGAAAGAAGTGAGCAGATCATCACCATCCTTTTTACTTCATAAATCAACCTGAAAAATCAAACCCTTCACTGACTTAGCAGCCTAAAGGAACTGCAAATTTATCCAGAAGGCGCTCCTCCTGGCCACACCCCCTTCAATTAAAGCACATGGGATACTTGGGATTAGGAAATGTATTTCCCCTATGGAGACCCTCACTGCTCTGTGGGAGCCAGTGGAGGGGCTTGTGGGTCTCATGTTCAACTAGAAAAGTGGAAGGAAGCCCAGAGATGTGCCCACAGCAGCACCTGCTGCCAGGTCAGGCGGTCCTCTGAATGCTTTCTGCAACTTTGTGCTGGGCTCATTTCCAGTCCACTGAACATTTGCCCTAGCCAGTTTAGTGTGAAATGGTGGTTCTGAATCATTAGTCTGAATCAAAAGCATCTAGAAAATTAAAAACAAAACAAAACAAACAAACAAACAAACAAAAAAAACCACACAGATAAGTCCAGAACTTATCCCAAAAGCATGGAATGGAGCTGGGGCATTATGATTTTTATTCAAAAAACTCCCAAGAAATGCTGAAGCATAACAAAGACTGAGAGTCACTAAATCATAATATGATAAGAATATATTCATTTTATTTTGTTTTGTTTTAGACAAACACTTTTCTAGACATAAAATATTAATCAGCTCAAGATGCCCATTCCTACAAGGCAATCTTTCCAGTGGAAAAATATTTACTGGGTCATTGTGTTAGACATGGGATTTTTAAGGTAATGAAAGGGGGGGGGTCTCTCTCCTCCGTGAGTAGCATGGCCTTTCTTGGGATAGCAAAGAAATCACAGCTAAAACCAGTTCTACTCCAGGTTGTAGAGACAAATATTGTCTCCCTTAGCATGCTTTGTGGGAGTTCATGTCTCCTTGTGTATTCTTTATGAGAAAATTATAGGATCTAGATGGAGATATCACTCTAGATATTAAAATAATTTAAAAGCCTGATTTTAACCTAAATCCTGTTTCTGCCTATAACTTGGGCAAAAACAAAAAAAGTTTTCTCATGCTCAAACTCAGGTGATAGCACTGAGACAACCCCTAGGCCACGAGGGAGGCCCCAACATTATAATTTATTTTAATGTGAATTACTAGTACAGTGGATAAATATTTTTTTTGCATCATTTTTTTCCCAGAGCCATTTAGAATGTTGGTAATGCCTCATCTTACCTATACAGAAAAAATAAAAAAGAATCTAGTGAGCAAATCTTCTTGAGCTTATAAGAATTCAAAATGGGGGTCTCTCTGGTGGCTCAAGAGGTTAAGTCTAAGCACTATAAAGCTATCCTCAGCTCCTGCAACTGAGTTCGATCCCTGGCCAGGGAGCTTCCCACATGGTACAGCAGACCTCTCCTGCCTCACCCGCTGTTCCTCTCAGCAGTATATTTCAGTAGATCCACCTGTTCTGTTCCCCACTCTGTCTCTGGTGAATCCTCTCACCCCCTTCACCTCTGGCCTACACCCCAGCTCTTGCATGCATAAATAAATAAATCTTTTTTAAAAATTCAAAATGTATTTCAGTTGTAATGAGATTTGGAGAGGCAATATGAGAAAGTAAGAAAGAAACACAAGCTAAGAAAGAAACGGGCTAAGCTTTAATGAAATGGAACCCCAATATGGAGGTAGCAGGCGGTATACCATGTGGTGGTGGCTATTATAGTTATTCCCTCAGAAGAGCTGAGGGACTTGACCTATAGATTACTCTGCATTACTCTGCAGTAAGAGGGAGGGCTTCAGAGCAGGCTTCTTGGGTTTGGGCCCTGTCTTGTTTACTGCCTAACAGTATGATATTAGGTAAGATGAATAATCTCTATGTATCTCAGTTTTCCTAACTGCAAAATGGGAACAGTATAATCTAGCTCACAGCACTGCTGAGCAGGGTAGAGGAGATAACAGGTACAAGTTCTCAGGCTGCTTCCTGCCACACAGTATGCCTCGTAACTGTTAGCTACTTCCAGTTACTGCAAATTTAAGTTGACCTGTTTTAGACAACCCTACTTTTGCCAGGTTTCTCTTGTTTTCTGTCTCTTTCATCACAGTGATTTAAAAACATTATAATTATCCTCTTTCATCCCCCGACCTCTGACCTATACCCCAGTTCTTCTATGCAGAAAAATAAAATAATGAAAAAAAATATTATCTTAAGCACAAAAACTGTCAGGCTGTATGAATTTTATGACTGCAGTCAGGAGGGAGCACCACAAAAAATAGCATTACATTGAAAAGTGAGTAAAATAATAAAATAAACAGGGCTCAAGATACTGAAAATGGAAGATCACTTTGTTAAACAGACATACATTGGGAAAATTATTAAAATGCTATGTGGAAATTCTGAGAGGATTCACATGAAGAAAACAAACTTGTCTTAGTATTGGTTTGAGGAATTTGCAGCATTCTATTTGAAAGAAAGAAGACCTTGAAAGAGTCCTCAGAGCAATAAACTAACTTTTCAAACTATGCATAATGATATTTAATACCATACAGTTTTAATGCCAAATTAAATTAGTATAAATAATCTGTAATGTAGACAGACTGAATAAATAATGAAACATCCCCTTATTGGTACATTATGCAATTATTCAAGATAATCTTCATGGAAGTATGTAACAGCACTAAATATGCAGAGGATTGTAAGATGAAAAAAACTTAAACATGTTTCAGAATCAAATGCACAGAACAATTACTATCAGATTTTGTAAAATCAGATTAAGAGAAATAAAACTAGATCACATATTTGAAAATACTTCCAGTGTTTAAATGATAAGTCTTGGTACTTACTTTCATTTTTCTTTCTTACACTTCCCAAATTTTAAAAAGCATTTATTATTATTAAAATATTATTTTACATAAACAGGTATGAGTGATTAAAACATACCTAATTTCTAATGAGGATCACATATACAGAAAAACAGAATGAAGAGGGAACCACAATGGGAACAATGAAAAACTCTTCAAGTTGAGATAAACTTTAATATGAATGAGAATGTCATGACAAGCACTTGATTCCAGTAATCTTTTGGGACCAACAACCTACCCATGCTACTGTATTTCCATTGTCCCTCCTCCCGAAATCTTTTCTTCTTCAAGTCATGGTCTAAATTACAAGAACGGTCATTATAATTACCTTTTCACATGTCATTTCACAATCTATTAAAAATTGCACAAGTTTCGGGCTTCCCCGGTGGCACAACAGGTTAAGCACAGCGCTGTGAAGCTGTTGGCTGCTGCAGCTCTGAGTTCGATGCCCGGCCAGGGAGATTCCCACATGGCGCAGCAGACCTCTCCTGCCTTGCCCTCTGCTCCCTCAGCGGTATATTTCGGTCCATCTGCCTGTTCTGCTCTCCACTCTGTCTCTGGTGAGACACCTCTGGCCCCACACCTCTGGCCTGCACCCCAGCTTGCATGCAAAAATAAGAATAAATCTTAAAAAAATAATAATAATAAAATTCTACAAGTTTCTTCTACCAACTGGTTGGAACCATACTGGGTTGGAATCCAACAATCCACCTACTTATCAGAACACAGGGAGAAGCTTGTAGTTAACAGAAAGCACACAAAATAACCACAGGTGGGCTCTTAACATCACCAGGCAATCTTACTTAACATTCCTTGCACATACACCTTCCTCTTCTTTCTTTCAAATTTCCAACACCATTCTCTATTCTGCTTTTTAACCAATGGTCTTGCTTCATATTTTATTGTGGATAAAAAAGTACAATCAGAGAGAACATCCACTTGTTTCTACTAACACACCTTTTGAACTGCTTGTGTTTGGACCCATATACTTGGATGCCTTTCTTGTTACTATGAATGAGATACTGGCTTCCTCCGCATGTACCCACGTCCCATTCCGGCTTATTACTCAAAGAAAATGCACCAAAAACCATCCTCGGTCTTTTCTGCATTACAATTGTATTACTTTGCATCTTTCACAAAAGTAGAAAAATATCCCTAAACTGTTAACATCTTTAAAAAAAAATTCAATCGAACCTGTCTTAATCTTACTTTCCCCTTTCTCCCACCCCATTTTCTCTTCTCTTCACAGCAAAAATAGCTTTTCAACTTATCCACAAATACTTTCTTCCTCTCTCTCTCAAGTCTTTCAGTTTGTGTCATCCTTCCCTCATTGTACAAGAAATGTTGTCATCAAGGCCACCTACAACCTCCCATTGCCAAATGCAATGGTAAATTTTTATTCCTCATCTTACCTAGCCTATCAAGATCATGCTATATGTAATGCTTATCACGCTTTCCTCCTTAAAACACAGCATATCTCTCAGGCTATGTCTTTCATCCATTCAAAACTTTGCAATGGCTTTCTTTCTCAGGTAAAATCCAAAATCATGGGATCTATATGGCCCTATTCTGTACCATCTGGCTCTAATACCTATCCAAGATCATCTCCTAAAACTCTTTTCCTCTCACGACTCCAGCATTATTTGCTGTTCCTGGAACACACCAGGCACATTCCTGCCCCAGGGTTTTTACACTAGCCATTTTCTCTGACTAAAACACTTTTCTCCCAGATATCTATGGTTACATCCATACCATTTTTAGATATCTACTGAAATATCTCATTAATGAGGACTTCATGGTCTCCCTATTTAAATTTAATAACAATGTTGACATACTTATTACATTTCTATGCCTTCTTTTTCTTCATATCACTTAAAACATCTAACATGCAGTATATATGATGGATTTATTTTGTTACATTCTATTTTCCCCATACCAGAAGACAAGAACCATTGTCTATTTTGTTCACTCTTGCATCCCCAGAACCTAGAACAATTTCTGTACCTAGTAGGTGCTCAATAAATAACTGTAGAGTGAATACTGAATGAATTTCTATTTAAAAATAAAAAAAAGCTGAAAAAAATAGGCCAAAAGTTTATATAATAAGTCAGTATACGTCTGTGGACGTCTGTGTAGTTTGCAAACCTACTGCAAATCTGGCATATAGGTAGTTTATATGAACAACTTCTTGAAAGAAATGCCAGGCACAGTGAAAGCTCTGGGAAGACTAACCAAGAAGCAACATATTTAAATTCCACCATTCATTAGTTCTAGACTAGAGAGAGAAATATAGAGACATCTAGGAAAGATATGAGACTATTTCAATCCTTCTAATTTACAATTTATATTATAATCTATGATATACTAGAGAACTGAGCAGTCCAGACAATCACAAACATTTCCAATCTCCTAAGTTATCTTCAGATTCATAATTTTAGTTCAAATATAAGTATACCATATCATTTTTGTCTGCTGAATATATCAAATTAATTAATCTTGAACCATTTTTCTCTTAATTCCCTTCATTCAAAACATTTTGAGCCTTATTTCAATTATTTAGCATTTATATAGTATTTAAAGCAACAATTAAGTAATAAATTGTTACTGGATCTTGACATTGAATTACATTTCTTAATACAAATTTTGCAGAAACTGACAAATGCATGTGAGTCAAGGCATAACTAATAAACATTCCACCTTGACCATTTTGTTCAATGAGCAGTTGACAGTGCCTTTCTCCATCCCTGTAACCCACATGAACAATTCTAAAGCATGAAAATTCTGGGGCAATTCATGGCTTCAAAATGCAACAACAAAACCTAGCTGTTAGTTTTCATCAAACCAAGAGAAACACAATGATTTCATCATAAGGTCTTTTCCTAATAATCCACGTTTTCACTTTGGAGAACCTGCCTGTGAACTGTTAATGACAGAATGAGAATGATTCATGGACATAATCTGTAGCTTTTGCTGTTACAAAATTCAATTTGACATAGACAAGAAAAATGAGTATCATTCCCAGTAATGTTTGCTTTCTGATTTGTGAGAATATGGTCTTTCTTTGTATAATACAACTGGTACTATGTATACACAGCTTATTAAAAAAAAGGGAGAGTATTAAAAACTTGGAAAACAAAGCTCTAACACTGCATGGATGGCTTTCTCACCTTTCTGTTACACTAGCTACACTCCTCTGAACATTCCCTCAGTGGACTTTTTCTCCACATCTGCAAATTACTAGCAGTAACACAGCACCTACTGTGTCACTTAAGATCCAACAAGGAAAAAAGAAACCATATAAAGTATTTCAAGCAGAAAGAAACAGTTAGAACAGTGTTTGGAAGTCTGAAAGGGCAAAAGGAAGCAGCTGCTCTCCCTAGGGCCCCGGAAATAAAAGGGGGGAGGAGGTGGTGGAAGCCTGGAGCCTGCTTGCTAATGAATTTCTGGGATGCGTCAGGAGATTCTGGAAACACCAGCAGGGACCTCCCTCTGGCCTCCCTTGTCAGTATTAGAACTATAGATAAGGTGAAGTAGGTGCTGGGACAACTGGGATGAAGCATGTTTCACACCAGTCTGGAGATACAACAGACTGTAATGGATGCTCTAAGACAAAGGGGACCCTGTGTAATGAGTGCTGGAAACTAAAGAGGTACCATTCAAGAGGAGCTGAACCAATTTAGGGACTCTGCAGAAGGTGCTGATACAATCACTTGGCAAGTGCTGGATAGCTGAGGTGGCAGTGTTAGGACCACGGCAAGAGTTTTGTGGGTACTAGATGGACAGAGTATGCAGGAGTCCATCACTTGTTTCTGCTGTGGATGGAGGTCCAAAAGTTGAAAACAGGAAGTGAGTCACTTTCCCCCCTCCTTCATTTCTCAGTCTCTTGCCAGGATCTCTTATTGGCAAGACTTGACTGGAATCTTGCTGGGAATGAAGCCTGGAGAGGTAATCTGTGGAGTGTCAGAAATATAATACATATAAAGGCAAAGAAGGGAAGAAATGAAGGCAGAGGACAAACAGGCAAATGGTTGTCATAACTCCTATCTTCTATGCCAATTTTTCTATATCATTTATTTAACTATACTAAATTTTACTAGTAAGAAATTGGTATCTTGTTTCATCATCTTACTAAAGGAATGAATGAACACATAAATGAATGCATCAAAAAGCTATAAATAGAAAACAAGAACATTATATAGAACAGGTAATACATAAGATAGTGACTATTTAAATCTGCTATTAAGAAATTATGATTTAAAAAAGAAATTATGATTTTTCAACTTTTATAAATGTACACTTAGACTTAAGCAAATTACAAAGTATCTTTTCTTACTGTCATGAGGTCATGTTAATGTTCCACTTAAATGTTTATAATTTTGCTCAAATCCAATAGCTGCTGCTGCTGAATAATTTAGGCAAGAAGTACACAATTAAGGAAAATTGATTAGCCTATGGTCCATTAAAGATGACCTCTAGTTCAATCCTTTACTATACTATCTCTGAGATTCCCCTTGAATCTTCACTGGTCTTAGTGATTTGTTCTGGACTAACAGGACACAGGGAAAGCAGTACGCAGGCATTTCCAAGTTTAGATCACAAATAGTCTTGCAGCCTCTGCTCATGTCTCTAAAAAAATGTTGTTTTGGGTAAAACCAGTTGCCATATGAGAAGTTCATCAGCCCCGAGGCCACCATGATGGAGGTACTTCATTTAGGTGTTCAGGTTCACAGTCCCAACAGAACCCTGACTTCTAGTCATCCTCTGCAGAGTGCCAGAGATGAATGTGAAGTCCTCTTCTATCCTATAGATCAGTCCACCTGTAAGCTAAGATCCACAATCTATATTTTGATGAATAGAACCACCCAATCTTTACCTAAAACAGTTATTAAAGTGTTCAGTATGATAAAGTAGTAGTTTGTTTTGAGCCACAAAATTTTGAGATAGTTTATTACAGAGACAACAGAACATGTCTTTCTAATAGGCAAAAGAAATACATATTAAAGCAAACTAGCCATATTAAATGTAAATAGGTTGTGTGGCTAAAGTAATTAAATCACAAATCACAGTTCTCATGAAGCATCAAGGATGAAGTAGTCACATATTTTACCAATGGAACTGAAATTAATGTATTTGAGGGCACCTCTTTTGACAATGTGAATCTGACACAAATTGATCTTATGGTCCCTTGCTGTGATATTGTTCAAGGCACTAGGAGGGACCACAGCAATTTGTATTTGCAATTTTGCCTCAATTGGTATAAATTTCAGGCCCCATAAAACATAATCTGTTCCTGGGGCATATACATTAATAACCCTAAAGCTCTTTAAGTCCTTCTGGGTAATCTGTATTTTCTCCCTGAAAATAATTCAAATAGAAGAGGAACAGCTATGTTTGTAAAACTACTAGAGCATTACATATAGTAGAAATATAAACTGAAAATAATCCAAATGTTCCATACAAGATGAATAATTGAATAAATTATAAGCTTTCATTTTAGGGCATGATGTAATCTTTTAAAAATAATGACAAAGTCAAAAATCATGAGATATTGCTTATGGTATGTTTAGATAAAAAACCTAATCTTAAAAGTTTATATAAACTGCAACTGTAAGTATAAAGATGTATATATTAAAAATAAAAACTGGAAGAAAATTTGGAGAAGTGAAAACAGTCATGCTGAGTTGATGATCATAAGATGTAGTTTTGTCTTTATTTTTTTATGCACATTTCTCATCTAGTCTGCATCCATTACAGTTATCGGCAAGTGATGCAAGCTCTATCAGAAGTCAGTTTCTGATGCTTTACAGGAGATACCCTGTAAATTCTGCAGCTAAACTAAGGGAATTACTGTAATGCCCAAGCTAGGGAAAGCAGGCTGTGTTGTGGAGCATCACTTCTCACTTCTTTTTTTACAAAATGTATTGTGGAGAAATAAACTTGTCATTAGAAAGGTAAACTCAGACTTTGGGGGAAGTTTGTCTTCTTTCTATTCCCTTTTTGGCACAGTAAAACTGTTAGGAGCCAGAAATCAAAGAACGCACATTGTTTTCCTCCCCATCTGCTATCTTTACATGAAAAGGTTTGTGTCTACACACGGGCACATGTCTGTAGAGACATGTTTAAAGAGAACCTTAGCTACTGTACTAAGTTTTTAGATACTGGGAAGTAGTTAGAGCAGAAATAGCAAGATCTGGAGCTAGTTCTGGGTTCATGGTCAGCCAGTAATACGACCTGCAGTGACTCCAGAGAACTTCCACGTCTTCATCTATAAAATGAGGGATCTTCAACATGTGCTCACCAAGCCCCAGTCACCATCATGTGCTTCTGTACGCAAAGGAAATGGGCTCCACTTAAGGAATGGAGAACTTGTGAAGCCATGCTGCCCTCCGTGGATTTTATCTCTTTGTTATATCATAATTTTCAGTCAGGTATTTCCAGATGATAAAATTTCAGATAGAAAAAAACTGGAAAGGAAGCCAGGTTATCACACACAGGCAAGCAGTGACAGAAAGCAGGGAACACAGCTTTTCTTCTCCTTTCCTAACTCAGAAAATAGTAAACATAGTGATGGCTCCCTTCCATTTTTTTTTTTTTTTAAGTTTTCATTAGAGAGAAACCCTGGGGTTGGGGATGGGGGAGTGGGGGGAAGGGAGACATTTTAATCTGACCCCACAGCAAGTTTAAAAAGCCTCATTTAACAGCCCTCTTTCTCTTCACTGTACCCTTAAAAATTCACACCTGACTCAACCCAGCCCCAGCTGAAAGCCAACTCAGTCTCTGGTTCCTCTGGCTGAGGTCCAGCAGGCAAAACCATGTCAGAAACTTTATTTCCACATAAAACATCATTTTGTAATATTCAAGAACAATCAACATGTCTGCTTTTCAGACAGAACTTCATAATGTGAATTTAAAATTGACTACTCTGTAGTTTTCATAAAAAGCCATTCCAATACTTACAAGGGATTTGTGAAACATTCACAACATACAATTCTTCTAGTTTTATCCCTAAATCAATTCCAATCAAAAGGTAGCTTTAAAAGTAAAGCATATTACTCCAACTTCCTACAAAAATTGCCTCTGTAGGATGATGGGTTAGCACTAGGTTCCTTGTTTTTTTATTCATGGTGAAGATGAGATGTCACCATATAAGGAATTTCTCTATATTTTTTAAAAGTATAATCAGGAAACTTGTCCATTATATTACATGTCCCTCATATAAAGCTATGTATATCACATTATTCCCAGAGTTTGTGGATAGAATGTCTTCCTTCTAATGTTTTTGTTTATTTAAAAAAACAGTATCCCCGCATGCTTTTGGTTTTACCTAGATTCCTGGGGAAGTTTAAGTTAAATTTTTGTGCATTTGAAGGTATCTTTCTACATACCTGGATTTTGTTTGTTTAATATATAAGAATCTGCTCCCCCAACCCACCATATCTTGTGATTCTTATGTGGGCTTAGGTTTTCAATTTTATTGCGTATGTATTTTTGTAATTAAGGAAAAGGCAGGATCTAAATACATAACAATGTATTAGGGGTGTGTGCGTGGGCGTGAGTGTGTGTGTGTGTGTTGTGTGTGTGTGTGTGTAATGCATAGTATCATTAATGCATTTAGAACTGAAAACACATTGGCAGTAATTCAATGATTTCAATCATGGCTTAAAACACAATCCTCTTGTGTGGAGAACCAATTTCTTAAAACTGAATAATGCCTAAAACTTAAAGAAATATAGATTGGTACTAAATAAATAAAAGCGAGAACCAATTTCTTAAAACTGAATAATGCCTAAAACTTAAAGAAATATAGATTGGTACTAAATAAATAAAAGCAAATAAATCTGATTGAAAGGTAAGTCCACACCTTTACCTGATAGCTACCTTTTCACTGCAGCGAAAATCTATAGACACACCTCACAGAGGGAGGTAAACATTTGATATTACCAATCACTCAGTAGTCATCTTTTTTAAATACAGAAACTGACACATTGAAGCGGTGAGTTATCTAAAAACACTTGCTTCGTTGGTGATCAGTACAACACCAGATCTCAGGTTTCTTGATCTCCAGATGTTTACTTTTTTCACAATGGAGATATCAACCCCAATTCTGACTTAAAATTGTGGTGTCTGAAAGGGTGAGTGATTTAGAATTTTGTTATCAATAAAAAACAGTCTAAGATTTTTTTTTTTAATTAACAAGGTAGAAACATTACTTTGTCTCTTTTTCCTTCCTCTCAGACCTATCCCTCTTCTTTTCAGGTTTGCTTGCACGTGGTCTGTGCCTTCTCCCTTCCCTGTGCAAATTTATGAATCAAAATTTTTTGACCTTCTGAGAAAAGAATTACACAGATCTGCATTTTTTGTACGTTAAATAAGCATAGCTAAGGTAAGATTCTATGGAATCTTAGTGATAAACTTTGTTTTTCTTTAACTGAGAATTTTTAATTGTTGAGTTGACTTTGATTTTTTTAATATACATTTTTATTGTTATTTATGTCTTTTACATTTTGTATTCTCCTTGGGTAGCCCACCACCAATTCACCCGTGATCCATCTCCATGGTCCCTTGTGTTCTTTTCTATTCCATTTTGTGCCCTTACCCTCCCTTCCCCCTGCCCACCCCCACTCCTAGTTGACTTTGATTTTTAACAATACACATACTGAAATCTTTTCTCCATTTAGTAAAATGTACTAAAATGTTCTTCCATACCAATAAAACTGTGGACTGAATTAACTTGGGATGTTGTTTATTTTGCAAATATCTCCAGATATTTAGAGTATACAAACATTTTTTTCTTGCCCACTAAAGTATTACACAATTTCTTTTATAGAAATATTTATTTAATAAAAACCATTTCAATAGAAGCAAATTCAAGGACTATAAGAAGAAACACCACTCTTAGTGGTGAAACCCATAAACAGCAAAGTCATAAGCACAGACTAACTTCCAATTATCACACTGACTCATCCTGGTAGAGAAGAGAATAACAGGAAGATCTAAAGTTTGGGTATTAGCAAATGAATCTCAAGAAGACTATATACATCTGGAGGTTCTTGAGGACTTCATTTATCTGGGGAATAGAAGAGAGTGGTGGGAATAGAAGCAAACCATTGCCAAAAAGATACTGATCAAGGCAATGTACGATCCCCTTTCATTGAGAACTGGGAAAAACCTAGCACTAATTAAACTAGTGCCAGGGTAAAGTCCCAGGGACTTTTCAGGACCAGAAGTAAGCAGTGGATCCAAAGGCAGCATGGGAGATCAAGAAGGATAAAAAGTCAAATGTATCATGCTAGCTTGGGATATAAACAATGAATAAAGCAGGCTTGCCAAGGACTTGAGTTTAATAGATGTTGCTCTACTAGTGGGCCAGAGGGGATGAAGTGGATCAATGGGCCAATGTAAATATTCAAGTCTTATTCAGAGAAGTAAACACTTTGTCCAGGCTCCACCCTTTGATTATTCAATTATGTTTTGATAAGCTCCTGAAGTTGTTCCCTGGTCTGAGCCTCCATTCTGGAGTTCTTTATTTAGATCTTTGCCCCACTTTTAATCTCTCCAGTTGCCTTTTAATGATATAAGATTGGCGGTGGGGGGGAGTTACCAAGTTGTAAGTCAAATTACACATATATCACCCAATTAATTCATAAGTAGAATAAATCCACCAAGCATAAGCAACTTGATATAAAAGCCACTTGATATAAAACAAATCCTTCAAATGGGTGACAAAATAGGACTAAAAAAAATTGGATTAGCATTCATTAAAAAGGGACAGAATGAATAAATCCTTTGTCCATAAAAACATGATACTAAGACCATGCAGACCAAGGATTTTCTAAATTATTACACATCACAAAATACTTTGAAAATGTAATACTAGACAGGTGCTTTAGATATTAACACAATAATAAGGCCTTGTTTGGGATAGAAAACAAATGACTCAAAAAAACGAGAAGAAAAGATGAATAGGCACTTCTCCAAAGAGGACATACAGATGGCCAGCAGGCACATGAAAAAACGTAATCATCACTTATCATCAGAGAAATGCAAATCAAAACCACAATGAGATACCACCTCACACCTGTGAGAATGGCCCATATCAGAAAGACCAGAAAGAAGTATTGGCAAGGATATGGAGAAAAAGGAAACCTCTTAGCCTGTTAGTGGAAATGTAGAATGGCCCAGTCCCTATGGAAAATTGTGTGGTGGTTTTCAAAATACTAAAAATGGATCTACCATATGATGCAGTAATTCCATTCTTAGGTATCTACCTGAAGAATACCGGAACACTAATTTGGAGGGAAACTTATATTCCCATATACACTGTAGCACTATTTACAACGGCCAAACTATTGACACAACATTATGCTCAAAAACAGTTGCATGAATCAAGATACACATGGAATATTACTCAGGTATTTAAAAAAGATAAATCTTCGCCATTTGTGACAAGATGAACTGAACTGGAGGGGATTATGCTAAGCAAAGTAAGTTAGAAGGAGAAAGACAAATACAGGATGGTGTCACTTATATGAGGAATACAGAGAAACAAAACAAAGGATCAGATAAAGTCAAACCAATAATAAACCCCAGAAACCTGACTGTAGAACTGAGGCTACCAGAAGAAGGCCCACTGATACATTGACAGGCTCCTAAAACATCTCTCCACATCACAGTCTAGAAACATGGGGGCTATCCAACAGTATAAATTTATAAAAGCCAGACAAGGTTTTCAAACTAGTCCTCCATGCCTAGGCAGACTAGATATTCAGCAAGAACACCTAGGTACTGGGCAGCATCCATTCTAATAGGCTAGTAACCATATCATATCCATTGTTGAATGTTTTAAATATTACTCTACACCTAGGAAAGTGTCAGTCTAAGTCTATCCAGGGAGTTGATTATCTCTCTTTTTTAAAATCATTAAAGATGACTAGGTATTTTTAGGTAGAATGGAATTTATGTTTATTCTTCTTTTTTTAAAAATACATATATATTTGAAAGAGAGAGGAGTAGCACTGTGGTGTTTGAATTGATGTATCAAACAAAAAGATGACCTTGATAGACATTAGTCAGATCCAGAGGAAGGCTGATACAATCTGAAATTAAAATTGGAGAACAATGAATGTGGTAGCCAGGATCAGATGTACATGGGGCAGGAAAGGCCCTTCAGCTTGTCTGCTGCATGGTATCATGTAGTTTATGAAGTGGGTTCTAGAAGTTGAGCTATCTGAGTTCAAACGTCAGTTCCACACCAGTCTTTAAGGAGAAGAAAGGCAAAGAATGCTTCAGATAAAAAGATGATAACATACAGAATGTGGAGACAAGGGTGAGCATGGCTCAACCTGGAAGCAACAAGTAGTTCAGGAAGATGGTGCCACAGCAGCAGGGCAGGGGCAGAGGGAGGAGGGCTGTGTAAGTGCCAAGAGGGAGGGACGCAGAGGCAGCCTGCAGGTCCTGAGTGACATGATGACACAGCATGGAGAACTTAAACTTTCTCCTAAGAGAAAGAATATATAGAAGAGTTTAAATTAAGAGAATGACAATATCCTTTTCATTATTAATATTTTAGAAAAATGGAAGTCAAAGGTGGGGTAGAACTAAAGGCAAGGAAAAATGAGAGCGGTCTGAACTAGGAAAGTGATCACGAGGATGAAGAGAAGCAGACAGAACCCAATTCATTCCTCAGCTTCAAAGCTACCTAATGATTACAGGTTTTGCACTCAAATCCCCTTGGAGTCCAGCTAAAAAAGAAAAAAATCTTGCCATTTGTGACAAGACATATGAAACTGCAAGGAATTATGCTAAGCAACTTAAGTTACAAGGAGAAAGATAAATATTGAATGATTTCACTCATATGTGGAACATAAAAAGTGAAACAAAGGAATACACAAAACTAAGCCAAAACAAACCTTATAAACTTAGAAATCTTGCTGCAAAATAAAGGTTACCAGAGCAGGAGGTTGGAGGGAGGGGATGCAGTGAACTCTGGTGGAGGACTATGGGTGCTTTGGTGGCGGGTGTGGTATAGCAACATGCAACTGAAGAGGTGAGCACCTACATCCCTAAATCTTGTACAGTGTTGCAAATCAACACCACCTCAATAAAAACAATACAATTGAAAAAAGAGCATGAGGAATAAAAAGAATAAGAGAACTGTGTGGAACATTTAAGTAAACAGAATCATAGGTGAAGCATCTGAAGAAAACAGAATGAATGAACAAAAATCAGGAAAACCATGAGGGTATTAACGCAGGAAAGGAGCAGTATTATTCACAATACTATGATCAACCATTTATTCTGAAGGATATTAAATTATAACCATATACATTTTATCTGCTAAAATCATTGAGCTTATTACTTACTGCATCATTATCATAAAGGACCATTAAATACGTGTTAGAAGAATTTTAAAGTCATAGCTACCACAAAACTTTGTCCTTGAAGAATTGAAATTTGAAGAACACACTGACATTTCCACTAACTCAATGTTATCGACTTTCGAGCCCATCTATAGTCTACAACCATTTCATCCACACAAAATTTGTTACCTAGATGAGGTATTCTCTTCATCTTTTTCTGCTTATTTCAACTGAACATCCCTCTAGGTATGGCTAAAGCTCCACCACTTCCCACAGTCCTACTGATTTTCAGCCAGCTTCTGACATTCTGGGTACACATCTCTTCTGTGTTTGAGGAAGACACTTCACTCTGCTGTTGACTGACTAATATACAATTATTTTTCCTGGTGTCCAATGATTACAGTTCAAGCAAAGATTTATCATACTTTCAAAGAAGAGGGAATTAATGAAGAGGATTATCGCAAATGACATGATTAAATGATGCACTCAATACAGTACTTCCTCCCTTTAGTTATTTATGAGCACAGATACCTTCAAATAGACCAGGATCCCCTCAAGGCTATACATGAATTGCTCTTTAACCCCAACACCCAACCCAGGGAGAGAACATGGAGGATTACTTGAAGTAGTTGTTAAACAAATAAACGATACTACCAACAGAACATAGATTGCGCTCATCCTCAAAATGCAATGCTGCCTTTTTAAGTACTGTACTGTATTTATCAGGTGCTTTTACAGCTTTCCTTCTTCATTTTCATTCTAAGGCTACCCTGGACTTGCTGACATAGTTCTGGAAGGGTTTACTTTTATGATAGATGACATGCAAAACTTTGCACACCCATCACAAATACTGGTTGTTATTACCTTCAGCAATTAACAGATACTTAGTTTTAGTAAACCCTAGATATACATGCAGACTTTCAAGAAATTATTTTTGAAAAACTTAGCAATAACATGCTTTTAAGTTTAAAATAATTCTAAGTTGTCTTTTGCCCTCCATATTAACAAACAGTGGTGGGATAAGATGGTCTTTAAACAGATCCTGTCTTTATTATTGCTAAGACACAGACACAAATATGATGTTTACATGAGCATCCCTGGTGGCGCAGGGGTTAAAGTCTCAGTGTTACCAAGCTATCGCTAGTCACTGCAGCATTCGATCCCAGTCCAGGGAGCTAACCTACATAGCACAGCAGACCTCTCCTGCCTTGCCCACTGCTCCCCTTAGCAGTATACTTCACTCGATCTGCCTGTTCTACTCCCCACTCTGTCTCCGGTGAATCCTCTCACCCCTGAACTTCTGGCCTATACCCCAGTTCTTGTATGTATAAATAAATAAAAATAAATTTTTGAAAAAAATAAAGAGTGTAAGTTATCTACAGAAAGAAAAATGAGAAAACAGTAATATACTTGAGTTGCCGCTAAAATTTTCAAATTAGGTTTAACTAACAATTATGACAGCATAATTCCTAGCTTCTGTATAGTATCCATGAAATCATATTAAAAATAAATATTATGAAGGGGGGTTGAAGCACAAAGGGGTGAGGGCACCCAATGGACTATGCCGGAGGATTTTCGGGACTTTGATGGTACGTGTGACGTAATAAGACATTTGAAGAGCTGTCAATTTATACCCCTAAAACACATACAGTGTTATAAACCAATGTTACATCACTAAAAATAATTTTATTAACAATTACTATTATGAACTAGAGATAATTGAGCAAATAGTTAAGGAGGGTATAAAAAGAGCTCAGTGATGTCAGGGATAACTTTAAGAATATAGCAGAAATGCATCATTATCACAACTAATTATTGTTATGTAAAGCTCAGACACTAACATAGGTGATGCAATACCAATCCTAAAATTAGGCCCACTGAAGGTATACTGACAAAATGGGCTTAGGTTTTTTTGAAGGAGTCATGGACACCTGCTCTTTGATCTGTTTTTTTAATTGCAGGGAATTTTTTTTTAAATTTACCATCTTAGCTATTTTTCAATGTACCTTTAAATAGTGTTAAGTATATTTATATTTTTGTGAACCAATCTCCAGAATGTTTTCAAATTGCAGAACTGAAACTATATACCATTAAACATTTCTTATTTCCCCCTCCCACCAGCCCGTGGAAACTTCCATTCCACCGTTTCAACGAATTTGACTACTGGATACCTCATGTAATAGGAATCCTATAATGTTGTCTCATTAATCTGTTTTTCAAGTTTAATTGAAACATTGAATAATTAGGGAGAAGCATCAGTTATATTCTAACTACTTATTATGCAATACACTATACTAATTTCATATTATTAACTCAAAGAGGTAGGTTTTATGCCAACTTTAATATTGAGGAACCTGGGGTTCAAAGGGTGAAGCATCTTGTCAAAGTTCACTCCTTTAATAAGCAGTGGGGGGGGGGCACCAAATCCAACTTTATCCAACTTTGATGCTCACAGTCTTTTCAACACACCAGGTTGACTTTTGACGTATTTAATATTTTCAGAGGATTTCAATCACCTACACACTTGAAGCAAGTCAGAGTGATGTTTTGGTATTTATTTTTACATTTGACTTTGTATGCTGCACCTTCTTCCTTTAATCTATTTTATTCTATACAATGCCTCAAGGTATTATATTCTGAGTTTATTCTAAACCATGCCCCACAAACTCACACAATACCAATATCTTCCCTTTTTCCTTTCCAAACAAGGTTCAGGGAAGAAGCATGTCACTTGTTCAGTTGATTTGGAAATGACACAATTTCCTAATGCATAGTATATTATCACTAGTGAAAAGTATATTAATTAATTTTTTAGAGATATAGTTTATGTAGAACATTATATTAGTTTCATGTGTACCACATAATAATTTAATTTATATGGATTGTGAAATGATCACCACAGTAGTTAATATCCATCATCACACAATTTTAATTTTTTTTCTTGTGATGAGAATTTTTAAGATCTACTCTCTTAACAACTTCCAAATATGCAGTACAGTATCACTAACTACAGTCAACACATGTACATTATATCCTCAGGTCTTTTTTATTTTATAACTGAAAGTTTTTATCTTTTGACATTTTTCATCTACTTCCCCACCCTGACCCCCATCATTAAAAGTTATTAATTTTTCAAAACAACACTTACAGTTGTGGAAATGAACCCCAGCTGTTTCAGTTCAGGAACATTATCTTAATGAATGGAAGTCACTCCACCAGCACCAAAGACTCTCTCCAAGCTTGCCTTGCTCTGTGTGCCTCAAATGAACTGCTGCTTAGGGAACCAGCTGGGACCTGAAGTTCTCCCAGTGTGGTTCCAAGGTGCCCAACCAGAAACCCCAAAAGGCAAGAGAACTACAATTCCCACAATTCATACTCCTCACCTGAAACCAAGAAAAGTGGGCAGATAGCAACAATTTCACTCTAGGAAGAAAGAGTAAGTAGATGGAAAAGCAAAACGATAATTTAAAAAAAAAAAATCAGGTACACAGATCTAAGAACAATTTGTAACTATGGACCTATATCTATAAAAGGGAACAAAAGTGGTTTGACGTTTGCCAGGGTGTAAGAAGACGCCCTCAGTGTTGGCAAGAACTAAAAATCTTCATACAAACAAATGGTCACGCAGCTGTGGAACCTGCCCCACTGGATTCTCTTTCAGTGATTCAGAGCTGAGGATGCCTCTCCTTTGCCTAGCAGGTGAATGAGGACTTCCTGGGTGAGGCCTGACAGCCTCTAGATCCTTCTACATCAGCACTGTAAACACTCAGAGGTGCTACAGGTGCTTTGACCCTTTATCTTCTAAGTGTCTTGAAGGTTTTAAATGTACTTCTAGAATGTGAGCAAGCTGGTACCCTTGTTGATTTTCCCTTTCATTTCCCTTCTCATTTCCTAATTCTGTGTTTTGCTTCTGCACATCCCAGCATTATTTCTGGTTTTTCAAAATTCAAAAGCCAGAAAATTGGAAGGGAAAAAGGAAAAGCAAAATGTAAAACTTGAGTAAAATGACAGTTGCAATAACTGTTTCACTTTGCAACATCAGAAATAGTGGTAAAAACAAACATCAAACCCAAAAACGAAGACATGTGTTTCCTCCATTTGAACACACAGCTTCTTTCTTTAGCCTTTTATTTCCTGTTAGATACAGCCCAGAAAATGGATAGAGACAAATCCTGACTTGGGCTGGACCCAAGAAACATAATGGGAGGATTCATCTAAAGCAAGCAGATGCAGAATGGTAACAAAGGAGAAATGTCTTTTCCCTTTTCTACTTGTTCTCTCCCTCCTTTCGACACACCAACCCCTCCTGAGGCTTCATGCTGCCCAAGCTACTTAACCCACCCAGCATTCATTCTGTTGACGTTTTCTCTTGGGTTGTCCTGCAATCCAAACATCGCCATTCTATTTTCCTTGTCACAAGTCCCTCAGTCTTCCTACTAGAACCTAAAATTCCTTTATGTTATTTATATTCCTTCCAAAACAAATGGCTGTCCATCTCTCCAAACCCTACATATTTTGTTCTCTATGCTCTTTCTTCTCCCTGAAATATTCTTTGCCCACATTTAAATATTCAGATCATTCCTTTCTTTCAAAGCTCAGCAGAAAAACTCTTCTCCAAGAAGCCCTCCCCAGACTGCCCAAATCTGAATTATACTTTCCTTTCTAAATATACCATACTAGTTCACCTAGTCTTTTTCTAACACATTTTATACCCTGTTTCATGTTTCATACGTATACACAAACGTGCAATCTTACCTTCCTATTTGAAGGCAAGGCTTCTTTTATTCCCACCTCACTCAGATAAATAATCAATGAATTAAATAACTGAGATATTCACTTTAAGCTGTTGATACCTACTACCGTCTCTATCTCTCCCAGAAAACTTTCGCCTGGAAGGAATACTGTTATTGGAAACCCCTGTTGTCTAATCTGATACAGCTTCCCCAACCTTTATTTGCAGAAAGGTAACATATTAAATCTATCAATTTAACCCCTGACAGTACTTGAAAGGAAAGCTCTAGTGGACTAGCATTAATTTCCTCACCGGTTTTGCCCCATACTGTGCACTAGGCTTTCTAACAGCCTCCAGTCCCACGGCTGCATCTCTGAGTCTCAGCCCTGCTTCCCTCTATCATTGGAGATTGTCAGCTCCAGCTCACTTTCTGGCTCACTTCCCTTATAATCTAATCTCTTGGCTCTGAAGCTGAAATTTTGTACTTTGGACTCCTTTAAATAGTTGTTAATCTATTAACAACTGGGAGTGGTTAATCTATTAACTGGGAGTTTATCTCTCTCACCCCTGGAAGGGAGTTCTCTCAGCAGTTGTTAGTTCCTCACACCTCTGCCTCTGTAGAGTTCTCTCAGTCCTCACACATTTTAGTTATCAGTCACCGTAGAGGAAGTGAGGCTACTAGATCTTGCTGACACACAACGAGATTCTGTGGGTCACAGACACAGAGTCAGTGCTGGTGAAGGTTATTGTCTGCAAAGTCTTCCCTACTCCCCTTTATTATGTCATAAGGACTGTGTGAACACAATCTATCCAAAATTGGGAACAAAATTCATCCTCAACACATGGCTCAGGGTTCTTAAGAAAGTCTTTTTGACTTCAAGATGTTTTTATTTCTCCTCTGATAGCACGACCCAGAGCAGCCATGAGATTTATTGTAGGTAAAAAATAAGTAGAATATGAACATATGTTATTTCGTGACAGATAGGAAAAGGGTATGGAAATCCATTCCCTTCTACTCTCATGTATGAGAAGAAGAAAGTCAGAAGTGGAGTGGGACTTTAGGGGCCTTCAGGAGAAACATTCTGGTAGGTACTGAAGAGTCAGTACATCCGGTACAGAGCCTCCACGTTCAGTTTGACAGGCTATCTCACTCTCTCCTGTGTCCGGCTGGGAGAGTTCATCAGGGACTGACTTTATCTACACCCTTCAATGTGGGAATATGAAGATGCTGAGAAAACCAAGAGGGTCAGTGCACCTGCAGAGGCCAGGGTTTAACACAAAGAGACTACATGTCATGACTTGAGAAAAACGCAATTATTCATCAACAGGCATTATACTTGTATAATGTTCCCAAAAGACCTTCTGATCAAAAATCAGAATCAAACCAGACTCTCTGCAGTATGTAAACATTCAGGACCCAAAGGCATCACATGGAACTCAGGTCTCCTTCTTTTTCCACACAACATAATGTTATATCTGTTTTCCTAAACTCAGGTGCCATCTTGGACATAAATCAGAGAAGGAGAAGAAACTGTAAGCCTGAGAAGAAAAAAGGAGCCAGTCACTCCAAAAAAATATTTAAAAGAGGGGCCTCTCTGGTGGCACAGCGGTTGAGCACTGTGCTGTGGAGCTGTCGGCAGCGCGCGATGCGAGTTCAACGCCCAGCCAGGGAGAATCCCACATGGTGCGGCAGACCCCTCCTGCCTCGCCCACTGTTCCCCTCAGCAGTGTATTTCTGATCTGCCTGTTCTGCTCCCCACTCTGTCTCTGGTGAATCCTCTCACTGCCCCATGCCTCTGGCCTGTATCCCAGCTTGTATGTATATAAATAAATCTTAAAAAATATATATATTTAAAAGAGTCTGTGATACACTGAATACCTTCAAAATTTGTTTCAGCCATTCACAGTCCAATGGTAGGAATCAACATGGAAGCTGAAACACAGTGACTTACTGTTCTGGCCAGCCTGGTAGGTAAGGGAGAGGCAAAGCTTGTGAAACGGCTATTCAGACACAGTTATCTGGGACTTTGAATAAGGAGCTGGTGACACAAAGAAGCAGAGATAGAGGAGAATCCACTCATGGCGTGAGCAGAGGCAGCTGTACAAACAATGCTGTGCTCTGGATGTGGATGTGGCAGCCGTGGAGAACAGAGTCCAGGACTCTGAGTTGCTCTTGCAAACTGTGGTGTCTAGGGCTTAGCAGAAACAACACATTTATCCAGCGGCACTATTTTGGCTGCAGCTCTGGCTTTACAAGATGTGTGCCTGATTCCCCAGTCCTCCCCCAATTGTGGGCCTAGACTTTGGCATGCTGCTTTTCAATTTAGAGCCATCATCTGCTATTGTTTGGAGCTAAAAACTGACTAAAACATGCATCTAATGCAGTTCTTAACGCACTGTCACAGATCTCACTCCCTGCTATATTTAGACTCTATCAGATCAAAGATAGGATCCTAGTTATCTCTAAATATCCAAAAGCTCCATGATACCTAACTGTAGTACATATTTGTTGATCTAAATTGAACTGACCAGTAAAATGAGGAAGTCTTGCTTAAACTTCCTTGTAACTTAAAAATTCTCTGACCACATGAAACTGTCAGTTGCTTATTAATGCAGACATTTTTTTTTTCTCCCAATGCTGCAGTGGGTTTGGAATTTAAACTTTACTCCCCTCTCCCTCTGTACCTAGTAGGGAACAGAATTAGTTATTTCCTACACAGAGAGAGGAAAATCAAACACACAAAAAGTAGTGTGAATAGACCCAGGGTGTTATTTAATAATCAAAAGGGGACTTTTCTTGGTATCCTTCAATGACCTATGTTAAATGTCACTCATGTTTTATCTTTGTGGTACAAATATACCATAAAGAATGATAGGAAACTGCTCTATTCTCCACACGCTCAGAGTTTTCTCAGTATGAGGCTATCTTGGAAAGAGAAAGGCGACATTTGCAAACTTAGAAGTTCCCCCTGGAGTTTTTTCCTCTGTCCTCTTTAAATATATATTTTCTTTCAGTATATATCGATTCTCAGACTCCTGGACTGTCCATGACATCCGTTTTCTGCGCCACTTTGTCCCCGAGTCATGATTGCACTGTAACTTTCCAAAAATACTTAATAATGATTCCATTTACCAGTTAATTTCAGCAAATAACACAAATCATACCAAAATGTTAGGACCAAAGTTAATATAGGTCAGATTGAGCTTATTGCTCTAGATTAAGGAAAGTGAGCCAAGTTCGGACAATTTCATAATTTCCTTCATTGCATCTTTTTGCTACTTATTCAACCAGAAGGTGAGTCATCCTTAATTGACCCCCACCAAGCTGTAGTTTAGAAGTTCATTGCTGTTTTCTTTCATTTGTTGCTTTCCAAATTACACACAAGAAATATGTGCCAATTCTTTGCATCATCATAAGATGTTTCCAAGCTGCCCTTTTACAACTAATCAGCAACAGAGACTCCTCTGCACAGTTTTTCCTGGAATCTTATGGACAATTTTTGCCTTATAAACACAACCTAAAGAACTGTCCATTTGTTGACTCCTCTTTTTTTTTATAGGTACAAGTGCTACTTTCACATCACGATCACTCTTTGGAATAATCTTCAGCTGCCTTTACATCAACTTTTCTGAAGTTTACATGATTATCCAGGAAATTTAGAAAGAGTATTTTTGTCTCTAAGTCCTAAGAATATATAGAATTTTATGTTTCTTGATTAGAATACTAATTTTGTTTATTCCATTAACAAGTGTGTGTGCCTATAGTCATACAGATGATGTGATCCTCATTTTAGGAAGGAAAAAAAGTTTACTTTGAGTCTCTAGAATACTAGATCTATAAAGCTCATTATCTAAAAAGCAAGGGAAGGGATCAGCAGATATTTCTAATTCATCTGTCAAGAGTTTAGATAATACACTCAATAGAGAACTACTTGAACATTTTAAAATTTTGCACAAGAAGGTACAATGTATTTTGAATTTTAACACCCATTCACACAATATCACGTACTGTGGAAACCATTATTGGCATTTTTCAGGAGTAGTTTACTTTTTCTGTTATTAAAGCTCCATAAGAAAGTAGCAGTATATTTCTGGGAATACTGCCTCTTATTTTGTATGTTCTAGTAAGTATTAAACCACATTGAGTTCTATTGTCTAACTTGGAATTAAGAAATTGAACCCCATAGAGACACAGATAGGCTTACCTATAAGGCGCAATATCACAGTGTTCTCTGGCATAGAGGAGGACTGCCTTACTCCTCTTGCCCATTGTTGCACTAGCGAGGCACAGAGCAGGTTTTCTCTGATCTGGGCAGATGGGTAAAGGAGAGTCCTGGAGCCCTCAGTGGATTTTTCAGGCTTTAATGCTCTTTCTACACCACTTGTAAAGAGGCAAGCAGGTGCAGGGCAGGTAGGGAGACCAGGGGCCGGGAGGCTGGGAGGCCTCCAAGCCTCCTGGGAAATATTTACTCTTTCTGGGCTCTCTGGTGTTCTCTAATGGTCTCTCTGCTGGTCTCTACTGCACCCGTCTGCTGCTCCATCCTCTGCCGCAGCCCTCATATGCTCTCCCAGTTTAGGTGTGCCCATTACGCACACGCACACCACACTCCAGGTGCTGCCATCAGGCACACGTGTAAGCCCACAGGGTAGATCAATGATGCTAATGTGGGGAGGCAGAAAAGCCTGATCACTTCCATTTACCCTACACCCATCCACTACGATGTAGGGATTCCCATCCAGGATGTCAGAGCCTCTACGAGACTGACTGCTTATATTTCCACATATCCTTCTGGTGTTAACATGTTCACTCTAGATATATTTATTTTCAGTTGTTGCAAGAGCCAATCACCACAAATACAGTAGCTTAAACCACACAAATCATCTTCTTAAAATTCTAATTCCATGGCTAAACTCAAGGTGTCAGTAGGAACATATTCCTTTCCAGAGGCCCTGAGGGAGATTCCATTTCTTTGACTTTTTCAACTTCTAGAGGTTATTAACCCTTAGCTCAGATTCCCTTCCTCTGTCTTCAAAGGCAGCAACAGCAGGTGAATTCCTCTCAACTCACACCTTTCTGGTCCTTTTTCTATCATCGCTTCTGTCTCACTTTCCCTATCGCCCACTCTTTCACTGACAATAGCTAGGTTGACTTCTCTGGAAAGGGTTCACTGACTACATTGCTACCATGTTGGTAACCCAGGATAACCCCTCCACCTCTAAATATAGACTCTTAACAGCCCCTGCAAAGCTCTTTTTGCCATATCAAATAGCATACTCACAGGTTCTAGGGATCAGGGTATGGACATCTGTAGGGTAGATGATGGTCAGGACTTTATGCCTCCAGCCTCCGTGGCTATCACCTGCGGCCTTGAATGCAGAAGGTGCTCTGGGGTACAGGCCTGACGGTGGACACCTCGAGAGTGTGGGCACAGGAGAGGGGGTATACCTGAGAGGCTGAGGCTGTAAGGGCAGCGTCACACAAAGGATGGCTACAGCGGGGCGGCAAAGAGAGGACAAGTGGCTACAGAGAGGCAGGACCACAAGAAAACGCCAGAAAAAGCAGAAATAATAATGACTCACTGGAGGCTGGGAGGCTTTCAACACACTTCATTATTCTATTTCATGCAACAAGAAAAAGCCTAATTAATATGGCCCAAATAAACAGGTCATTAAAGTTTGGCCTAGGAGGGGTTATAAATGTACCTAAGTCTTATTCTGGAGGAAATGAAGTATGGGCTCTTCCTGCAAATAGCATTGGAATCAAACAAGATGAAGTAAATTAAATATAGTAAAAGTTTCAACATTGTTTCTCGTTTATTCATTGCAGAATATTTACTTATTCATTCATTTTTGCTCCAGTATGAGAGTCTCTTTATAAAGAACCAAGAATTACTTGGTATTCAAAATTTGCCTAAGTCTTAGTGGTTTTGAAGGTCTATCCCTCCCTGCCTTTCCAAACACAACCTTGATTGTCTTCTACTTTCCTATGCATTTGTATTTTGTTTCATATTCTACCTTTTTTTTTTTTCTCATTTGCCCTTCCCATTTATACATCTCTCAAGTCTCTCTTTTCAAGCAGCCACGATCACCTTTTTTTCCCATCACTGATATGCTTGGAGACATCTCTGTATGTATTCTTGCCTTTAGTTTCCTTATCTTCTTGGTTATCATCCCTTTCTTATTTGATGCCTGACTCCATCAAGTTTTCCTCATGGCTATTTTTCTATACCCAAACAATTGTTGTTGTTGTTGTTTTTATCTTTGTCTTTTTTCATCTTTCAGCGCCTTTAGTACTATTACCAGTCAGAATGTTCTAGATTATGCTGGAAGAAAAAACAACCCCAAAAGTTCAGGCTCACCATAACAGGATATTTTTCTCACTAATTCTGCCTGTCCATTGAGGAGCAGCAGATGGGCTTTACTTAAGTTAATTACTCAGGGATGGGGACTTCAGAGCAACCTCTATTTTGAAAACTGAGATTGTCCTGGGAGAGGGAGAACATTGGTTAACTTCATACAATTATATCCTATGTCCAGAATCCATACACTTCTTTTTAGCTTATAACACTTCAGCCAAAACTAAACACATGACCACACCCACCCACAATGAGCCAGGAAGCAGATGTTACCATGTGTTGGAGTCAGACAGCTGGGAAATTTTGATAAGTTGGATGCAGTTCCTGCAATGAAGTTAACTTAATTCCTCCTTGGAACTTACTCTCCCTTGGCGTCAGAGAGACCACACTCTATTTTAATTTTTTCCGTTTTCTCCCTTCCCCTTCCTTCCTAACCTCAGAGTCTTCACTATGCTTATGAATGTTTTTTTTAAGTATTTCATTTTGTCAAATATGTAAATGTCCATTATGTACATTTTGTCATTCTGACTTACTTTACTACTCATAATTCCATTAAGCTCCCTCCATTTTGTTGTGTATAGCTGCATTTTATCTTTCTTTATGACTGAATAGTATTTTATAGTGTGGATATACCACTTCTTCATCCAATAGCATATTGATGAGCACTTAGGCTGCTTCCATGTCTTAGCTATTATAAATAAAGCTGCAATAAAATTATGGAGCATAGTTCTTGGCATCACTGGTTCCATGTCCTTTGGAGAGATGCCCAAGAGTAGGATTGCTGGGACCGGCAGTATTTCCATTTTTAAAGACGAATCCAAATCTCTTTTCATAATGGTTACACCAGTTTACATTCCTACCAACAGTGTAATAGGGTTCCTCTTTCTTCACATCTTCTCCAACTCTTGTGATTTTTTTTAGTAAATATTCTCATGGGTGTGAGATGGTATTTCATTGTGGTTTTAACCAGCTCTCTTATTGGAAGCGATGATGAACTTTCTTTTTTTCATTTAACTATTGGCCTTCTCAATATATTCTATAGTGAGCTGTCTGATCATGTCTGCTTCCCATTTATTAACCAGTTATTTTTTTCTTTTGTTCAACTGTGTATTTTTTAAATTTTTAAATGTTTTTTATTTATATCTTTTATATTATTGTGTATTCCCTGTGGGTTACCCACCACCAATTCACCCATGAACCGTCACCATAGTCCCTTGTGCTCTTTTCTCCCGTTTTGAACCCTTATCCTCCCCACCCCCGCCACTGAATCTCTCTCTTTATGGTTGCCTGCTAGTTTTGATTTTGCTTTTTGTTGTTGTTGTTATTTTCTCCTCCTGATCTCTTATTCGGTTCCCCTATATTCCTCCTACGATTATATGGATGTTGATCTCCTGTTAGTAATACACTGCATGAATATTTTCTCACATTCAATAGGATGTCTTTTTAATCTCCTAAATATTTTCTTTTTTTCTATATAAAAACTTTTTAACTTGAGGAAACCCCAATTCATTTTTGTTTTTATTTCCCTTGCCAGAGGGGTCTAGTTTTCCAAAACATCTTTATTGCGATGCAATGGAATATATCATCAGTGTTTTCACCTATATATTTTATTGCTGCAGATCTTATATCTAAACAATTAACCCATTGGAATTTATTTTCAGATTGGAGAGAGTGATCCAACTTCATTGTTTTCATAGCACCACTTATTAAAGACGAACTCCCTTTCCTACGGTACAGTCATGGCTGTTTTATCACAGATTAGGTACTGATAAGTACCTGGATTTATTTCTGGGCTTTGAGATCACACACTTTTGCTGATTCTTCTCTTACTCTAGTTGGTCTTTGCTCTTTTTCTGTCTTTGCAGGTTCACTTTCCTACACTAATCTTGTCCTAGAAACTCATCTTTTCCTTTATTTTTTTTATAATATATATTTTTATTGTTATTTATGTCTTTTACATTTTGTATTCCCCTTGGGTAGCCCACCACCAATTCACCTGTGATCCATCTCCATGGTCCCTTGTGTTCTTTTCTATTCCATTTTGTGTCCTTTTCCTTCCCTCCCTTTTCCTTTCCCTCCTCCCCACCCCCCCACTGATTGTCTCTTTCCCACCCGGCCTCCCTATAGTCCTGTTATAAGTGAAACCATTCGATATTTTTCTCTTTCTTTCTGGCTTATTTCACTGAGTATGATCCCCTCTAACAAAAACACTAATCCGAAAGGATACATGCACCCGTATGTTCATTGCGGCACTGTTCACAATAGCAAAGGTATGGAAGCAACCCAGATGTCCAAAAATAGATGATTGGATCAAGAAGATGTGGTACATATACACAATGGAATACTATGCAGCATGGAAAGAAGATAAACACATGCAATTTGCAGTGACATGGATGGAATTAGAGGGGATCATCTTTTCCTTTATAATCTCATCCTGCTTCTATTACTTTCTATATATCAGTTACTTTAAATTTCTATTAGAGTCCTCCTCTGAGCCCCAGATTTCTAGTTCATCACTCTTCATTTCTACCTGTGCATCTATTCCAAAACTGGAATCATAAATTTTCCCTCAAATAGTTTCAATGTATATGTTTCCTACTTTAAGAAGAGGCGCCATAGGTGACTTGTTTTTGAAAGCCAAAATTCCAGGACTATCCCCTGCTTCTCTTAAGGCCCATATCTACTCCATCATCAACTCATGTCAAGTTTTCCTCCTGAATATATCTCATCCTGCATTGTTCTTCCTTCTATCTTTACTATCACTACCCTCTCCATAATACCCACAACCCTTGCCTGGAATACAATAGACTCGGCCTTTTCTTATTCTCTTTTGGTGTTCTTCAATCCATTCATTACATGGAAAATGGAATGTTTTTTCCAAAATGTAAATCTAGTGGCTCCATCTCAAAATTTTCATGGCAAACCTGAAATCTCAGTTTGGCCCATAAGGCCTTCCATTGTCTTTTAAGTCCCATATCATCTGTCCATTTTCATAATATATCATTCTGAATGATTTACTCTGTTCCAGAGCAGACATCTTTCAGTTCGAGAATTTTCCAAGTTTTCTTATACAAAGGCATCTTTGCACATTCCCTCTAACTAGAATACCTTCTTTTCCTCTTCTCCTTCAGATAATGCCCATCAACAGGAAAGCCTTTAGAGCACTGATATAACATTGTTAATTCCATGATAATTTCTGTGAAAAAATTCATGTTTGTTGTTCAGGTAAGCTCCATGAAGTTAAGGTTTAGGTCTATGTTTCTTCACCATTTTCCCAACTGCTCAAATGGTGTCTGGGATACAGAGATGTTTGTGAAACATCATTTGAAAGTATGACTAAATGACAGATATTATGTTCTTTTGCATACTAGATTTTAGTATAAACAAAATTTCAATCTTTGTTTAAAGTTATTCAAACAAATAAGGAGGGGTTGAGGTCCTCTCACTGAGGAAATATATTTTGTAGAACTTTATGAGGCTTTTTACAAAATGTTTCTGCTCATGAAATTTTTAGTGATAACCTCACTAACAAGAGGCACAGTTGCTCCCTCTTTTCCCAATTATATCTCATGGACATTTTTCTTCATGATACTTAGGATAGAGACCAGACATACATCCAGATAGCAACTGTTAAATTAAAAAACACACAAAAAAACAACAATCATCTGGAACACTGTCACAGTGATTTCCCCCCTTTTTATTCCAGAAGAAATTTATAAATTTCCAAACCAGAGTTTAAAGTCACAGATGCCATATTAAATAAATACAAGCTTACAGATTTCACTGAATTTCGGGGAAATGAAATTAACTTGCCTCAAGCATAACTGATTTAGGCAATGTGTCACCCTAAATTCCAAGCTGACAATCTGAGGTAGTCATTCAAAAGAGTGTGCCGCCAGTAAGAAAGAGGTAATTTATTTTAATTTGGACATTAACTCCTTTAAGTTACTAATGTCCAATAAACATATTTTCCTTTTTACATACAGGATATAATTTGCTTTTAAATTGATTAATCAATTTCTCAGTAATAGAGTAGGTACCAGAAATTTTGTTTTTAAGATTCAAATCTATGTTTAAGTCCATGTGTAATCAATCAGGTTTTTTATAATGGACACAACGAAAAAAAAATTTCATTATCTGTGAAAAGGCAAAATATCAAATATATTTGAGACTTAAGCCAGGGGAATATCATTCACATTATTTTTTCCAGGTAATTAAAATATTCTAAACTTTCCTTCACGCTTTAATTGGAGACACCTAAATAGTGAATTTTGGTGCTATTGTAAGAAAGTCATTTGCCTCTATTTTCTTTCTTTTTTTAATTTTTTATTCTATTCATTCATTTATTTATTTATTTAGTTAGTTAGTTATTGTAGAAGAACTGGGGTATAGCCAGAGATGCTGGGGGTGAGAGAATTCACTGGCAACAAATTGGACAGCAGAATAGGCAGATCTATTGAAACACACTGCTGAGGGGAGAGCAGCAGGCAAGACAGGAGAGGTCTGCTGCACCATTTGTGGGTTAGCTCCCTGGCCAGGGATCGAACACAGGCTATCTTGGTGATAGTGTTGAGACTTAATCCCAGTCATCATTTGCTACAATTTCCTATATAA
Source organism: Scalopus aquaticus (assembly GCA_004024925.1). Taxonomy (NCBI): domain Eukaryota; kingdom Metazoa; phylum Chordata; class Mammalia; order Eulipotyphla; family Talpidae; genus Scalopus; species Scalopus aquaticus. The sequence continues at coordinate 217,752 of PVIJ01000068.1, read as the reverse complement.
ATAAATAGATACGATCTAAATGTATAAGACAGATTTGCTCCTATCCATTCATCTTTGCAAAAGAATAGTAGTTTATTAATTATCTAGGAAAGGTCCTACTAAACAAGTTGTTAATAATTCTTGAGTCACTCATAGGTATAATGTTATTAGAAAGTTATTAGAAAGGCATTAAGTTAAGAGTCTCAAAAGTGATTCTTATTAAAAAGTTACTTCCAATTTTTCAAATTTAAGATTACCTTTGTTTTGTAAATTTATATAAGGTTATCAAACAACATAAAGTTTATTATCAGTCACTGTAACAAACTAAGACTCAAAAGATTTAATGGAATTTTCTTAGTGGGTAAACCAGTTTAAACTGTGTGTCTCTGAATTCTTATTTCTTTGTCCTTTCTACCTTACCATGATGGCATTTAATATTATTTTCCTTCTAGAATCATTAACATTCCAACATTCCAGAAAGCACTGTAATGCTTTTTAAAAAAATATTTTGTATAAGGAACTATTTCGTATAAAGGTTTTAAAACATGATTTTCAAAAACATATTTGAGGATCAAAAACACTTTAGGGAAATGCTTTGGGATTCCAAAGAAGAAATTAAATAGAGAAAAGCTCCTTTCATAGTCACTGATGGGTAGATGAAAGTAAAAGTTCTGAAATATGAAAGAGCTCTGGGACTCACTTGGATACATTTGTTTGCATTTCCAAAAGGTAAACCACATAAATATAAAAAAATGCTTCTGGGCAATTTAATGGCCTTGAGAAGATAATTTGTGGTGTCACCACACAATTTCCTTTTACATTCATGCTACTGATATTGATCTGCCTGATATTGGTCTCTTCTTGGCCAACTTTTTTAAAAATCTAGAATGTTGGGTATTAGAAAGTTGAAAGTGATTTCCAAAGACTCTTTCTACGCATAATGCCTTTTTTTGAGGGGAGGGCCATGGGAATGGCATTGGGGAATTGACAGATCACAAATATACTGAGTCATGCTATTTTTTAACAAATAAAACCTGAGCCTTACTTTCCTTAATAAAACTTGTCTTTTCAACCATATAAGCCGTTTTGTATAAATATTAAATAATGCATCAAAACATGTAAATTGTTATGTCAATGTAAGGAACATTCTTGCTGCACTTACAAAACCAGGGAGGTGAAAAGACATAATGGTTAAAGGTTGAGGCGCAGGTGCAGCACTGTGGTTCAAAACCTGGCTCATCACCCACAGTACCTTCCTGTGCCCTCATCTCGAAAGTGATGGCAAGAATATCTATATTTTATGACTCTGTAAGGATTTAGAGAGTAACACTTGTAAGTTTTTACAGTAGCATCTGGTATGTGATGACAATGTCTTAATAAATTAGTTATTATTATTGTTTACAAAAATTGGAATACATTGCAGAAATACATGTGAGGTTTTTCTCCCTTCCCTATGTCATTTTATTCTGCCGACTCTTTCTGTTTTCTGGAGTACTGATGCTTCTACAAAGAAAATTATGTTAACTTGCCTTCATTTACCAACTGAGTATGAATGTCTTTTACATTTATAAATAACTCTTCATAGTACCAAACTTGAATATTCGGGAAGGACCCTAAAAATCTCAAAGACATACAGTTTGTTGTTTTTTTTCTGAAGGCTGTATCAAGCTACCATTTTGTAAAGTACCCAAGTGCTCAGATGAAAGTGAACTAGTGAGTTTAGTTTTCAACCAGATTGTTCGTTCTCTATTATCTCTACATAACTCATCATCTTTATTCAAACATATTAGAGCTTTCCAGTGTAGTTTAATGCATTTGGTTGGAAGAGGGAACTGAGGCTCAGATTACATGATTAACTGATATTTACAAATCTGACTACTCAAAAAAGTCTTGGAACCTATTACACTGGTCAACATTAAGATTGTTACTGACTTTTTTTTTTTTTTAAGATTTATTTATTTATACATACAAGCTGGGGTACAGGCCAGAGGCGTGGGGCGGCGAGAGGGTTCACCAGAGACAGAGCGGGTAGCAGAACAGGCAGATCAGAAATACACTGCTGAGGGGAGCAGCGGGTGAGGCAGGAGAGGTCTGCCGCACCATGTGGGATTCTCCCTGGCTGGGCGCCGAACTCGCCTCGCGTGTTGCCGACAGCTCCACAGCGCAGCGCTCAACCGCTGCGCCACCAGGGAGGCCCAAGATTGTTACTGACTTTAAAAGGCCCTAATCTGTATTATCTTGGTGTGTTGAACATGAATATAACCCTGAAAAAATTTTATTAGCTCTCGTTCTGAAGTTATTTCATATAATTCATTTTATATATTTCACTGTATAAATTTATCCAGTAGGACTGTAACAACATCCTAAATCAGCCTAGAATGATGTAATTTTGCATCTTATTGCATAATATCATCATACAAACATCATCCAAAGTTGACTGCATCATTTTCTGATGCAATGCAATACTACTGCCAGGCGGCTGTTGAATTAAGTTGACGTCAGCAGTGCACTATAGAAAGCCCTGTTGGAAAGGTTGAGCATTGAAAATATTTCAGACTTTGCGAGACAGTTTAAGCTATTGTTACATAGAACTGTTATTATTTTATCTGTTTAGGCACAACACATAACAGTAAGGCTTCGAAAGTGCAATAATAGTGTGGACAATTTCTGCTCTATTTGTCAATTTGTCAATTTGAAAATTTGTCAATTTCCTGCTCTATTTGTGACATTTGCCAACCAGAAGAAAAGTATCACTTCTCAAGGGAAGAAGGCTTATCATCTTTACTTCAGATGCAAGGTTGGTGACCAAGACAAGCCTTGGGCCCCACCTATATGTTGTGCTCCATGTACAACACAGCTTTCACAATGGTTCAATGGCAAAAGACCATCAATGTGGTTTGCAGTACCCATGGTGTGGGGAGAGCCAAGCAACCACATCAAAGACTGTGACTTCTGCTTGGCTCCTCCTCTTTCCAGCGTAATAACAAAGCCAAAGGAGTCGAGAATAGTCTCCCCAAACATTCTGTCTGCATTGAGACCAGTTCCACATGGTGAGGGACTTCCTATTCCAGAACCTCCAGCAGAATATTCTCTTGATTCATCTGATGAGGACAAAGGTGAGCTGACCTGTTCTCCTGTTCCATCAGCATGCAGTGATCTAGATTGTCACTGTGGTGCATCTTCAACCCCACACAAACACAGGAAGAACGAAATGACCTGGTTCGTGATTTGGACTTATCCAAGAACAAGGCAGAATTGCTAGGATCAAGACTTCAATTTCTAGAAGAAGATGTCACAATTACTTTAGATCGAAAGTGCCACCAGCATTTGGAGACTTTCTTCAGAAAGGAAAGTACTCTGGTATTCTGTTCTGATATTGAGGGCCTCATGAATGCCTTAGAAATCACTCATGATCCACAAGAATGGAGACTCTTTCTAGACTCTTCGAAACTGAGTCTTAAGGCTGTGCTTTTGCACAATGGAAATTGTTTTCCATCTATTCTATTCCTGAAGAGCTGTATAAGAGACAAGCGAAGAAATCTAAGAAGTAGTCTATGACTTGATTTGTTACAGGTATTAACCATAGACCGATTACTATTGGCATGCATTTTGTGATGTAAACATCAATTTATTGCAGATTACAAAAAAAAAAATAGAGCCAAAATTAGAATTTGATTGTCATATTTGTGTTGAGCACATACAAATTGATAGGAAATGACTAATTTTATTTCAGTAAGATGACTTTTGTAAAAATTTGTTGACCGGTGTTATCAGTGAATGTCAATAGCCAACTTCATCTGCAGAGTAACAACAACTTTTAGGTCTGAATTTGCATTTCCAACTATTTATAAAAAGTTTTACCTAGATTTTCACTGGAAAATTTAACTACATTTTAAGAAAATTATCTTTTCCCAAAAATTGTGTCTTTTCCTTTGCTCTCCAACTTATTAAATAATATAATTATCCACTCCGCTGTGTGGTTGCTATCTGAACAATCATCCTGACTTTTCTTATTCCATGTGCAAAGTCTTCGAAGTTTTCTTGACTCTATCACCCAAACATCTCCATACTGATCTTTCATTTTTCAGTCCCTCCTCTTTCTTAGACTAGACTGTGATGGCCACGCCTAGGCAGTTACAAGTAGCTACCAATGTAGGCTACTTATACCCAAAGTTTTACATTCAGATAATATCGCCTTCCTAATCAAAATTTTTGACAACTCAATTCTACCTAGAGTACAAAGCCAATGTTCCTTCTCAGCATGTCCTCAGGGCCATTCACAATCTTAATCATGTATATACTTTCAGCTCTTCTATATATCCATCCACACACCCTCCACTTCAGTCCTATGGTCCCAAACTTCTTTGTATGCAAGTTTGTACATTTGTTCATACACTATTGCTTTAATTCCACCTTTCTCGATCAGCTCTATTCAACCCTCATAAACTCTGTTCATACTCAAAGACTATTGACATTTCCTGCCTTTCTATTTAGGAGTATATCCTTCCATTTTACATATTGCCATGGCCGTATTATTGGATGTGGATAAAAATTTCAACAAAGACATCTTTTCATAAGCCTACCCAATTAGTGTATAATTCCCAGTATACGAAGATTCCTTTAATTTTTCCTCTGTGAATTTTTACACATATATTCTACCTTGCCATGTAGTCATTAACTACTTCAACAAAAATAAAAAAAAACAAACAAACAATAAAATTGCTGTTAAAATAATTTATTAAGCTAAATTATCAGGTATTTGTGGGAAAATGATGTTTCCTGTCTCTGGTCTCTACATCCCTAGAGAACAGTGCCTGAGGCAAAGCTAATTCCATGAAACAACAGCTAAATGATGTAGGAAAGGAGTGAAGTAAATACCAGGTGATTTGTTACTGAACTGAACACATAAGACCATTGCATCTCAGATCAGGTCATTGACAAAAGGAAAGTGAGCAATTTATTTATTCTTCACCTCTTTCTTTTATCAGTCAAGAGTTGCCCCAGAGACCTTTAAGTTTCATACATCCAAAGGGTGTCATCAAACCCCCCAGTCATTGGACAAACCTGAGCATTCCTGGATTCAGTCAGATTGTACCTATGAACTGGAGATTAGCTTTGATGTTTTCCATAACTCCAGCCTTAATTTCATCTCAGAAGAGGCAGACACAGCTGGTTTCTTAGAAATGGGGTGGTGACTGCAGCAGTCTTGATGACTACAGAAGAAGTGTAAGCCCTAAGAAGATAGGTCAGACCTAGCCAAGCTAGGTGACAGACTCACATATACGAGGTCTAGCACACTTCTTCTGCACTGGTGCATAGCAAGGCTAATGTGTAATAAGTGGTTCCTTTATGAGAACTATTATGGTCATCATCTTTATTATTATCAAATGTGACCTGCTTACTTCTATTTTCCTTGGAAATCACAGGGAAATGATATGTATTGGGTATTACTATGTGTCACATACCATATGAAGCCCTTCACTTCATTCTTATGAATATTTTGGTCTGATCATCCCAATAATCTCTAAGACAGGAATTTCTAACATCTTCATTTTATAAGTGAAGAAACTGAGTAGTTTATCCAAGGTCACACAGATAGTAAATCATAGAGCCAAGATTCCATCCCAAGTAGTCTAAGTCCAGAGTCTCAGCATTCCTAAATTTACTCTCTGTCTTCCCCAAATATCCCCTAATATCCATGCGCATCTCTTCTGAAAAAGAAAGTGAGAACTAAAGTTGGAGATGTACATAACTTGAATCATTCTGTACTTCAAAAATACACAAGCACTGTAGAAAACTCCTCTGCAATGCCTATAACACACAAAACTTCATAACCACCCTGAAGTGCATTGTTGTACGAACACACCTTTGCATTCACAGTCCTATGAATTCCCCACTACAAAGTACAACTAGTTTTCATTACCAAATTAACAGAGGAAAAATAATTGATCAAAGCTTTTTCTTAAAAAATCAAAAGTTTTGAAGAGTTTGTGGACTGACTTGCAGAGAAGTCACAACTGACTCTTCCTGAAAAGGAGAGTGGAATGCACTCAGTTTGTGGGTGGGTTTTCATGTATGATTGAATGACTCTATCAGGTGGGCCCTGACCTTGTCTGCCTTTCTCCTCACAGGATGTCTGCTGTGATGCCCCCACCTAACCCTGTGCCCTGCCTGCAGGGAAGGAAAGTGAAGTTGATTTCATTGCTCACTAAGTACTTAATCAGCTAAGAAATCTGATTGTTGTCACAGTTTAGTATAACTTTCCAGGGAAACTGTATTTCATCCAAAAATATGTCTGAAGAAGCAATTTACTGTACTCCAAGCCCAATAATAGCACTGCATTATCTATAAAATGTACCTCTTGTAGCAGTCTTAGTGGATTCACCATCTATATAATGTACAAAAACTTTCATCAAATCACTGTCCACTCTAGTAGTAAAAATGCTTGAGCAGATGCAAGAAAAAAAATGTTGGGGGTGACTCAGAAAGGTAGTGCTAAAAATATATATTTTCCTGTTTATGAAACAAAACAAGATAGTAAAATGTCAGCTACAATTCCTAATTATTAGATAGCTGCAGGATTGTAAGACTTACTTCATTCCCAGTTTTATTGAAAGATAACTACAGAAAGATAAATTGAGGAACTACCATAAAGTATATTGTGTGTAAGCCACTTCCTGTGTGTTCTCTGGCCTACTGGCTGAATGCTGAGTCAGAGTTGCAAGCTAGAAAACAGAGTCCAGTACTTACTGGGAGCTGAGAGCAAATTCCCAATCTCTCTGAACTTCATTGACCCATCTGTAAAGTGGAAATCATAAAAATACCTACCTTATAAGAATCTTGCAAATGTGAAATAACCAATACTCATAAAACACTTAGCACATCTGACACAGAACTATTTGACAATTGTCACACATGTAGAAACTAGGGGGGTTTTGAAAATACACACTGCTTTTGACTTTTATGCCTACCTCTGCATTTTTCCTCTCTCAATAACGTTTAAGATCTTCTGAGCAAGGAATAAAATAAGAAACTGAAAGTTAATGAATTTATGATTGGTAAAAGAGAATTTAAAAAAAAACACTAACATCTTATTGAGAATAAAAAATTTTAAATCGTTAACACAGAAATGGTTGTTGAAGTTCTGAAAATTCAAAGAATTTCAGAACTAGAAAACTATTGATACAAGTCTCCCACCTTACAAAATCCTAAACACCAGAGGGGATGGAGGTGGTGGGAAGAAAGAAGATCCCAATTAGGGAAAATAAGAAAGTCAGAGAGTTTTGAAAATAATTAGAATGGAGTAGTATGAGAATTATAACAGATGAGACATTTTCAAAAGAATCTTCCCTTCATCATTTAAATAAATATTCATTGAGTGTGTAATATATGGAATCTCTAGAAAAAGAAGGTGATAAACATGGTTTCTGCCTTTCAGAGAATTTCAATGCCATAACAGGGTTATTAGAGTACCATTCAGCATTCAAAGAAGATAAACACATGCTGTTTGCAGCGACATGGATGGAATTAGAGGGGATCATACTCAGTGAAATAAGCCAGAAAGAAAAATATCGAATGGTTTCACTTATAACAGGACTATAAGGAAACCAAATAGGAGACACTCAGAGGCGGGGGGCGGGGGGAGTGGGGAGAGGAGGGTAAGGGCACAAAATGGAGTATAAAAGAACACAAGGGACCACGGAGATGGATCACGGGTGAATTGGTGGTGGGTTACCCAAGGGGAATCCAAAATGTAAAAGATATAAATAACAATAAAAATATATATATTTAAAAAAAGAAGAGGTAAAAAATAAATAAAAAAATAAAATAAACTCATGCAAGGAAAGTGGAGCACAGAGGAGGAAGCACCTCTACCTGCTCAGCAAGGGAGTGGCAGCTGAAACGGTCTTAACAAAGGAGGTAATAGGTGGATTAAACTGAAAGATGAGAGTAAATGGCTGGGCAGAATGAAGGAGAGAACATTCCAAGTAGTCAAACCTACATGCACAAAGCCACAGAGGCTTGAAATAGCCTAGCATACTAGAGGAATTGCAAATTGGGGCCAAGTCAAAGCATACAGTTTGAGTCAAACGGTGAACAGTAGTTCTTTCTTTAGAGCCTTTGCATTCTCTGCAAGTTCTGTTCAAAAGGCTCACTCTCTTATACTTTGTGTGCGTTCTTGTCACTCAAGTCTCCATTAATATGTCACATCTCTAGAAACTTTCAGATTATTCAGCTTAATTGACTCACCCTGTCACTCGCTGATAAATATTTTCATGCTGTGAATGGTATTACTAATATATTTTAATTTCCTTTATAGGCTTGTTTGGTTACTGTTTATTTCCAGTAGTTCCTTGAGAGCAGGTACCTACTTTGTTCCCCACAGTAACCCCACCACTTTGAGTTCTGCCTATCCCAAAGTAAACACTCCTAAACATGATTAATGAATCAGGTAGTTTAGACATGTAAGCAAAGTACAGGGCAGGAAGGGATTCTAAGGCATCATACATTGTGTATGTATGATGTGTGTTCAGTAAGAAGACAGCAATCATTGATGATAAATAGATAAGAAAAAATATAATTTTTTCTGATTAGGTTATTCTCATGATTGTCTAGAAAACATGTTTAAGAAGAATGAGACTAATTTGAAATCTACTGAAGTAACTAATACAGTGAAGTTGGAGATGTGACTGATTAAAAACATTTTAATTATATGGAACTAAGGGAGAGGGAGATCTAGGCTGACTCTTGGGTTTATTACATGCGCACAATACAACTACTTGATAGTTGGGTTTTCTAAATTTTACGGGAGTCAGTGAAGGAGAGAGTACAAAGAAAACGAAAAGTGAAGGAAAGTTATGACAATGTGGAAAACAATGGTGATCCTGGAGCAGAAATGGGTGAAAAGTCTCATATGCCACCAATAGTAAATGAAAGTAGTAGCTGTTGAGGCTGTTTCTCTATTCACCTCTGGCTCCACTATGCACCAAGAGGGAATTCTCAAAGACATATGTGAACACCACAGCCCACAGGAGCAAGCACCACACCCCCCACAAAGAGCTTCCCCTGGTGAACCCTCAATCATGAAGTACACATATCATTTGCACCTCTAGAGAAAGCCTATAAGATTATTTTTGCATAAGCCTGGAAATTTGGGGTTAAATGGACAGAGAATTCCAGAGTCTTGGGTTCCTGGATGAGTAGGAATCCCATTCTCATGATTTTACAGATTATTTGACCGGTGAGAATAAGCACAGCTGGAAGAATTTCAGAGCAGTCGGATCAAGGGTTCAGGCCACTTCTGCCTGGGTATTGCTTCCATGTTGGATGGATTGCAGAAGAAACTACAGAACTTACATCCTGGTATTTTGAAACCCTTTAGAAATCAAAACCAGAAAACTCCCTCTTCAGAAGTCCCCATCAAGTCCCGCTGTTTCTCATTCACTCTACATGGTCACAAGTCCATTCCATTGTGACACCCATCACCTGGCCAGGAAGAATGTTGTTGACTATTTGACCTAACTGACTCATGTACTATATATACCCTAACTCATGTACTAGATATGGACTCCAAGGTCTGAGAAGAAAGAAGTGGTGGATTCTAGGTGAGATAAGGCAAGATGATGCTACGCTACAGATGGTAATAAAGTCAGATTTAGGGGTCAAAAAAGGGAAAGCAAAAAATGAACTATAACCTATGAAGCAGCATGTGGAAGTCTGGCCATGAGTGAAAGGGAAAATAAAATTATTGCAAAGAAATAAGGAAAAGATCTGATAACTTTGCAAGAACAGAAGAAATATATGCCTGTTTCAACACAGGAGAACTTCAAACTCTAATGTACCTGTAAAGCTTGTTGAAATGCAGATTTTGATTCAGCAGGTCTGGGAGTAGCATTTGAAACTCTGCATTTCTAAAATCCTCCCAGTGTTGTTGCCGGTACATGGATCTCAACCAGAGAGAAGTAAGGATATAAGGAATTGGGTATTAGAGAAAGAGGGGACTTGCAGAAGAAAGGACAGATGAAAATTAGCAATTCCTGGACAGCACCCCTCTTCAGTCTCTAGCAGAGAGGCACAGGCAGCATAATGGAGTTGTTTGGGGACATTCCAATGTTCTTTGAAGAACACGAGAATATTCTGGCCAGGTACTCCTCCAGCGTAAGCATGAGGGGGGAATATTGAATCATTACCTTCTCATACTTCCTGTGCCCATGCTCACTGAGGACATGGCTTTCGTGACTGTGTGCATGTACGCACTTTGGATTCTTTTGACCACCTAGCAGCCAACCACAGAGTTTCGGTCACATTGTTAGTGATTCCCTCATGACCTAAATTTAATCCTTCATACAAATAATGAAATTGAATGAAACAGGGCTTCGCAGTGTCTTCCCTCTACATCTGAGATCTGAAAATTTGACAAGTAATGAGGTGTCTGCACCTTAGGATGACAATACCAAAAAATACCTCATTAAAAAAAGGAAGTAGTCATTAGTGAAAACTTATTTTTGCAATTTTTGATCTGAAACAAAAATTATGTCATTTTTTCCTTAGCTGTTGACCTTAGCAATGACTTTTCTGAAACAATAAGTGGATATATTGTCATGACAAACTTTTACAATAAAGCCTTTTGACTGAAGTTTCAAAATGCATTTTCTAAGAAATCTACCATCCCCAGTGTTTCAATTTACTATTGGAAAACAACATAATTCTGCAAGTACAGAATGTGTGTCCTAAGATTTTGCTCCGATATATTATTCTATGGAGAATTACTAGTTCTCTAGAAATATAATTTGTCCTTTGGACCTGCTGAAATTTGAGTACAATTCTTTTCTTCTCACTTCCTCATGGCTCCTCAGTCCATTAAATGCTCATCTTACTGTCACGGAAACAGGCAAGAGTAGCAGAAATCACAGGAATAAGTCTATAAAACCTGATCTTGAATCTGCAACTAGTAAGCTAGTTTTTTGTTTTGCTTTTTAATCTATATTAAGCAACTAAATCCCCCTCATCCTTTTTCTCTTACTTCTCATATAGTCTTTCATTTCCTTTGTCTAGACTTCTTTTGACTGTTTCTTACTATATTTGGGTCCATCTCATCTTTCCATCTCAGCTCTTAGGTCTCCTCTTCAGAGAGGTTTTCTTAAACTCCCCTTCATAAAGTAGGATATTTTACTATTCTCTCTCACAGCACTTGTATATTCCCTTCATAGCAATAATCATAAATTGTATTTTTACATGATTATTTTCTGTCTCTTCTTTCAACTGCCTAGTACAGAAACCCAGGTAGACACTCTCCCCGGTTGATTGTAAATCAGAACCCAGCAGCATATTCCATACAATTCACTCTCATTATGTGTTAAATGATTATAGTAAGGAAAGAAGGAACATTCCATAAACTCTTTGAAAGCAGGAATTCAGTCTTTGAGCTCCATGCTTGACATACAGAAGGTATTCAATGAATATTGGTCTAGTAAGTGAATATGTGATTAGAGAAGTGTCTACATGTGAATTATTTCACTTTTATCAATCATAGGAAACAGAAGAAGAAGTAGACATAAGAAAATCAAGTTATAAAGCCCATCTATCCACCAACCACAATTAACATTTTATTTTGTTTGATATTTTGTAAGTTCTTTCCCCGGTCTTTCCAAACACAACACATGCTTTACTGAGAGGGCTTGTCTAAAAAACTCCTGCAGTAGAAAAAATTAATTTTCACCAAGGTTTCTGTTTGTATCAGCCTATGCTATTATGTTCAAAAACTTCTCTGTTGTGCTTATGGGGCTCACCCTCAGGAAGAGTAGACAGATACTCAGAAAAACCACAGTTGTTTTTTTTTTTTTTCACCACAGTGAACTACTTTCCTACTAATCATAACCAATAACCACTCTTAGACATTTCATACCTCATGCCATGTAGTTCACTTTTTTAATACTTTTCACTTAGAATCTGATCTACAAGTTTGTCAGAATGAAAGACTCACTCAGATAGTCAGTATTTAAGATTTGTGGCCCTGATCCAATTCCTAGGACCCATGTCTGACTTCACTGATTACACGTGTGACAATGAGTAAGATATTTGACCGCTTCAGTACTTGACCCATCTCATGAACATACGAATAATGTTTAACTCATGGGGTTTTCCTTTCATTAAATGAAGAAAATCATGTAAAGTACTTGGCAAAGTGCCTGAAAAATAGTTAGGACTTGATATAAGCTGGATATCAGCTACTATCATTATCAACTTGATATTCACTGTTTAATTATATACAGAAATTCCCAGTTATTTGGAAAAAAGTAGACGGGAAAAAAAAGAAAACTTTTGGTCACTTGCCTCAGGTTCATTCAGAAGCTATGAATACCCTCAGTACTCTTTCCTGATAGAACAGCATGAGGGAGGAAATTCTCTATAATACACTGGAATTCCCCCAGGAAGGGGAAAAGCTTCTTCATAGTTGTACTGTGGAGCACCCACTGTGTTTTCTTTTCTTTTTTTTTTTCACTTTTTAAAATTTAATTTATATCCTTTACACTATTGAGTATCCCCTGTAGGTTTCCCACCACCAATTCACCCGTGAACCATCACCATAGTCCCATGTGCTCTTTTCTCCCTTATTTTAATCTCTCTTCTTCCCCCTGCCCTGTAAAATGTCTCTTATTTGTGGTTGCTTGCTAGTTATTGCTTTTGTTTATGTTTTGTGTGCTACTTTCTCCCTTTGATTTCTTGTTTGGCTCTCATAGTCCTCCTATAAGTGAAACCATTCGATATTTTTCTTTTTCCTTCTGGCTTATTTTGCTGAGCATGATCCCTTCTAGCTCCATCCATGTTTCTGAGAATTGCACACAGACCAATGGAATTGAATAGAAAACCCAGAAATCAACCCACATATATATGGACAGCTAATCTTTGATAAAGGTGCAAAGAATATGCAATGGAACAAGGACAGTTTACTCAACAAATGGTGCTGGGAAAACTGTATGACTACATGCAGAAAAATGACACTAGACTACTACCTCACACCATGCACGAAAACCAATTCAAAACAGATAAGAAACTTAGACATAAAGCCCGAAACCATAAAATATATAGAAGAAAACAGGCAAAACACTACATGACATACATCTTAGTAACATTTTTAAAGACACATCTTCCAAAGCAAAGATAGTGAAGGAAAAGATAAACAGCTGGGATTACACCAAACTCAAAAGCTTCTGTACAGCAAAAGAGACATTTAGCGAAACAAATAGCCACTGACTGGGAGAAAATATTTGCACTCCATACAGCAGACAAGGGTCTGACCACAAAAATCCACTGTGTTTTCTAATGGAAAAGGTACTATCTTCCCTTCAAAAAGCAATACAGCCAAACAATGTTTTACAAAGTTACTATCTGAAATACTCTTATCTACTCACATGCTTTCAATATTTCTTATTATATTATATATTTGTCAGACTGTTTATTGTCTAGCTCTTTTACTAGAATTTAAGTCCTGTGAAGGCAAAGAATTTGGCCATCTCATTCACAGCTATATATATAGCACATAGTAGATGCTCAGTAATCATTTGTGGAACAAATGAATATCCCTTAAAATCTGTGAAATACTGAGACAAGATATATTTATATGCATAGCACAGACTTTAGAAAAATCATTGGTTGACCTCAGTAAAGCAGTAATGCAATGTGGTATGAGTATCAACCTGGAGATGTAGCTCTCACACTTGCTTCTGCCACCAAATGTGAGAATTTAGCAGAGATTAAGGTTTTCACATATGCCAAATAACAGATGATATGGGAAGCTTTTTGTCTGTTCTTGATTCAGTTCACTAAAAGTTATATTTTGTTTACTGCCTATTGCCAGTCTCAGATTGTTTTTGTGGGGTAGGGCAGAGTTATGGAGAAATGGGAAGATGTGTAATGGTGGGAAGAGGTGTAACAGTCAGTGCCTTTAAACAAATCTTTTCACCCAGGAAATTATTAGTAATTAACAGAGCAATACAAGATAAGTACTGAGGCAATTTTGCTGTTCTATTATTACCTATAAAAAATTAATTTCACCTTGTGATTCCCTTTCTACAAAATAAACCAAGATAAAGCAGAATCTGATTGAGACATTTATCCTAAGACAACATAAAAATGGACAACAGGTTAATGAAAAAATGTTCAACATTTCTTATTATAAGAGAAATGTAAACTGAAGTCATAATAAGATATCATATTATACCTGTAAGAATGGCTATTATCAAAAAGACAAGAAACAACAAATGTTGGTGAGGATGGAGAGAAAAGGGAATCCTTGTACAATGTTTATGGGAATATAAATTAGTATAATCATTATGGAAAATAGTATGGAGTTTGTTAAAAAACGTAAGAATAAAAATACCATATGACCCAGCTATCCCAGTTCTAGGTATTTACCTGAAGAAAACAAACACTAACTTAAAGTGTTATTTATAACCCTATTTTCACCACAGGATTACTCACAATATCCAAAAGTTGGAAAACAACCTAAGTGCCATGGACAGATGGAGATGTGGAATATATGCAAAATGGAATATTACTCAGCCATAAAAAAGATGAAATTCTGCCATTTGCAACATGGATGGACCTAGAGGGTATTTATGCTAGTGATAAGATGGATAAAGACAAATGCCATATGATTTCATGAATATGCAGAGATTAGGACACAAAACAAATAAAGGAACAAAGCAAACTCAGACTAAGGAAAAAATATGGGTTACCATAAGGGAAGGGGGAAAAGTGGTCAGTAAATCAGGCAAAATGAGTCATTTTATGGTAATTAATGAAAACTAGACTTTTGGTGGCTAGCATAATGTAGTATCTACAGATGTTGATTTATAATGCTGTACACCTGAAACCTGTATAATGTTATAAATCAATGTTACTTCATTAAAAAAGTTTAAACAAAATTGTGGAAAATAATGTTTACGGTACAAGTATTTTAATAACCAGTAAATGGTTTATAACTTAAAGTGCTGCTTATTTAAGTTTTTACGAAAACTTATGAAACATAAAAATGAGTATATTAAAATATAGAAATAATTCCTCCCACTAATTATTCTACAGGTTCTGATTGAAATTTGTTTTAATAATGGGTTTTCCCCCTCAAAAGCTCAATGAAAAGCCCAAACTGTAATACTGTAATTTTTCTTTTTTTTTTTTTGGCCTACCTTATAAATAAGTTTATAACCATATTACTCCCCTGATTCATGTAACATTACAGTAAGTTTGTGAATAGGTACTAGTGAAGAATGTTTAGTTGTTGTTGGAGCATCTGAAATGTATTATTTAATATGATGTGGAAAAAAACAATGGAAACCATTGTAACAGACATATCTTTTAAAAATTTTAAACAGTGATCCACTGTTGAAATACTAATTGCAATGTATATTAATGGGTTGAAATGAAGTTACACCATAAAATTTCTAATTTAATTTAAAAATAATCAAACTTCACATAAGTTCCAGTTCTGACCCTACACCACTCCAGAACTGACTTTCCTTCCAGCAAGCTCATGTTGAACAGCAATTCACTTACCATGATAAACAAAAGCTTGATTAGAGTGTACAGTATCAGTACAAAAGAATGTGCCATTTCTGAGAGCCTTAGTAACCACAAAACATGTAATAATTTAAAAGAAGAGGAACTTAGAAGGATAATTTTATATTTGAGTCAAATTAGGCAGAAAAGAGTATCGTTCACTTCAGAGTCTCTTTGATACAATAAGAAAAGCACATGTTTATTATATTGATGGGTCAAATAATTTACTATATTGTGATTTCTCATTAGTAGACCTATAAGTCCTATACATTACAATATGAAAACAATTCTAACACGTTTCATACCCTTTGAAAAGAATTAGAAGTGAATTATGGGTAGTAAAAAGTGAATCACAGTTACAAATAGAATGTTTCATAGAGACAAATAACAAGAAAAAGGTCAGGCCTAAAATGTCATCATTTCAAAAATAGCATATTTTAACCCATTTTCTGGAGTAATATAATTCATTGCTGATTATAATATTATTAGTAATATTTTTCTTCACAAATTATCCATTTGCGTCACTGGCAACACTGCATAATAAAATGAGTATGGATAGACATCGTTGCCCTAAATTTTAAACCAGACTGCCAATTTTTAAGGAAGACTCTGAAACAACTTACTTCACCCGCCCTGAGATCCATGTTATGGGTTAGCAAATATGGGGGCACTACCACTTGCTCTGAAGTTTGCTGGGAGGATTAAAGGAAAAGCATCTAGCACCATCTAGCATCTAGCACCTATGTAATGGATGTTGCATTCCATACATAGTAGTTTTCCCTTTTCCTTTTCTAAAAATACAAAGCAGTCCAAGAAAAGTCAAGTTTTTTTCCATGCCTATTGAATAAAAGTTTGAACATTCAAGCAATAAGTAGATTGAATTTGACAACCCTATAAGCGATCTTTAATAAGAAGGGTTTTCTTTTGTTTTGGATTTATTCCGAAATAGTAAAACTCAGAACTTTTAATGGAAATACAATAATAATTGCTTTTTAATTCCTAGTTTAATGAACAGCAGTCATAATAACCAACTCACCAAAATGGATTCAATTTATATATGCATATAGAATATATATGAAATACTAAAATACATATGAATCCCCAATATTACCTTAGTACAAGACATCATAAAATTTTTAAACAGAAAATGAATTCTGGTTATCGTTTTGTATCTTGTGAATGTCCTTTTCTGAAGTGATACAGACTTCAATGTGGAAGATATATTCAAAATAAAGGTAGAATTGATAAGGCTTTCTTCTCCTTTTTTTTTTTTTTTGAGTTTTACTACCTATTCTAAGGATTCGTGTATTAAAAGTCTGTAGTTTCTGTTTAAAGAACCAATAACACGTTCTGTTGAAAGTTATCACTATGGAAAATAAGCCTTAACATAAGGAAATGGATATCCCTGCCTCTCTCGCTCTACTTTTCTATGCCTCGTACACTACAAGATCTCAACAAATTCTTGTTAGATAAATTGACGAATAAGTGATCTGCAAAACACTTCAGAGATTTTAAATAAAAATCTATGGAGGTTAGTCACATAATTGGCATTTATTAATATCAAAACTAAAGGAAATATAGTAGGACACTGAAGAATTGTTCAAAGGGAGGTAAGTGTATTTGTGCTCTTGAGAAAAAAAGATTAGATGTTATATGCAATCTATCCAGAAGAAGGAAATTACCTAAAATCACTCTAAAAGGTACCAGATGCTGAATTTGTTCAGCTAGAGGCTAGGAATACAAAGATGAGTATGCTACCTGCTTTCAACAAGTTGACCATATGATGGGGAAAATGAATCCATAAACAATCTAAAATAAACGTATATATAAAGATGAATATTTAAAATATAAATATACTCACGTGTGAAAATACATGATCATAAAATATTATGATGTTCAGAAGCAGGGATGATCAATGCAGCTGGGAGGACAGCGAAGGGAAGAGAGAGGATTGAGACATCTCCCAAGGGCACAGTTTAATTGAACCTGAAAATAAGCCAGCTGTTATCAGTCATACAGGTAAGGAAGATCATGCAGCTATTCAGTAGAGGATGTGGAAGCAGAAGAGTCCAAAACAAGAGCAGCCAGTTTTAGTAAAGGCAAGAGACCAAGTAATGGACAGCATGTTGAAATAGGGTGTGTGGGTGGGGACAAGATAGGAGGGATTTTGTTTGCCATATGGAAGAATTTGGGTTTCACATATCAGACTAGTGGTTCTCAAACTATACAGGTCTCGGGGCTTGCTATAAAATAAAAGCTTTTATCATTGAGACTTCCACTTAAAATTTCCTCTATGAAAAACAGTTCCTAACCTCTGCTATAGGTAATGAGCCTGAAAAAATTTTAAGTTGAGCACAATGAGAACAGATCTACATTCTAAGACTGTATCTTCAGTAGAAGGGAAAGGAGCCCAGGATCAGATCTTAAGAATAATTAAGTGCCGAAGTGAAAGGTCTGAGGAGCTCATTCCAGGGTATCAACAGGTGAGATCAGGCATTGAAACAGAGATCAGTGGTCTCTATGACTGTTAAGATCGGATGTAAGATGAAGAAGCAGATCAGTCCCAGGTTCTAGCTTGGACTTTGTATATATAAAGGTATTCTTCATCATGATAAGAAACAGAAGAGGCATATCAGGTACAAAAATCTGAGCTGAATTTGAAGTACTGTAGTTCATCTAAATGAATATGTATATTTAAAGGGTTAAAATAAAAAAGTAGGCAAGAAAGACAGTAGACTGAAGCTACAGCTTTGAGAGCTCATGGCATAGGAGTACGTCTTTAGATGCTTGTATCTGAAAAGGGGACTGGGCTTTAGGATATTATGCTATATGGGCATCTGGTTCTAGATCACCTGATTTTTCAGGGGCCTCAGAAATACGGTTTTTGAAACTAAATATTCAAATTAAATTTTAACTCAATTGCTATTGAAATACCATGTTATTGATTACTTCTGTTCCAGGTAGATACCTGACAAGTATTTCAGATATAAAATTCATTAAAAGAATGGATGAACTGTTCTGCTGATATCTGAATTCTCATTCTCACTAATGAGGATATAAAATAAACTGTATATTTAGGAGTTATAGTCAAATCCTCTTCTTTTCCCCTTTCAGTTGCCACAGCCTGTAATGCTACGACAAGCTGAAAGCTGAATATCAAAATGATTAAGAAAAAAAAATATTTTGAGACTATTGTATAATTCATCAATGCAGCAAAGACTGAAAGATACATTGTTTTGTAGCAAAAGTACATTATAAATTACAATACACAATGAAAATTCAATTTGAATAAACTTATGTGAAAAAATTTAATGTAATTCCTTTCATTATTAGAGACACCTGTAAAACATTTAATTCCTGCTAATATAAATGAACAAATCACTATGTCTTAGATACATTTTATGGAATAACTTCATTTGACTGGAGGAGGACATATTTTGGCAGTTCACCCATGACATATTCGTTCCACATCCCTGGATCATAGATATTATTATTATCCATCACATGAGAAACACAATACGGTCCAATCCTGGGCCAAAGCACTCTGCAATAGAAACACTGCATGTGGTGCCAACTTTTGTCACACATCAATGGAAAGATTTAGAATAATTTACTTTGGCTGTGAATCATTCCCTAACCAAGATTTTCAGTCTGTACCATGCAATACTTTCAAAACTAGATCTTACTAACTATGTGTTTAGGTAAGTGTGTGTGGGAGGGAGAGGTAGTGTTTCGTAGAACAGCACACACACACACAAATAGAGCTGGATTTGAATCCCAGATCTGCCATTCATTAACTATGTAGCCTTGGACATAGCATTAAAACTTTATTGAGCAGCTTCCTAATGCCAGGCACTATGTTAAGCACTGATTATATAAGAGTGTACAAGATACAGTCATTGCCCAAAGGAGCTTAAAGTTTAATAGAAGATTCAGGAAAGAATGAGCAATTTCAACACAGAATCTTAAGGACTGTAGTAAATGTAAGCACAGAGTATTTTAGGAACCTAGAAAAGTAATATCTATCCAATTTTAAGCTGTCAGTTTTCCTGGAGGAAGTGACATGTGAGCTGATACACAGAGGGAGAATAGCATTAGTTAAGTGAAAAGTAAGTCAAAGAGTATTTTAAAAGGAGGAAATTGCATAAGAAAAGGCCAGAAATTAAAGGAGAGCCTAGAACTTACTTATGGGTGACATGGTATAGCAGTGTATAAAACAAAATGCTAGCTGGAAAATCCTCAATATTTATTATAATCAAAAAGAGTTTGAAGGAAGAGTCAAAAATGAAAATAAAAAGTTTGAAGGGTCAAAGAAATTGCCTTCTGACCATTCATTTCTCCTTCAATCTGCCATGTTTAAGAAACTATAGGTCACCCTAGCTTTAACTTCATCTTACCAATCTCTATCCCAGCAAGGCAGTCAAGTGGAAGAATAAAGACCTAGTATGGGAAATGCTTCAGTGATGAGGGTGGGAAGGATGCTCTTTATATGCTTCAAGTGAAAAAGAGACCAACCCAGAACAAAGGATGGAGAGGAAAAGTGTCAGTGGAGTAGTATCTGAAGGACTAAGTTTGAAGAACATGGGAGGATTATCCGGTTCCTATTACTCGATCTTGATCAGAAATGGAAATCAAATCTGTCTTTTGAAAGTGGATTTGATATTTAGAGACAGTTTTGTCAAACATTTACTTAACAAAGTTAGTTTGTTTTGGAGAGTCACAACGAACTCCCTCCTATCCTTCAACTCCTGATTTTGATATAATAAAACATAATATTTGATATATTTTCAAACTCCTTCTGCTGAAGCCCTATTGCTTCAGGGCAGAATCCATCTTGAAATGGAATATTTTAGGAGACTCAGGATGGCAGTAGATAAACTTGTCCCCTTCCATAAGTTCCAATTTTAAGAATTAGTCATTTGTGAAAATACCTTCACAAGGATGAGGATTCCAAGTGACAGATTATAGTATCTAGATGGAGCAGATATAAAACACACTGATGAGAATAATAAAGTTTCATATGATCCTAACCACTCTCCCAAGTCCAGGAAGCCCAGCACAGAAAGAACTCTCCCAGTGGGGAAGGGAGAATGAAGCAAATAGTTGACTTCACACAGACCACAGCACCCTCCTGCCCCAGCACCCGGCTGTTGGACTACGTAGCCATAGGCAGGTTTCTGAAAACTCAGGCTCCTTACCGACCACAGTGCCATCCCAAATCCTGCAGCCCCAGGGTCTTGGCTCACCCAAGTGCCACCAGGCCTGCCAAATCCTCCAGTCTGGCCTTCAAGGTGACAAGCTATAAGCCAACTGCTTCAGTCCCAGCTCCAGACTTACCCCAGCATGGGGGCAGGCCCAAAGAAACAGACACCAGGCAATCTCTAGCTGACCCCGACTCTGAGTCAGCCCCTGCAGATCGAGATCCCAAGACTTCTACACGGACCCAAAGCCCACACCAGTGCAACCAGGCCCAGTAGGGTCCCTGAAGACTCATGACCTTCAACAACAGACACAACCAACCAAAAGAAATTGTGAACTAGAAAACATGTCATTTGAAATCAACCAGTGAGAGGAGAAAAATAAAGAATTAAGGAGAACAAACTATGGGGTATCACTAATAGAAACAGAAAGCTGCTCTGGTAAATTCTAACAGGCATCTAAATAATACTTGATGCAAACCCTTCTCAACTCTTCTTAAAAATGAAAAAGGAGGGAAAACTTCCAAACCCATTTTATGAAACCAGCATTACCCTAATATCAAAATCACATAAGGACACTATGAAAATACTATAGACCAGTATACCTAATGAATATAGATGCAAAAATTCTCAACTGTGGAGCTGTTGGTGGCTGCGGTGCAAGTTTGATACCCAGCCAGGGAGATTTCCACATGGCGCAGCAGACCTCTTCTGCCTCACCCACTGCTCCCCTCAGCAGTGTATTTTAGTCAATATGCCTGTTCTGCTCCCCACTCTGTCTCTGGTGAACCCTCTCACCACCGCACTTCTCTGACCTGCACCGCTCTCTACTCTGTCTCTGGTGAACCCTTTCACTGCACCACACCTCTGGCCTGCACCCCAGCTTGTATGCAAAAATAAATCCTTTTTAAAAATTCTCAACTGTTAGAATCCTTAAATGAATTCAGCAAAGTATACAAACACAACAAACAAAATTCAGTTACATGTCTATACACTAACAGTTAACTATATGAAAAAGAAATAAAGAAAAAAATCGCATTTACAATAGTATCAAAACAATAAATACTTGGGAATAAAATTAACGTAGGAGGTGGACAATCTATTTTGAAATAGTCCTTTTTTGTGCTATTATTGCCTCATCACCATTTGACTATACATGTACTGTCCTTTTCTTCCCCCCCATTTAATATTTTTTTGTTGTCTTATATTATTCTTCTTTATATTTATGAATATGTATTACTATTTATCATCTTGCTCAAGGTTTTATATTCTTCTGTTTTATTCTTTTAATGTAGGAACTTCTTTCAATATTTCTTGTAGGGTAGCTCTGATGGTGGTAAACTCCACTAATTTTTGTTTATCTTTGATAATTTTGCAGGATAGAATGTTCTTGGCTAGCAGTTTTTATCTTTTGGAATTGTAAATATGTCATTCCACTCTCTTCTAGTCTTGAGAATTTCTGCTGAGAAATCTAAAAGTCTAAAAAATGTGCTTTCACATTACATTCTTTTTCTTCCTAGTAGCCTTGAATATTTTATCCTTACCATTGACTTTTGATAATTCACCAGTGATGGGTTTCACTATATGTAGTTTCGCATTTAGAAATTTGGTTCTTTCAGCTTCTTGGACATCCATGGTTAGCTGTTTTCTTAGGTTTGGGAAGTTCCCAGTCATTCTTTCTTTGAATAGGGTCTCTGCTCCCTTCTCTTTCTCTTCATGTTCCAGAAAATTTAGTATTAACACTCTGTTCTAATGGAATCGGTTAGTTCTCATAGTTTCTCTCCTTTTCCTAAATCTTATCCCTCTTCTTTCTTTCACTTGGGTCATTTGTGCATTTGTACCTTCCATTTCCAAAACTCTCTCTAAGGTGTCAGTCTACTTAGTCTACTTTCCATGTTAATTCTTATTTCATTCAGCATCTCTGTTTTGTTGTTGTTGCTTTAAAGATTTATTTATTTATGCATACAAGCTGGGCTATAGGCCAGAGGCGTGGGGCGGCGAGAGGGTTCATGAGAAACAGTGGGGAGCAGAACAAGCAGATCGACGGAAATACACTGCTGAGGGAGCAATAGGCAAGGCAGGAGAGGTCTGCCCTGCCATGTGGGAATCTCCCTGGCGGGACTTGGTACTCCCCACTGCTGACAGCAACACAGCACAGTGCTCAACTGCTGAGCCACCAAGGAGGCCCTGTTGTTGTTGTTGTTTTAAAATAGTTTCAGTCTCTGTAGTGAAGAACTCTGTTCCTGGATCTCTTTTTTTTTTCTAAGATTCTGAACCTGCCTTTCTATGTTTGATTGAGCTTCCAGTACTTCATTGAGTTTCCTTATGATTATTATTCTAAACTCTTTGTCTGTTAGATCTTCAAATTCTATGTCCTTTAGATAGACCTCTTGACTTTATTCTGTTTCATCTTTTCCACCTTGTGTTTAGGTGTTCGTTGTATCCTATGCATGTATATTGCCTTAGTTGGTATTTCTGGTTGGGGCAATATGGCTTTAGTTTTGTTTATTTCTCTTTGCTTAATTTGTAGCAGGTGGGGAAGGGAGGACAGACTGGAGTTCAGAGACTTAGGCTCAGTCTTTGTGGGGAAGGAAGGATATTATAGGCAAAGAGCTTTTCACTGACTTCTCCCATTGGGTTCAGAGCAAGCACTGATCACTGCACAGAGCCCAAATGCTAGGAGTGCTCCCTCCTTCTCGCTGACCTCCCTCCCAGTGAGGGGCATGGGTCTCTGCCAACCACACATATGATGACTGCCATATTCTTGGAGACCAAATCAGTGGTCCCACTGCCCTGTGCATGTATGTCTACTCTCCACTCTCACTCAAAATATTCCATGCACATAGTCTGTGCAATGCCCCATCCCTGCCCAACCTGTCCAACTGACTGTAATGATTTACATCCTGGTCACAGTTTCACCCCCCTCTCTACCTGTTCCACTACTACAGTCACCCAACAACCTCAAGTAAAATATCTGTGAGTCAGTCCTCTTAAGCGATCAATGAATGTGTGAAATTTCCTATGCGTAATATATAGGCTTTTTCCCCTGTTGTTAGGGAGAGATTTATAAAAACCTTCCAGTTCTATGATTTTGTGGGTGGAGTCCTCAAAGTTCTGACTTTTAATGAAAATCCTTGAAAGCTTCCTTTACAAAGAACCTGACCTTCTAACCTAATGCCATCAAATAAAGGATACTTTCTCCATCAGAGGAAACTGCTAACACTGACCATCAAGACCGCTGTATGACTGTATGCCAAGAACTCTGACTTTTCCTAGAAACAGACTACATATCTCACGAGGAAAAAGAGCAGAGCACAAGTACAAATCCTTTACCAAAGTAGATTTCATTTTCCCCAGTAGTCATACTTGCTTTGCTTTTTTAAGGTACTTTAATAGAATAGGGAGAAATGTACTTGGTAGTATTCAAAATTCATTAAAACCATACTGTGCATTTTTTGCCACCAGGACCAAAATGTCTTCCTGAGAACAGTAATAAAAAATCAGAATGTCTCCCCTTTCTTAATTTGCCTTTGGGGAACCTTGGACATTCCTTTATTATTAACCCCCAATCCTAAGTGAGTCACGTCACTTACAGGTTCCAGGAATTTTAATGTATTTGAAAAGACCCTTCTTGGGCAGAGGGGAGAGAGCAGTGTGGTGTTAGAAGTGTCATTGCTACTGACTTTGGTAGGGGATAAAGCATAAAAGAAATGCCCATCTTACTTTTCTAAAACAGGTTTCATAAAGATTCTTTTTCTAACTTCACTACCATGTAAATGATGTTATACAGTTTCTACATCATTGTATTAAATAACTACAATATGGTTTCTCCTATAAGCATCCATAATTGTAGTAGACCTTAGAGCATATTTCTGCCGTTTCTGTAATAACTTGTAAGAACATTCAGATATGTCTATAAGAAGGAATTAAGTCAGACTTTTCACTGCATCCCTGTACTTAAAACAGTGTATGACACAGAATAGACTGCCAAAAATATCTATAGAGGGGTGTGGAAGGGAAGAGAGGAAAGACTTAGAAATCAAACAGGAAGCTTGACACTCTTACAGGAGTAAATCTCTGTAGTTGCCTTAAAGAAGAAATTAAACAAAGCTATTTTTTTAAATGTTCTTTAAAGTTTTTTGAAAACTTGAGGAATGTTTTAGCCCATTTAGGGTAATATATTGCTTTTGTACTATTCAGTCTAAAAGAGTAGGCCTGGACCTACTTTTAGAGAAAATGTCATATAATTTTAAATGTAAATAATATTCATTAGACTTGATTATTCATATAATTTGGGCATTTTCTACTTCATCTGCTGTTTTCAAAGGAAATCCTCCCATTTTACTTTGTGTCAACTAAGCTAGGATACTAGCATAAGTATTAATAGGCCTGGTTACCAAAGCTATCATTGAATGAACAAGTCATTGCTATTAAACAGCAATGTATTTAAGGCCTTAATAGATGTTTGTGGTTCAACATAAATTTATAAAATTTTCAGAGTTTTTATCTTTGAATAGTGATATTAAAACATTAAAAGTAGAATCATCTATCAGTTATTGTATTAATCAGTAAGTTTTCAACTCAAAATACAGACCTATGTGAAAGATTCAAATCAAGCATTGATTAAAATCCATGCAACAGAACGGAAGGGAGGGAGGGGAGAGAAGATGAAAAAGTGAGGAAGGAAGGAAGATATAAGATTATATATTGCATATATATTATGTGTTAAGGTGTTTGGAACTTAAATGAGAACATCTGATCTTTCACCTATCACTAATATTTAAACAATGAATCTGTGTCAAGAAATTAAGTTACCACAATGAACACTGAACAAAGGTATGAAAAGCTTAACTTCTATTTTTCTGTTCATTTCGATGGTAAATTTTTATAAACCTAAAAATCAACTCTTTTTTAGGTAAAACAAGAACTACAAAGTCTTTTTCTTCCTCCCTCCCTCCCATGGAAATTCTTATCTAATTACATTCTTTTCTTATTATTTAATTATTTTGTTCTGCTGAATCTATTTCTCTTTATGACTATTTAATATGTAACCTATCCACGACCAAAATAGAATGCCCTGTATCCTCTAATATATTGTGCTATGTTTTGACCAGTTTGACAATGCACAAAAAAAGTGAGAGGTGGCAGTTTTCATGCATGAGAGAAGCTGTTAATTTAGTAACTTACTTAGAAAATAATTATACATGAAGTTCAATTTATTATTTAATTTGCATTTGGTTGAATCAACCTAGATTATTTTAAAGCCAGTGATTATTTCTCTATCACTTTATATGAATCAACTTAATTTTCCAGTCAGGATTAAAAATTATCCAAGATATTTCCTTAATTGTGAAAAATAAGCCCTTAAAAAATAAAAAGTCTGCTTACGCACTTATATTTAAATAAAAATCATGACAGTGCCAATGTATAAAAGCATCTAACCATATATACATTTCAAATCAGAATAATTTTACCTTCAGGTACGCAGATACAGTCTTATGTAAAAATGTAGGCCTTTTGAGTTTGCTTGGCTTTGTGCCATGATGTGTCAGCATCAAATAAATAAGCCAATTAATGGATTGTATTCTCATTCAAAGGCTTGGAAGTGAGCTGCTATCTACATTTTTACAGATCAGTGAGCTAATATTTTTTATACTCACATTTTTTATTAGAAATATGTAACTATTTTTGTTTTATTTTCTTAGGGTTTACTTTCTTGTTTTCAAACATTATCTACTTATTTACTTTATGTGTTAAATTATTTTGTTATTTATCATGTCTTTATTATTTGTGATAATAAATATCTAATAAAAAAGTGTTCCTGATATAAAAATAATTCATGATATTATTCCATCATGCAAAGTGTCACTTCATTTTGTATTTTGAGTAACTGGAGTCCCTGGAGCTTCAAGTCTATTTTGACATCTGCTTATTTCATTTGCCTAATAGCTAAGTTATGATGAATCATCTGTGCTGTCAATAGAAATGATCAGTCCTGTAATAATCTTGGTTGTATTGCTGTCTGTTTCCCACCACCTAGACTTTCATAGAAATCTAACAAACAAGCAAGTGTTTGGATTACAGGATCATAAAAAGGCTTCTGCATTATCTGGTCATTTATTGATATTTAGTTGTATCTTTAAGATACAACTACAGTACAACTACAACTACAGTAAGCTCAATGTGAGGTGACGTTATGTTGGTCCTGTTACTGTCTGTTTCAGTGATGTGTCCATCAAATGGTATGCTTACAGCATGAGCAAACAAGGAGTGTTACCTTTTTCTTAAGACTAGAGTAGTAGAAACTCCCTTTTTTGTTATTTACATGCCTTTAAACCACTGGGAACCCAGACACTACCCATATTCCTTTTGTATTGTGATTAATAAACATTCATATTTAAAATTTGTATTTTTATACAACATCCAAAAAAAAGACAACTTGGATGGAGGATTACAGGAATTTATTTTAAAAAAGAAAATATGAGTAATTGGAACCAAGGAAACTTGTTTTCAGAATATTTCTCCTGGGTTAAGTGCAGTGGCCAAGGGGTATGAACATAATTGCATTCAAATTTCCTTGGAGACTGGAAGACAAAACCAGTCAATCAGGAAGTGCAATCAGTAGGAATTAGAGAATATCATGTATTTATGTGTGTGAACTTATTGTAAGGATAGTCGGTTACAGCTAAGCTTTTCCCTACATGTGCTATGCATATTTTTAATGAAAGATACATGTATTTGCACAAAATTTCTCAGGCACAATATTTAGCTTATTATTATAAGCTAAAATAAAACCCAGGTGCTTGTTTTGAGATTGTGGGGTTTTTTTAAAATGTAAAATAAAACACATCTGCCTTTTTCTTGATATGTGTAGTTAGAGAATAAGCTTTTTAATGGAAGAGTTAAGCCTTTTTTCTTTTTCTCTGGGACTCCTTTTTAAACAAGGTGAAACGTGAGGATTAGGTTTCAGAGTTCAACTGTGTGACACAAGACTGTGAATTCTGACAAAATGAGAAAAGTTCAATCTATGATCTCAGTGTTTCTTTTCTCTTAAGCAAAGTTTTTGAAAATACCTATTTTTGGGCACAGCTGGCTAATGGTATACCATCATTAATATTCTAGCTAGGAGACGTATTTTTACATCTTACGTGAGAGTTTCAATGAAAACTAGATTTTAAATCAATTAATATTTGAGTCCTACTCTAAACCAGGAAATCTATATACTCCCACTTGTAACATTTAAACATCCAAATTTAAACATCCAAATAAACCAATGTTATTACTATAACGATTTGTTTAAATGGCTGATAAAAAACCCAGTGACCTAAGAACTTGTCCCAGATACCAAACTGGTGAGTGAAATATTCTAACTTTAAAAAAAAGTTTTATCTCGAATGTATTTAATATAATAAATAACAATCATAGATATCAGATATTAGCATTCACTTTATGCTGTGCACTTTTCTTATTTGTCACAATCTAATAAGAATATCTCAGTTTTCCAGATAAGTTGATAAACAAAGTTTAGGCAGTTGCCCACAGTCACCCAGCAGGTTAAGTGGTAAAACTCGGATTCACATTCAAGCCATATCACCTGGCTTCATTGAAATTATTTCTGTAATAATGCACTGACTTCAATTGTAACTGAAACTAGCAAAAACTAAAATTCAATCTATATGAGATGATTAGGTGATAATTCTGCAGCTAACACTTCAATGTCACTATTAAGGACTTTTTTCTTTGCTTCATATAAATGAGGGGCTCATTTAAGAGCTTTTTGGTTAGTAGAGAGTCAATAAATATGAATGGTTGATTCAACTTTTCACTTCACTTATATTTGAATAGTTGGCATTATGCATTGCATTTTGAAAATTTGGGCAGTATAGAGTTTTTTATACAACTAGATTAATAAAAATTACTTTACTATATTTAGCCAAGGAAAGAAAATTAAACAGACCAAAATAAGAAAATATTAAACAGAAATATATACATGTATGTATATAAAAATCCAATTCTGTGGAGTGAGGTAGCAGGAAAGTATGAAATATCACAAACAAATTAATATATAAATATTCACATTACATAATAAAACAGGCAGGAAGTTCAAAGAACAGTCTGGCTAGGTTTTTCTAAATAATAGGGCCTTAAGTACAGGAACAGCATATTTTTAAATCAACTTTATATTACGTAAAATATATAATGACCCCATTTTAAGTGTATACTCAATGAGTTTTAAAAATATATAAATCTGGGCCTCCCCGGTGGCGCAGCTGTTAAGCGCTGCTCTGTGGAGCTGTTGGCAACGGCGACGTGAGTTCGACGCCCGGCCAGGGAGAATCCCACATGGCGCGGCAGACCTCTTCTGCCTTGCCCGCTGCTCCCCTCAGCAGTGTATTTCTGATCTGCCTGTTCTGCTCCCCGCTCTGTCTCTGGTGAACCCTCTTGCCGCCCCATGCCTCTGGCCTGTACCCCAACTTGTATGTATAAATAAAAAAAAATATATATATATATATATATATATATATAAAAACCTGTGTAACCATGAAGATTCCAATTTATATCATATAGAAGATACAGACTTATATCATCCAAAATTTTGCACATATCCCAATGCAGTTAATTTTACTTTTCAGTATTAGTCAACCACTAGTTTCCTTGTATCACTGGAAATTGTTTTTTTTCTATCCTAGAACTTCACATAAATGAAATCACAGCATGTACACTTTTTTTGGTCTGCCTTCTTTTGTTCACCATACTTTTGAGACTTATTTATGCTGTTGTAATTATTAATACATTGCTATTTACCGCTGAATAATATTTCCTTGTATTTATCTACCATAAATGGTTTATCCATTCATCAGTTGATAGACATTTGGATTTTTCCAGTTTTTGAGTAAAGCTTATATAAACATTTGTGTACAGATACATCTATTTCTCTTGGTAAATACCGAGGATGGAATTGTAGGGTTACGTAAGTATATGCTTATTGTACATGAAATTGTCAAACTCTTCTCCAAATAGGTTGCACCCTTTCATCTCTTTCATACTATAATAACAGTGTATGAGAGTTTCAGTTGCACCATATGTTAGTCACATTTGGCATTCTCATATTTTAATTTTATTCATTTCAGTGAATATGTATTGGCTTCAAATTGTGGTTCTAATTTCTAATTAGGAAACAGTTTATTTTTGAAGAGGACTAGATTAGCAAATGCGAATCCTAGTTAAAAGGGTTGACACCAGAATCACATATGACTCTAAATGCCAAGCTGGCACTTACTGTAAACACACTATAAACAACTTGTTTTGTATTCTTTATGTCTCAATTTTGTCCTCTGCTAAGTCACAATAAAAATAGTACCTTCCTCAGATTTGTTTTTTTATAGTTTTGCAAATTTTTCTTCTTTTATTTTTTATTATTATTCATATTTTTTACATTATTGTGTATTCCTCATAGGTTACCCACCACCAATTCACCCGTGAACCATCACCATAGTCACTTGTGCTCTTTTCTACCCCTTTTTGAGCCCTTATCTTCCCCCTCCCTTGCTGGATGTCTCTTTCTTGTTTGGTTCGCCTATATTCTGGTTATAAGTGAAACCATTCGATATTTTTCTCTTTCTTTCTGGCTTATTTCACTGAGCATTATCCCTTCTAGCTCCATCCATATTGCTGCAAATTGCATATGTTCATCTTTTTTGAATGCTGATAGTATCCCATTATGTATATATACCACATCTTCTTGATCCAATCATCTATTTTTGGGGATCTGGGTTGTTTCCATATTTTAGCTATTGTAAACAATGCTGCAATAAACATACGACTGCATGTCTCTTTTTTTGGATTAATGTTTTTGTGTCCTTTGGGTAGATTCCCAGAAGTGGTATTTTTGGGTCATATGGAGGTTCCATTTTTAGCAATTTGAGAAACCGCCATACAGCTTTCCACAGTGGTTGGACCAGTTTTCATTCCCAACAGCAGTGTCGGAGAGTTCCTTTTTCTCCACCTCCTCGCCAACATTTGTTGTTCCCTGTTTTTTTTAATATGTGCCATTCTTGCTAGTGTAAAGTGGTATTTCATTGTGGTTTTTATTTGCATTTCCCTGATTATGAGGGATGTTGAACATTTTTTCATATGCCTATTTACCATTTGCATTTCTTCTTTAGAGAAGTGTCTTTTAAGTTCTTCTGCCCATTTTTTGACTAGACTTTTTGCTTTGTTTTCGTTGAGTCTTGTGAGTTCTTTGTTGATTTTTGTGATCAGTCCCTTGTCTGCTGTATGGAGTGGAAAATTTTTTCCCAGTCTGTAGGCTGTTTCTTTGTTTTGATTAATGTTTCTTTTGCTGTACAGAAGCTTTTTAGTTTGATGTAATCCCAGCTATTTATCTTTTCCTCCACTATCCTTGCTTTGGGGGATGTGTCTTTAAAAATGTTACTAAGGTGGATGTCATGTATTGTTTTGCCTATGTTTTCTTTATATTTTATCGTTTCGGGTCTTATGTCCAAGTCTTTTATCCATTTTGAGTTGATTTTCATGCATGGTGTGAGGTAGTAGTCTAGTTTCATTTTTCTGCATGTAGCCATCCAGTTTTCCCAGAACCATTTGTTGAACAAACTGTCCTTGTTCCATTGCATATTCTTTGCACCTTTATCAAAGATTAATTGCCCATATATATGTGGGTTGATTTCTGGGTTCTCTATTCGATTCCACTGATCTGTGTGTCTATTTTTGTTCCAGTACCATGTAGTCTTATTTATTATGGCTTTGGAGTACAGTTTGAAGTCTGGGAGGGTGATACCTCCATTCTCCTTTTTGATCAGGAGGGCTTTGGCTATTCGAGGTTTTTTGTGATTCCAAATGAATTTCATCAATATTTGTTCTATCTCTTTGAAGTGTGTCATTGAGATTTTTATTGGAATAGCATTGAATCTGTAAATTACTTTCAGTAGTATGGCCATTTTGATAATGTTAATTCTTCCGATCCATGAGCAGGGGATGTCTTTCCATTTCTTTCTGTCTTCTTCCATTTCTTTTAATAATGTTTTATAGTTTTCTGTTTATAGGTCTTTCACTTCTTTTGTTAGATTTATTCCCAGGTATTTGATGTTTTTTGTTTCAATTGTAAAAGGGGTAGTTTTTCTTGATTTCCTCTTCTTCAGATTGATTATAGCATATAGGAAAGCTACTGACTTTTGTGTTATTGATTTTGTATCCCACTACTTTACTAAATTGGTTGATTATTTTGATTAGTTTTTCTGTGGATTTTTTAGGGTTCTCTCTATATATTATCATGTCATCAGCAAATAGTGAAAGGTTTACTTCTTCTTTCCCTCTCTGGATTCCTTGTATGCCTTTCTCTTGTCTTATTGCTCTGGCTAGGACTTCCAGCATTATATTGAAGAGCAGTGTTGACAGTGGACATCCCTGTCTTGTTCCAGATTTCAGGGGAAATGCTTTCAGCTTTTCACCGTTGAGGATGATATTGGCTGTGGGTTTGTCATATATGGCCTTTATCATGTTGAGGTATGTTCCTTCTATCCCTAGAATTTTGAAGACTTTCATCATAAATGGGTGTTGGACTTTGTTGAATGCTTTCTCAGCATCTATTGATATTATCATGTGGTTTTTACTTTTTGTTGATGTGTTGGATTACATTAATTGATTTTCTGATGTTGAATCATCCTTGTGCTCCTGGAATAAATCCTACTTGGTCGTGGTGAATTATCTTTTTGATGCATTGTTGGATTCTATTAGCTAAGATTTTATTGAGGATTTTTGCATTAGTGTTCATTAGAGATACTGGCCTAGAGTTTTCTTTTTTTGTATTTGTTTGGTTTTGGTATTAGTGTAATATTGGCTTCATAAAACATATTTGGTAGTACTCCTTCCTTCTTGATTTTTTGAAAGAGTTAGTGTAAGACAGGCACTAGTTCACTTCTGAATGTTTGGTAGAATTCATTTGTGAAATCATCTGGTCCTGGGCTTTTGTTTTTGGGGAGGTTTTTGATTACTATTTCAATTTCACTGCTTGTAATTGGTCTGTTTAGGTGTTTTATTTCTTCTTGATCTAGGATGTTTGTATAGTTCTAGGAATTTGTCCATCTCTTCTAGGTTGTTGAACTTGTTTGCATATAACTGTTCATAATAGTGTCTGATTATTCTTTTGATTTCTGCTGTGTCTGTTGTAATTTCTACTTTTTTATAATTTCTCCTATTTTATTTATTTGTGCTTTTTCCCAGTTTTTCTTTGTGAGCCGGGCTAGAGGTTTGTCTATCTTGTTTATTTTTTCAAAGAACCAGCTTTTGGTTTCGTTGATCTTTTGGATTTTTTTTTAACTTCTATTTCACTTATTTCTGCTTTGATTTTTATTATTTCCTTTCTTCTTCTGGCTTTTGGGTTCTTTTGTTGTTCTTTTTCCAGTTCTTTGAGGTGGGATATTGGGTTGCTTTTTTGAGATCCTTCTTGTTTTTTGATGTGAGCTTGTATTGCTGTGTCCCAAACATATTGGAAGGTTGTGTCCTCGTTTTCATTTGCTCAAGATACTTTTTAATTTCTTCTTTGATTTCCTCATTGATCTAATGGTCTTCCAATAGAGTGGGTTTCAATCTTCATGAGGGAGGAGGTTTCCTTGTTTTCTTTTTGTGGTTTATTTCCAGTTTGATGCCTTTATGGTCAGAGAGGATAGTTGGTATGATTTTGACCTTGGTAAATCTGTTGATGTTTGTCTTGTGTACCAGTATGTGATCTATCCTGGAGAATGTTCCATGCACACTTGAGAAGAATGTGTACTCTGTTTTTTTTTTTTTTTGTCCAGTGTCCTGTATATGTCTGTTAAACCCATGAGATCTAAGTCTTTATTTAGGGCTTTAGTGTCCTTGTTTATTTTTTGTCTTGTTAATCTGTCCATTTGTGAGAGTGGGGTGTTGAAGTCTCCCACTATGTATGTATTTTCTCTAATGTCTTTTTTTCAGAGATGTTAATTGTTGTCTGATATACTTTGGTGTTCCTTCGTTTGGTGTGTATATGTTGATGAGTGTTATGTCTTCTTGATAAATTGTCCCTTTAATCAAAATGTAATGACCCTCTATGTCTCTTTTTATTTTTTTAAGTTTGAAGTCTGTTTTATCTGATATAAGTATAGCTGTTCCTGACTTCTTTTTTGGTCCATTTGCTTGTAGAATTGTTTTCCAATCTTTTACTTTCAATCTGTGTTTATCTTTTGTAGTTAGATGTGTTTCCTGTAGGCAGCAAAAGGTTGGATTCTGTGTTTTAATCCAGTCTGCTACCCTTGTCTTTTTATTGATGAGTTTAATCCATTTACATTCACAGTTAATACTGATATGCTGATGTCCATATTAGTCATTTTTGTTGGCCTTTTGTGATTTTATTCCTTTCCTATTTCTGTTCTACCTATTCATTCTTCTGTTGGTTTTGACTTCAGGGTTTCTTGTAGTATTTCTTGGAGTGGGGGTTTAGTAGTGGTGAATTTCTGGAGATTTTGTTTGTCTGAAAAGGTTTTTATTTTTCCTTCATAGAGGAAGGAGAGCTTTGAGGGGTGGAGTGTTCTTGGTTGGAATTTTTCACTTGGAGTTTGTTAAATATGTCTGACCATTCTCTTCTAGGTCATAATGTTTCCTCAGAGAAGTCTGATGTCATCCTGATAAGTTTTCCTTTGTAGGTTATCTGTTTCTTCATCCTTATCATTCTCATGCTTTTTTTCCTTGTCTTGAACCTTTGGAAGTCTTACTATTATATGTCTTGGTGTATTTTTGTTTTTGTTAGGATAATCTGGTGATCTTCTAGCTTCCTGTAACTCTATTTTCATATCCTTCTTTATGTTTGGGAAGTTCTCTTCGATTATCTCCTTGAATAGCTTTTCGGTTCCTTGGGCCCTCTCTTCACCTTCTGGGACTCCTATGACTCTTACATTTCCTTTCTTCATGGTGTCTGATATTTCTCTGATTGCTTCTTCATTCTTTTTTCTTTGTACTTCTTTCTCTTTTTTGGTCCTTTCTATATCCGTATCTTCGAGAGTACTAATTCATCCCTCCATTTCATCAATTCTATTTTTGTTGCTTTTCCCAGAGTTCTTTAGGTCCTCCAACGATCTTATAATCTCCTGCATTTAATTCCTTTCCTTCTTTAGGGTCTCAATTCTATTGCTCTGATCATTATTTTTCTCATATCGCTCTTTTCCTTTTCGTTTTCAATATGTTTTTTTAATCATGAACATTTAAAATTCTTTATCTGGCATGGAGAAAAGCTATTCTATGTCGCTGTTGTGTTCTGGTGGCTAATTTTCTTTTTGTGTCGTGACCTTTCCCTGTGGGCTTGCTTGGTTATTTGTGGGTTTTTTCTCCCTGTTATTTGTCTTCTGATTTGTTCTACCCCTTGGGACACTGTGCTATTGATGTTGGCAGGCATTTCTTTGGAGTGCTCCTTCTGGGGTGTCTGAAACTGGTGGTCCGACCAGGTCCACCCTTTTACTCCAGAGTTCCACAGTCCTGCTGGGGTGCTGTCCTGCTGCGCCAGGTGCCAACGGGTCACTTCTGCCCCCTGTGATAGCTGCGAGCTGGCCTGTTGTTCTGTAGATCTGGGCACCTGGGAGTCTACTCCTGCCCCACCTGTGTGCTGCCCTTCGGCTGTTTCTATAGCTGAGGGTGGGGGGGGGTCTGCTCCCTTCCTGCCAGCGAGTGTGCCTAGTCGCTGTTTCATGTCACACCTGGTGCCTGGTCATTGCTTCTAGCATCTGGGGTGGGGCTCCATTCCTTCCTTGCGCTCCTGCAGTATGACCGGTTCCAGCCATGGGGGGCCCTCCTACAGTTGGTGTGTGCTGCGCACGATGGTTCCTTCCCCTATGGCACCAGGAGTCTTCCTCCCGGAGCTCACCTGGGGGCCCTGCTGGAGTGGCGGCTGGAAGTGTGGAGTTGGTTGTTCAATCCCTAAAAACTCCAGATTTGGTTTTGAACTTGGAAGAGAAAATAAATTTAAAGCCCTAAGCGTGGATCATAGTAAGTATTTAATAAAAGTTAACAAATGTTATAATTTCTATGGCACAGAATGTATAGGGTCACAAATTTTAAAACTCATTTTAAGTTTATTTCTATTGACCATAATAACAATTCTATGCCTTTATATGATATATCTTGATCAACATATGAAATTGCTTTAAAGAATTTTTTTAAGTAGATAAATTGAATTTCTTCAAAGTCAACCATAATATAAAGATGTATTACTCTGAAAGGTATCTTTGTATCTAGTTCTTTTTGATGTTTTTGTTAAGTGTTTTGTTTTGTTTTGTTTTTAAGTTGGGGCTTGATCCCAAAATAGCATGCAGACAGCATTATCTTACATGGCCTTAGTCCTAGAAAGTCACAGTATCAAGTATCTAAAGAAATCTCCAATAGATCACAAACATCCTACCTTTACTACTCCTTCAATATCCACAAGCAATTGCTGTGGTCTCACTAACACCATAAAATGCCA
Organism: Scalopus aquaticus; assembly: GCA_004024925.1. NCBI lineage: Eukaryota > Metazoa > Chordata > Mammalia > Eulipotyphla > Talpidae > Scalopus > Scalopus aquaticus. The sequence continues at coordinate 181,530 of PVIJ01000068.1, read as the reverse complement.
ACTTCAATTTTATCCTAACATGAAGTGGATCAACATGTTCATATTCCTTCTCTGAGTCAAATTTCCTTCCCAGTTGCTTCTACCCAGGGCGTAGGGAGTTCTCTAGCACCATCTATAACCACTCCTTTGTTCTAGCATAGTGACACCACTAAGGCACTCTCCTTCCTTTTGTCCCATTGCCAAGTCTCTGCTAAGGCCTGACAGCTCTGAAAAATCATCAAGCTTTTGTTTCTGTGTGGTCTGAGAGAATTGGCACAAAGAGAAACAGAGTTCTTGACTTCCTGTAGAGTTTTCTTTCACAATTAGGAAAGAGGGTTAAGAGTAGCCAATAGATATTTATTTTTAAGATAAGTGTCCTTCTGAAAAAAAACAGAGATTCCTTACAATTTTGGAAAGTTAAAAGTTTGAATTAATTGCTATTCAGTCACTATTTGATGACCCTAGTATATTTGTAACTAGAATACTCATTTTTTTATCACCTTACTGTTAAAGAATTTTTAAAAAATACAAGATTTATCTAAGATCACATAGCAATTAAAATTTACACAGCAAGTTGATTTTCTAGTTTTTCCATGTAAAAACCTTACTGGGCTGTCATAACCACTATGAACCTGAAAGTAGTAGTTAACAGGGCATGCCACCACTACCACTATCACAGCGGTACAATGGTTGAACAAACTCAACTTTGTGGACTGGGCTGAATTTACTGGAAGACTTACAGCAAGGACAAAATAGATCCTGGCACTAGAAGACAGTTGGAATAGGCAGTAACTAATAAAGGGCCTCAGGCACAGCAAACAAGCCAAAGTGCATTAATCAGTACTGAGAATGGACACAGGCCAGGCTCCAGTCAGCAACCAGAGTGTGTAAGGGGAAGAATAGCATAGGCTTATCTGGGCAGTGGATCACATTGTTCCTGAAGAGTGGAGAGGATGTCTGCTTTCAAGCACAAAGCAAATAAACTTGGCCACATAGAGAGTGAAATGGAAAATGTAGGAATCAGACTATGTAAGCCTCCACACTCACACAGTTTGGGATAAGATGAGAAGTCCTTCACCATATTCACTTTTAATGCCTCATTTCTGCTATTTTTTCTCCTAGGTACAACCACTGTCAATCCATCTCTATAGACAAACAAGGAGCAAGTTAGTTCACTGTCTTTAGCAGACTTTAATTTAGTGTTAGAGTTGAATCTATTCTCAGTCTCCAAACACTCTACCTACAATTGAATTTATTGAGAACAAGAGCTTCCTAACACTTGGCTACTAACTGTGTCAGCACAGCTTTCTGAACATCACCTGCCTGCCTAGGCCTGTTATATTCCAGACCTCCTGTGTCTAACTAGACCTCACACTCTGACTCATCCTGTTCAATCTAGTCTTGTGCCCAACAAAGTATTACACTTATAGTCACTCTTGACTTTTCCTCTCCACCACTCAGGAGCTTGTGGTGTAATGATTAAAGAAGAGGACACCATTGTCATGAAGATTATTCGGTAATTGTCTACATGAATCAGCAAGTAAGAATCCTTTTAAAACAGAGCATATATGATGTCTTTGCGGAAGATAGGGGGCTAGAGACTGCAGTCTCTTTCACAAACACAGAAAACTGGCACCGGTATCAGAGCAACTGCCTTTGAAAAAGATTGGAAGATTAGAGGATCAGAATCTCCACAAGGAAAAGAAAGAGACAGAAGCATCAGAAAGAGTAAGAAAACCTGAGACACAGACCCACCAGAGACAATCAGGGCTCCAGGTCTCAAGGTTGGGACGGACATCAGGGGCATGGAGTCTCCTCAGGCTAAGAGAGCTTGCTCTTATGTAGGGTACCTCAGAGGCTGAGTGCTGCACCCATCAGGGTAATGCACTTACCCAGGGTAAAAAAAAAAGAGGAACTTTCCTCCAGAGAACAGTGGGACTCGGGGCAAAGTAAAGTACAGTGAAGGATGCACAGACTTAACTAAGGAACCTGCATCTAAGAAGCAAAACTTCTCTCCTGCTGGACTAAGACTCTGCTAGTCCCTTTCTCGATGTTCCCCTCAGTCTGAATGGCAAAGCCAGGACAGACACCAAACTGACTGAAATCAGATAAGGAGCCAAGCTCAATGGGAAAATCATCAGCTTTTTAGCTATTAGGAGTTTATAAGGCTTCTAGTCAGTCCTTCAATCTAAAGCCCATGGTAAAACTGGCTCTTGTATCCCCAGGGGAAAGAGGGGAAACACTGTCCATGTTTCTAGTATTTGGTGGTTACAATTCCTTCTTAGGGCTTTCCCAATGCCACTGCCTGTAGCACCAGGGAGATGCCTACCCCTAACCTGCTGGGGGGTCTGCAGACTTCCCCCCTTGCATGCCCATAGTCAATCTCCCAGGGAAATTAGTGTCTGTGGCAACAGCTGGGAGAGACAGTGGTCTTGCTTTCTGCTAACTCCTTTAGCTCATGAGACAGCCCCCACCCCAACCCAAACAAAGCTTGGCCAGCTGCAGGACAAGCTGTTAGCGGCAACTACCTATGGTGCCTGCCCACAGCCCAAGCCCACAGCCTCTCTGCTCTTAAGAGACTCAGGGGACAAACCTCTGAAAAGCTCTCGGAGATGAGAGCTGGGCTACACCCTAGTTGGCACTGATACATTTGTAATAGTCTCTTATGATCCTTTGTATTTCTGATATATCTGGAGCAAATTTTCTTTCTTTTCTGACTCTAATATTAGAGTTTTCTCTTTTTTTTTCCTTAGTGAGCCTAGCTAGAGATTTGTCTATTTTACTTATTTTTCAAAGAATCAGCTTTTGGTTTCAATGATCTTTTGAACTGTATTTTTTTTTATTTCTATTTCATTGATTTCTGCTTTAATTTTTTTATTATTTCCTCTCTTCTACTAGCTTTTGGTTTCATTTGTTCTTTATTTCCAGTTCCTTAAGGTATAATGTAAAGTCATTTATTTAAGCTCTTTCTTGTTTCTTGATGTGGGCCTGTATTGCTATATACTTCCCTCTTAGTGCTGTTTTTGTTGCAAGTTCCGTTAGTCATGTACTTGTTTTCATTTGTCTCCAGGTATGTTTTAATTTCTTCTCTTATTTCCTTATTAACTAAATAGTTAAATAGTAGTGTGCTATTCAATCTTCACATATTAGAGGCTTTATCTGTTTTCCTTTTGTGATTGATTTCTAGTTTAATACCATTGTATTCAGAGAGGCTCACTAAAGAAAAAGAGAGAGAAAACTCTATAAACAGAATCAGAAACGAGAGAAGAGAATTTACAACAGACATCACAGAAATACAAAGTATACTAAGTCAACATTTTATGCCAACAAATTACATACTTTAGAAGAATTGGGACAAATTCTTAGAACCACTTATCCTACCAAGACTAGTTCAAGAAGAATTAGAGCGGACTAATTACAATTAAGGAAATTTAAACAATAATCAAGTCTCCCAAAAAATAAAAGTTGAAAACCAGATGATTTCACTAAACCTTCAAAGAAAAGTCTATCCTTCTCAAGTTCTTCCAAAAACTGAAAAGAGGGAAACTCCCACATGCATTTTATGAGGCCAACATTATCCTCACACCAAAGGCAGACTAGGATATCACCAAAAACCAAGCTACAAGTCAATTTTCCTGATAAACATAAATTTAAAAATTCTCAGTGAAATCTTAGCAAACCAATATCAAGAATATACTAAAATGATCATACATCATGAAGTGTGATTATTCCAGGGATACAATGATGGGTCAACACCCACAAACAACTAATGCAATTCACCACATCAATAAAAAGAAAGATAAAAATCATTTGATCATATCAATAGATACAGAATTTGTCAAGATCCAACATCCATGTATAAAAAGAAAAACTCTCAACAAATGGGGATAGAAGGAACACACCTCAACATAATAAAGGTCATAGGTGACAATCCCCTGACTAACCTCATGTTCAATGGTGAAAAAAATGAAAAATTTTTCTTTAAGATCAGATACAGGATAAGAATGTCTACTTTCACCACTACCATTCAACAGAGTATCCTAAATCCTAGCCAGAGAAATTAAGCAAGAATAAGAAAAGGAACTCAAGTTGGAAAAAAAAAAGAAAAACTATTAGTGTTTTGCAGATGATGCAATAATACACACATAAAATTCTAAAGCCTCCACTAAAAAAACTATTAAAAACAATAAATCAGTACAGTAAAATGGCAGGCTACAAAATCAATATACAAACATCTATTGCATTTGCATTTCCACATACAAACAACAAACTATAAAAGAAAAAATGAACAAAACAATCCCACTAACAATTACATCAAAAAGAATTAAGTACCTTGTAATAAACTTGACAAGGACAGTGAAAGATCTATACAACATAAACTATAAAATATCATTAAAAGAAATTTGCATATCATACATTTTATAAGATACATAGAGAACTTATACAACTTAACAGTAAGAAAACAGAGAACCCTAACAAAAATGTTGAGAGAGCTAAACAGAAACTTCATCAAAGATGCACAGATAGTCAAATGGCTCATCATCTCTTATGATCAGGGAAATGCAAATCAAAACCACAATGAGATACCACCTCACATATGGGAGAATGGCCAATAACAAACAGACTAGACACAAGTGTTGGTGAGGAGAAAAAGAAGGGAAGTTTTTAGTGGTTTCTCTAAAGGTGTTGATGAGAATATTGTCTAGTCAAGTCTCCATGGAAAACAGTATGACTTTTCTAAAAACATTAAATATATTTCTGTTGCAGAAGTTGATGTGGAAAAGACCAAGCATAGGAATTTATTATGCCTGCAGAGCCAAGGGAGTAACCTCCAAAAACTTGGGGCCCGAACGAAGGGAGCAGGGAGCTTTTATACAAGGTAGCTTCCATGTGATGTTTTTGGTGGGTGTCAGGGAAAGATGATCTGGGGAGGGGAGGTTGCTTATAGGCGGTCTTATCGGTGATTTATGGTCAGGAGTCTTATCAGGAAGTAGTCATGGTCCTCCTTGGTATTCATCGTAAGGGCCATGCTTCTCCTTGGTACGGGGGCTATGTTTTTCCTGTTTTCCCGGTTCATTTCTACATATGATCCAGCAATCCCACTCCTAGGTATCTACCCAAAAAACACTAAAACACTAATTCAAACAAATATATGCATTCCTGTGATCACTGCAACACTATTTATAATAGCCAATGTATGGAAACAACCTAAGAGTTCACCCACAGATGACTACATAAATACTACTGAGCTATAAAAAAAAAAAAAGAAATCTTCATTTGTGACAACATGGAGTGAATTAGAAGGGATTATGCCAAGTAAGTGAGTCAGAGGAGAAAGACAAATACCACTACATATAGCTGACCCACAGAATAAGAGCAAAGAATCATACTCCAGCCTCCTCAGACTCTCCGTCTCAATAAAAGACTGGCAGGATTAGAAACTTGAATTAGAGACATCATCTTGTAAGAGGGTGGTCCTCAGGAAAGGGGACTGTCCCAGGACCCCACACCCACCTCAGGCCAGAGAGATCCAAGACACCTAGGACTACAAATCCCAGAATGCCATCATCACCAAAGGAAGGATGCTGAGGACTGAGGGTGGAGTTAAGAAATGGTTTTTGGGATTTAAATACCAAACCTGTGAGCTTGGAGGGGGGATTGCTCATGGTTGTGGATTGCCAGGTTTTTTCTGAGTGTGCCATAAGATTCCAGCTCAGAGGAACTGGTAGGTGGCATTCACCAATTTATTCTTTATCTTTTTCCTTTCCCTTTTTGTAAATAAACCCTTTTATTAATTTTATTGTGTGTGTCTCCAGTTGAGTCTTTAAGTCCCTTTTAAAGCGCACGGGTGAGAACCCACAGACGGGCACCCCATTTATATGGGGGCTGCCCTGTAACAATCTCACTTAAGTTATGTGACCTTGTCCATTATAAAAGCTCACTTCACTAAAACTTAATTGGGTTATAACCATAACAAATAATTAACAGGTAAAATTTTCATTTATGTTAATAAAAAACAAACATATAGAAAGATAATTTCTACTACAGACAGTAGACAAAAATTAAAATAAACTCATACTTGAATGATAAGTCTATGAAATGATTACCTTAACTATAGATAAAAAAAAAAAATTCACTAACCAGAAAGTATTACTACATAAATTACTGGGAAAACCTGAAAGGAACAGAAGTCCACCTTACGTTTGTCTAAGAGTAACAATACTTGAGAGGTGGTGGAAGGGTTAGGAGTGAAGTGTGTTATTTGAGGAGCCCAGTGGAATCTAAAGGAAAACCTAAGGCTATCATATAATGAGTGTCTGCTAAGTGCCCTTGGTTGAATTTGGTTCTCAGAACTCTGCAAAGTAGGCACAATTTCACTGATGAGATAAGAAGATGAGATGAGAAGACCCAAATCCACAGCAGTACCACAACTGGTCTAATTTCTAAGAGATGACAAATGTTCTCAAAGTGGATTGAAACAAACTCATGACTTGCTCTAAAATATTTCTGTGGGGGGTGAGGAATTAGAAATATGTGCCACCATCTCTAAATACAGTGTCAATAAGAAATCTACTTTCACCTCTAAATTTATTCTTTAAATTCAGCTTTCAGTTCTTGTTACTTGAGATTTAGTACTGGCAGACTCCTATTCAAGTCAACTGATATTTCAGTCAATTCATTAATGAATAGACAGGATTATAAAAAAAAAAAAAAAGCAGTCTCTAGAGGAAGTGCCTCAGCAGGATTTGAATGGGCACTGGGGAGGAGCACTTTCCTTTCAGTAGAATAAAGTCACTCAAGGTGACCCCTCTCCCCAGTCCTCAGGCTATCTTAGAAACAAAATAGAGTGGAAAGCACAGAAGTAGAAAGAACTGGCAAAAAAAAAAAAAAGTGATACTCGGCACTCAGCTTGATCTCTCCTTTTGGTCTTTCCCTCTCAGAGTTATATGCAACTGTATATCTCTATCTCCAACTTCTCTAAAGTTCATTTTAAATAGACTCGAGTGGTGTCCGATTTTAGAATCTGTGTGATTTCTATGTTTCTAAGTGATTGAAAGGTAGCAGTAGGAAATGCTGCTCTATGGCATGTTGCTATTGAAGGTAAAATAGGGAAGGAGGGTAATAAATGCTTATGTTCTGCTGTGATTATTTTATTGAATCTTATCCCCTTAGAGGTTGGTGAGGTGAGATTTTATTATTTTCATCTACAAGCTGGAGGCAGAGTTAAGTCCAATTAGGTGTTGAATGTCACACCAGAAGGGATATGTGACTTCGGTCTCTGTCCAGAATAAAATACATTAAACCAGCATTTTTCTAAGATTATCCATGGGCTCCAGGAGATATTTTTGTAAATACAGTTTCTCAGACAATTATATTTGAATAATCTCCCTTGCTATCTGTGTGTCCAGAGATAAACAGTGCACACATTATAAGTTCTATAAAGTCATGCACATACAAATACAAGAACTTTGTCTATTTAACACAGCATCATTTCCTATAGTATTTTTAGTTTGTTTAATGTTTATTTATATTGTCAAAACACATTTTTGCAGGATGCATCAAAATGATCAGCAGTAAGAAAGAAAGAGAGACGGTGAGGGAGAAAGAGAGAGAAAGAAGGGCGGGAGGATGTATGTCTTTTAACTGCCCTTGATATTTTTGTCAATGTTTATTTTCAACTATATCACTTCTTCCCAGTCTAGCCTCTCTGCTTCAGTTGGTTTTCTCTATTTGACTGTATCCCCCATGCACATACAGGCACACACTCTACTTGGATTATCTACCCTCATTCAGCAAACAATCCAAAAACCCCCTCTATTTATATACTAGGCATGCTGATGACCACAGAGACAGAAAATAAAATACAGCTCTTGTCCTGGAGGTCCTCCTGAAAGAGAGGCAGGCAATTGTAAAATAATACAGTCCAACAAGGCAAGATCCACTCCTTGTGAGGAGCATCCAGCACAGGGAGAAATCATGCAGCATGTGGGTCACAACGTTCTCTTGCTTCTTCTGTAGCAACTTTCTAGAAAGTGGTGCTTATCGAAAAGAAATAGACACTAGTAAAACTAATTGTTGAGAATAACAAAGCCTGAGGGAAATTGCTCTCTATCACTGCATGTAGGTGAGGAAAGCAGAATTCATTTGGAGCCCTGCATGATTAGATCTCAGGACACATATAGAGGAGGCTAGCTGACAAGCCATATAGCTACAGATATATATCTGTAGAGAGAGAGGTAGTAAGGATTTTGAACTTTATCCAGAAGAGAATATAATTATTGATTAAATACCACTTTTAGCCACTTTTTTAAAGTGTCTTGAAATATCTAAAGATTTTTCTATCATTTGTTAACTACTTATTCTCAAACCTTGAGTTCCTTCTTTCATCTTGTAGGCATTTCCAAAATCTATCTATACATCCAGGTCAAAATATCTAAGTCTGACTGCATCAACCAAGACTTTCTCCTGTAAACTCTGGTATTCACCCACTACATGATTCATGTTAACTTAGAACTACTTTTATAAATATGTGTGGGTTTTACTGAAACATATGGCAAACAGTTTCAAAACAAGGAAGTATATCATGTATCCTAGAAATACTGTGGTGGTTTCCAGAGATCCCTACCTCCTGGTAGTCATTCTTTCGTGTAATTCCTTTCTCTTCGTTGGGCTGAACCTAATGACTCACTTCTTACAAATAGAATACTGTAGAAGTGACAGGGTGTTGTTTCCAAAAATAAATCACAAAAAGACTGAGTTCTCTCTCACTTTCACCCTTGCTTACCTTGAAACAGTCACCTGCCATGTTGTGAGCTGCCTTGTAGAGAAGTTACTGTAGCAAGGAAGTGATAATTCCAGCAGCAGCCCTTGAGGCCTGCCAACAGCTACATGAGCCATGAGTGAACAGGAAAACCACCCAGCCTATTTCAGCAAAACCTTGAGGTGCCTGCAGCCCCAGAGAACATTTGAATGCAGCCTTCTGAGGGAACTGACTGAACCAAAGATTCTTGTCTGTATATACAGTTTGGTCAAAATAAATTCTCATTTTCATTAGCTCATGCTTATATCTATATGCAAAGCATCGGTAGGTAGAGAAACTTGAAGAAAACAATCTTCAGTATTGGTAGTTCACTGAGTGAGGAGTTACAAAGTCTTTAAAGCAGGATAAGGGATTGATTGCTAATTAAAGAATTTCAATGAATCATTCTAAACTATTCCTCTAAACAAGGAATGAACTGTCAAATCTATGGGTGAGTAAAGGTGATTTTAGGTTACTAAATACTGCAGGATTAAAAGGAGCCAAGCTAAGCCATTGACTTGAATAATTACTCATTCACTTATTTAATAATTTTCTAGTTAACTGACTAATCATCTAGAGAGCTGATAAAAATAAACTTTGCAAATCTGATATTGTACTATGGTTACACAAGGTATTACCAATGGGAGCAGCCAGATGAAGGGTACATAGGACTACTCTTATGATTTTTTTTTGCTATTTCCTTTGATTCTATAATTATTAAAAAAAAATGGAGAGAGAAAATAAGAGATAGCTAACAAGTTAGCGCGATATGTATTTCAGGGTTTTCCCCTCAGAGATTCTTATTCAGTAAATTTAAAGTGGAATACAATAATCCATATATTTTAATCAGCAATTTGGGTGATTCTTATGTCCTGCTGTATTTGGCAACCCTGGGATTTCACAATATAATACTTTTACAGAAGTCAGAGGAAGTTTTTAAATAATTTCTTTTTGATAAACAATTACGTAATTACTGTGAAATTTCTGGGGGGTGATGGGAGATAAGGGAACAAGTATCTGTGAGTCTCCTGCCCCTACCCCATTTCTCACCCAGGCATGACAAAATACAATCACCCAGGGTCTCGCAATCATCTACTCACCTCCACATCTGTGTCTGTCCTGGACTTTATCAGTTTTCATAAACAAACAAACAAAAAACAGGAACAGCTTCTAAATCTCCTCAATACCAGCAACCTCCATCTTCACTCCACTTGGCCTGTAGAAATTTTCTGCCTATAATAGAAGTAAACAACCCAAATGTTGCTTTCAGCAATTTAATGTGAAGCATAACTTCATGACACTTTCCTCTAGGATAAAGACTTAGCCCCCAGGACTAAAGGAGCCTGTAGTGAAACTTCATAGAACTAGGACTCCAAGGTCCCTTATACAAAGGTATAAGTATACAGGATATCTCTCTGTTCCTGAATGTGTTAGCACCAATGGAAAAACCTTTATAGATCTAGAAGTCCGATATTAAAATATAAATATCTGTTTGGGGATAACACTGTAAACTGTTACAAGTTAGTGATATGGTATGGCAGAAAAATTATTAGAAATGCAGATTTCTGGACCCCAGATCTCACTGAATCTCATTCAGTAACTCTAGAATAGACCCAAGAATCCACATTATGACACACTGTATACTGGCCATAGTCACAAGAATTTAATGCTGAGGGGTATAAAATTAGCTGTTAACCTACAATAGGTGCTACAGATAAAAGCAGGACCTGGCATTTTGACAAATAAATAACGAGGTTTTTTTGCATATTAGAATTCTGAAGAGGTACCTAATGGAAGTCTCTAGGGGATAAAGTGAGGAACGTGGAAAAAGCCTGCGCGAAACAGAAAAGGGAAAGTGAAACCAAGAAAACTTTAATCTATGTAACGATTTTCCTCAGGACTGACTCTGTTCCTGGTTGGGGGTTGGCATGGAGAGGGAGATGTGGGAAACCTCTTTTTCTCTCCCAACTACAAATTGCCTTTCCTTTCCTACATGTAAAGCTGGAATAGGAGAGGAGGGAGGAAGTCATAACATTCTCATGGAATAATATGAATAAATCTGGCTAATATGTGAAAGATGTGAAAGAATTAAGATATAAATAGAATTCAAACAAAGTTTTCAAAACAGTTTTCAACTAGAAGTCTCTCTTTTATGCTGCTGCTTTCTCTAGGAGGCTGAGAAAACTGTTTTCTCCGTCCCATTGTTATTGTTAACAATAATTCCCACAGATAGTCTCATACACCAAAGAGATCATCTTCAGAAGTGGAAAATGACTCAGTAATTTCAGTTTAAGCCTTATCCAAAAGTCTATTCAATCCCTGGGCTCTTTGTACTTGAAAAAACTTAATTTGCCTACCAGATAAAATGCTTGTTCTACTTCACTGTATTCATTATATTCCCATCAGAAGGCAGAAATCACACAGTAATTTGAACAGGAAGGGCTTATTATAAAGAAAAAGCAACAGAGAATTGGAGTGATAGGGAAGTGGTTATGGTTGGGGGACTCTAAGGGAAACCCAAGGCCTATGAGGGACAATCCTCAAGGAAGGAACAAACTTGGAGGGAGAGAACTCTCCCCACAGCTAGAATTCAGATCACACTTTAGAGGGTATATCTGAAGCCCACTGGATGTTGGAAAAGTTTGCCAGAGAGGGTCCTCCGTTGTTACTTAGGCCAACTGACAACTGCCTTTTGAGGTACTGATGGAAGTCACTGTGAAGCTGCTTGTTTAGGTTGTTCATGACTTGCTGTGAGACAGCGTGAGCATCATCTGAACTGACAAGAAAACCACCTAAAGTGAAAGGGCATGAGAAGGGGTTGCTGTTGATTCACTGGGAAACAAATTCGCTGGTGAGTCCATGAAACTTATACATTGCCGTCAAAGGTGCCACTGACCTTGTGCTGGGAACTGCCAGAGGGTTTGTGCTGGGAGAAACTGTACTAATTGCTGTTCCAGGTCCAGACATGGCTGGGGAAAAAAAAAAAAACAAAAAAACCCGCCATTCAGTCTGCAAAAGCTCAGTAAGATAAGCACATCTGAACCAGGAAGAAAAAAAAACTCTCCTCCAACACCCAATGCTGACAGTATTTAACAAGGCCCCTGTCTGTTATCATAGCTGGTCGGTCAGAAAGAGCTGTTATTGTCCCACCAGATCTTTCATGAGAAAATTCAATGCTTAGTAGTTTACAGCAATTATTCTTTTCTAAAGATTTATTTATTTACATACAAGCTGGGGTACAAGCCAGAGGCATGGGGTGGCGAGAGGGTTCACCAGAGACAGAGTGGGGAGCAGAACAGGCAGATCAGAAATACACTGCTGAGGGGAGCAGCGGGCGAGGCAGGAGAGGTCTGCCGCACCATGTGGGATTCTCCCCGGCTGGGCTTCGAACTCGCATCGTGCGCTGCCAACAGCTCCACAGTGCAGCGCTCAACCGCTGTGCCACCAGGGAGGCCCTACAGCAATTATTATTGGCATTTATCAACAGTTCTTTCCCTTCAATATTGATTTCTGTATACCTACAACTTTTCTAGTTGAAAATTTTATAGCCATTTCTGAGCTATTTTGAAAGAGCTCTATCCACGCTTTTGCAAAAAGAAAAACCTGAGAAATTTTCTTCAATGGTTCTTATTCATTCTATTCGAAATAGAATTCTGAATTTACTAGAGAATGACATCTAAAATTTCTCCTTGCTTATTCTAGAAGCACCCAGAGTTTCTTTCATGCAAAATTGAAAGTAAATGTAAATGAATTCTGTTCACTAAAAATGAACCACCAAGCACACATCTGAAGGTCCCTCAAGATAGGTATTTAAGACTTCATAGGAGAACTTTTAAATTCATACTTCTTTATTTTCTTCGTGTCTTCGTGAATGATACTGGTTTTCCTATAGCTCTTCTTTAACACTGTGTTTGTGGTAGTTCCTTGATGCCATGTGAATAATTTAGACTGGCTTTATAAATGACATGCTGCCTGGGGCTCAGCCATTTCAGTAACTGTGTTCCAGATTAAGAATGAATAAACTATTTGGGGACATTTGGGTTGTTTCCATATCTTGGCTATTGTAAATAGTGCTGCAATAAATGAACAGATCAAAAATCTGTGGTTTATTTATACAATGGGAATTGCTCAGTGACCAAAAACAACAAACTCATGCCATTTGTGGCAATACTGATGGGAGCCAGAAGAGGATTATGCTACCTGAAATTGGAAGGAAAAAGATAAATACCACATGGTCTCACTTATATATGCAATACAGAGAAAATGAAACAAAAGGTCAAGAAAAATACAAAACTAGCAAGCTGACCATAGAACTGAAGCATACAGAAAAGCAGTGGGCGGGGGCTGCAAAACAGGGGAAGGATGAACACAAGGGAATATGCTGGTGGTTCACGGGTGATACAGAGGTGGAAGAACTATGGGGACTACAACAATGTAAGAAAAAAGTTAATCTAAAAAAATTTTTAAAAAAGAATGAATAAACTTTCCTTCCATCTCAGATGACAGGCTCAAGTTACTAGGTCAAGTTCCATAGTGAAATCCATGAAGGGGACTTCTGCTTCATAGTTTGCCTTTTCTGATACAGGTAAAGATCAGATCAGTGACTTTGCACTCATTCTGTATACCATAGCAAACATAATTGGATCGATTCTGTTAGCTTTTGAAAACATTTGCATAAGTATATATACTTGTTTGTTTTTTAAATTGATATTCAATTCCCATCACTGCTTGGCAATATTTCTCTGCCATATAAAATAACTGCTTTCCATATATGTTGTGAATACCTTCTAGAAAAGTAAAGCAAAGTCACCTCTAATTTAATGTTATCAAACCTCTAGTCTCCACTCTCATATTTTCAAGTAAGAAGATAAAAACCACATCCAATGATGCTGAGATTCAGTCAGGCTGCAGTACTTCTGATAACTAGGTGCTTTGTGATAGTTTTTGATTCAGAGGAACATTAAGGGTTTTTAGATCCGCTAATATAGTATCAGGGTCCAGGATGGAAACAATAACAAAATATCTCCCTCAGTTGTGACTCTTCTCTCAAAAAGCAGGCACATCTGTTACTTTCATCCCTGAGGAAAGGCATAAAGGAAAAGGGTCATGGAGTTACACTGGGATCTGAGGACATCCTAAGGCTGCTTTTTTCAAGTTATGACATGGTGAGGAGGGCTGGGAAGGTAGGGCCTTTAGTACTCCTAAGTGGCTCCATGCAGTGAAGTTAATGAAAAGTACTAACTACACCAGTTAATGAAGAGTATCTGCTTCGAGTTAGAAAGTATCAAGGGACAATCAGCCCCTTGACACACTGAGTTCCACTAGTCATGCAAGTCAAGAGGTAACATCTTCAATTGACTGTCCTGTGAGGGCTCACAGAGCTCACCAACGGAGTAGAAGAAAATGAGGTAACAGTTTGTGAATTTGTATGTGGTGTTCCTGGGAATTACTAAGAAATGATTAGATGAAGTTTGTGGGGTGGTAGTGTTTCTGCATTATTCTCAAGGGAACATAAGCCAGTGGTTTATTGAAACTACTCTCTTTGTAGCTAAAGCAGAGGAAAACTCCACGGTTTCAAATACATCCTAAAATTACATCACCATCTAAGATCACCCTTCTGAGCTCAAATTATGAACCCCTGTATCATATTACTTGATCTTGCAAGTGTCTCACAGATACCTCCAACACAGTGACAAATGGGACTTAGTGTATTTTCCCCAAACCCAACTCCTCTCCATATCTCATTGAGTGCTAGAGTCACCTAACACTGAAATTCTCAACTCTGAGTGTTACAAATTAGAATCATATGAGTTTTAAAAATGTGTTGAAGTCTGAGCCCCATCCAACCAATTAAGTTAGAATCTCTAGCAGTGGTGTTCAGGCATGGGTTTTTTTTTATAAGTTCCCAAGTGATTATATATTATTAAGTTGGAGAACTAGTACTAACCAACTTATGCCAGAAGTCTAAAAATCACCCCAACACCTTCATTCCTTCATTGCTTTCAGTCAATACATCATTTAAAGCTGTTGCTTCTACTTCCAATATAATGAATCTCTCTGCATTTTTTCACCTTATTGCTGTCACCGCCTTAATCCACATCACCATCATCCATTATATGGATTAACGCAATAATGTCTTCATGGTCTTCCTTCATCCTGCCTTGTCCAGTCTAAGCAATTCTACCAATAAATGGATTTTGCCCATGTCTTTTCCTTTACTTTTTAAACCCAGTTTATTCTTTAAATTCTAGTTCTAAAAGAATACTTCTCTTTCTTCAGGAAATGTCTTCAAATACTCAAACTAGGTTCAGGACATCTACCCTGCCCCCCAAGTCATACCACAATATCGTAAATATTTCTATTGTAGTACCATAAGAATAAATCATAATTTATATAACTATTTGCTTACTTTGACACTCTCAGTTGACTCTAAGAGTGAAAACTGATGAAGACAATAATGATAAATGGGGGGGGGATTAAAAACATTTGGAATGAGAGTTCTTTCCAAATTACTCATGATAAGAGCTAAAACTGAACGTTTACAGTGTACTTAGCATATTACATACAAACAAAATACACATATTCAGAAAATATGTGAACTGAAGGCTTTGGGCCACTGAGATATAAACACTTTTCTGTATCTCAGTGATCTCCAGTTGATAAGCAATATGATGCAGAGCTGAGATCTGAACAGCTATCACAGGTCAATTGCTGTGTTATATACCCTTTTTTTTAGACGAAAATGTCAATTTTTGGCAATTTCATATGCCACAATTTATATTCCGACATACTCTTTCCATAAATCTTAGTTCCTTTTTTCATTCTTGATAACACTGCCTCCCAGAATTATTCATGGCTGTTGACTACCCAAATTGCAAAATTAAGAATTAAACTCCATTTTAGAAGAGTCACTTTACCAGAAGGGGCATTATAATTTGATGATCACTTTTTGATCCTTCTGAGTATATGAAATGTGGTTTGTTTTAGCCAATTAAGAGAAAGGAAATGGTCTCTGAAATTTCAAAGCAGTAAATGATTGTATAGGGACTTGTTTATTGCTGGTTATTTTGTCTCATTCCTTACTATATAGATCATGGCATCCCAGTTTGGCTAAGACAAAGATGATTTCCTATAACAGTTTTCTTATCCTGGCTTGTGTTTTGTTTTGTTTTTTTAATACATCTATATAAGTGTATATATATGGCCAAAAATCAAGTCAAGACATTTTGGACATAAAACAGATTTGGGTATCAATATGGCCACACTGTTCTCTTAACTGTAAGTAAAGTCATGTATTTTGTGAATCAACATAACCTATTAGAAAAAATCCTAGAACATTTTGAGAAACATTACCATCTAAAAACCTAAATGAGGCCCCTACAGAGAAATAATTAATATACACACATATATGTTTACATTTCTCTCAAAATATATGTCTCTAGCAAGGGTTTTCTCATTTTCGTCACTATTAACAGACTGGGCCAGATAATCATTTGTGTATCAGGATAGGGAATTGTAGGAGGCACTGTAGGATGTCCACAGCATCCGTGACCCCTGACAGACTGACCCCTGTCAGTCATGACAACTGAAAATGTCTTTAGACATTGTCAAATATCCTAATGGGAAAATGGATCTGTAATTAAGAACCACTGCTCTTGATAGAAACAGAGAGACATATAGGGGTGTATTATGATCTAGAGACATGAATTTGTGTTTAGATATAAAAGGGAGAAGACAGTATCTGTGTGTATAAATATCAACCATGTGGTACAGGGATTAAGAATAGCTGGAATCACACTGACCAACTGTGAATTTCAATTCTACGTACTAATTTTGTGATCTTTATGTACTGATTGTGTGATATTTAAAATGAAGGTAACCGTAGCATTTCAAAGAAATATGAGCTAAATTTAGTGAGATAAAGCATTTAAAGCACTTGGAATATTGCTTAGTATTGAGCAAATACTTAGAAACTATCAAGTCTTTTTTTTTTAAATATATATTTTTATTGTTATTTATGTCTTTTACATTTTGTATTCCCCTTGGGTAGCCCACCACCAATTCACCCGTGATCCATCTCCATGGTCCCTTGTGTTCTTTTCTATTCCATTTTGTGCCCTTTTCCTTCCCTCTCTCCGCCTCCACCCCCTCCCTATTGTCTCTCTCCTATTTGGTTTCCTTATAGTCCTGTTATAAGTGAAACCATTCAATATTTTTCTCTTTCTTTCTGGCTTATTTCACTGAGTATGATCCCCTCTAATTCCATCCATGTCGCTGCAAAAGATCTTTGCACACAATACATCTTATAAAGGATTGATAACAAAAATTTACAAGGAACTCACACAACTCAACAAAAAAAACACCCAATAACCCAATCAAAAAATGGGCAGAAGAGCTCAAAAGGCACTTCTCCAAAGAAGAAAAGCAAATGGCCAACAGATACATGAAAAAATGCTCAACATCACTTATAATCAAGGAAATGCAAATCAAAACCACTATGAGATACCACCTCACACCTGAGAGGATGGCACACATTAAAATACAGGCAACAACAAATGCTGGAAAGGATGTGGAGAAAAAGGAACTCTTCTACACTGCTGGTGGGAATGTGAACTGGTCCAACCACTATGGAAAGCTGTATGGTGATTCCTCAAACTGCTAAACATGGAGCTTCCATATAACCCAGCAATCCCACTTTTGGGAATTTACCCAAAGGACACAAAAACACTAATCCGAAAGGATATATGCAACCGTATGTTCATTGCGGCACTGTTCACAATAGCAAAGGTATGGAAGCAACCCAGATGTCCAAAAATAGATGACTGGATCAAGAACATGTGGTACATATACACAATGGAATACTATTCAGCATTCAAAGAAGACAGAAACTATCAAGTCTTATTATTTCAGAAGTTTCTGCTAGTAACAATTTTCTGTCTCTCAGTACCTCTGTTTATTTCTATGTTACATATAGACACATACACAATTATACAAGCATTTGTCTATATACTGTACATATATATGCATGTATGCATAAGTGCAGCATAAGTGAAAAATACCAGTGGCATGTATGAATGTAAGTTCTTGAGTCTGAAGGTGTTGGGGGCAGAGGCCAGGACCTATACCATAACGCAAAGCAGATGTCAGCCTGTTTGATAATTTTTCTGGCAGATTTAAAAAAGGAGTTAAGTAAACTTTATCTGGCATGTTTGAAGAATAAGGTAATCAAATGTTATAATTAATAGGGTGTTAGCACATAAAACCAAACATGGTTTGGTTCAAAAACATTTCAAATACAACAAAATGCATTTAATATTAAAACTTACTGGCATGATTAATTTTTATTTCAACAATTATTTATAAATAACTTGCACTTTTCTTAACTTTCTGCTAAGCATTTATTTACTTTTTGATGAATTTTAGGAACTTGCAATTCTTCAAGGTAATGGTTTTAAATATCTTTTCTCAGCAGAGGTGTAAAAAATGTTAAGTATTTATGCTGACTCCATTCATCATGATCTGAAGGTGTTTTGGAGAGTATTGATATTACCAACATTCATTTATTTCCATTGCATTTAACTCTTGACGATAAATTTAGAACACAGAGTTGAGGATACGATGGCTTTCCTCCTTCTCTGCAAATTAAATTCTTTTTTTTTAAGTGGGCAATTCTCCATTTTTTTAATATATATTTTTATTGTTATTTATGTCTTTTACATTTTGTATTTCCCTTGGGTAATCCACCACCAATTCACCCATGATCCATCTCCGTGGTCCCTTGTGTTCTTTTCTACTCCATTTTGTGCCCTTATTGCAAATTAAATTCTTATGTCAAAAGCTAAGAGGCTCTTTTGTAAATTTAAATGATTTTCCTTTCTATTATTATGGAAGTTAAAAGATACTTAATTCCTCTCTACCAACTCCTTAATAGAAAATAATTCTGCCTCAGCATCTGGTAAAGGAGGTATTCATTTGTCAACAAAGTAACATACCTCTGGGCAGCTGAGTAGCTAGAAAATTCTCCCTTATATTGGACCAAAGTCTGATTCAATTCAGTACACAACATGCAATGTGACCACTAGAAACATTAGAAAATAAATTGAATCTTTTCACATCACAAAACGATGTGGGGCCTCCCTGGTGGCCTAGGGGTTAAGTCTCAGTGCGGTCACTGCTGTGACCTGAGTTTGATCTCTGTTTAGGGAGCTAACCCACAAGGCACAGCAGACCTCTCCTGTCCCACCAGCTGCTCCCCTCAACAGTGTATTTCAGTAGATCTGCCTGTTCTGCTCCCCACTCTGTCTCTGGTGAATCTTCTCACCCCCTGCACCTCTGGCCTACACCTCAGTTCTTCTACACATAAGTAAATAAATATTTTTTAAAAATAATACTATATATACTTGGCACCAACTCTTACACTGTTTTACATAACTGCATCTAAATACACATCTGATACACATACTTGGAACACACATAAACACACTGACAGAGGAAAGAGAGCAAAAGGGAGAAATAAAGACATACAGCAAAATATAAACAGCTTGTAAATCTTGTCCTACTGTTGCAAAATTTTGTGTGAAACCATAATGAAATTTAAAAAAATTATTAAAGTATAAGTCCTATAGCAAAACCCAAAATACTGCACCTCCCAATCAACTTTTGCTATAGCAAGGATTTACTATACTATGCTCATTATTTGATAGTTTAATGAAAGTACATGAAACAGGAAGCCATGCTAGGACTTTAAATTTAGATATAAGCAACAAAGTTATTAAAAATGACAATTACAGCAATGGCATTTTCTTCTCAGTATTTTAGTTCAAAGGGAAAAACATCTTAAGAAATAATACTCTAGTTAACCATAGGAAATTTTTAGAGTTAGAATAATTATGTTTATATAAATACTCAGGAATTTGTCTATTTATCAGCCAAATGAATACAAAACATACAGTATTTATCAGTTTCAAGGACTGTATACCAAAACTGTGAGAAAGTATTTCATTTTAAACCTGAAACAAGAAGAAATTCAGCTAATTTGGGGTCAAAAACACACATGCTGTATGTCCCTTGAACTTCTAACCAATTATAAATGCATTTCCATAATTCCATTTTTTTGACTAGGTCATATTGATACAGAGGTTTCATTTTTCTTCTACAGTGGGTTATTCACCCTTTTTAGATGAAACCTCACAATCCTGTTAAGAACCCTTGATTTCAATTGTTTTGAAGAGAGACTTTCATGATGGAGCTGCAAAACAACTCAGCAGTCATGCACATTAAAGAAACATGTCATTCTGTATTCATATATAGAGAATCTGGCAAAGGAAACTATAATTATCAAACAAATCAAAAGTGTCTAGCAGACAAAATCTAAAACTGTATCTGAACTGAATGTTCACCTGTTTTTCTACTCTCTGATCTTCTTCTCTCTCTCCCCCACTTCTTCCTTCCTTCATTCTTTCTGCCCTTCCTTCCTTTTACCTTTCTCTTACCTCCCTTCTTTCCTTTTTCCTTTCTTAATGGAGAAAAAAGTGGAAACTAGGATACAGACTAGAGCTTCTGGACAGAACCATATGGTAGAAGCAGAAAATAAATACTATCCTCAACTCTACAATCAGAAATTTTGTAATCTGAAGTTATAAATAAAACATGGCAACCTGCAGTAGTTAGTCACAATGACAAATTCAAGAAAAACTCATGTATATCCGCAAACAACTCACTAGTTTAGAATTAAAAGAGTATCACTCAAGGTATTTCCCAGGTGGGAAGGGATACTCCCTTGGAAGTAGGTGAATTCCCACTGGATGTCCCCATTTCACACTCACTCTGTGGGGAGCCCCATGGATTCCTTAATTGCTTTCTTCAGGGATGGGGACAGAATTGAGAATCTTGCTAAGATGAGGAAATCAAAAAGCTTTAATACGTAACAAAATATGGGGTAAACTAAAGCCTGAGGAATCCCTAACATACCTCTATTTATGACTTCCATCCTTTAACTCATGTAAATACTAATATCTAATCCTTGTTCTATTTATTGAAGAGACCCAGGAAATCTCACCATGAGATTGGATGGATACCCTATAGACAATGTTAGGTATTATCCATACTTGTCTTTTCTTTAGATATGTGTTAACAAAATGATACTTTATTAATTGCACGCATTTATAATAAGGAAGAATTTACACAGTAACAATCTAGAATACTTGACAGAT
Source organism: Scalopus aquaticus (assembly GCA_004024925.1). Classification (NCBI taxonomy): domain Eukaryota; kingdom Metazoa; phylum Chordata; class Mammalia; order Eulipotyphla; family Talpidae; genus Scalopus; species Scalopus aquaticus. The sequence goes on along the minus strand of PVIJ01000068.1, from coordinate 160,539 downwards.
GATAGACAGATAAATAGATAGATAGAGCTATACCATCACCTCATAAAGACTGTCTCTCAGCTGTTTTGTTCTGTTTGTCATATTGTTTTGCCATTCAAAAATAGTCTCTTTCAGAATGCAATGGAGGAAAGTCTGTTCAATAACTTGTGCTAGACATCCATATGCAAGAAAAACAACAGAGGTAGACATAGACCTTAGACACTTCACAAAATTTAATTCAAAATTATGACCTAAATGAAAAACAAAAAATACACTAAAATCCTAAAGGTAACATAATAGAAAATATAGGCAATCTTGAATTTTGATATTGATACAACACCAAAATCATAATCCATGAAAGAAAGAACTGATCTGCAAGACTTTATTAAAATTAAAATTTTGGTTCTGCAAAAGACATAGTCAAGAGAACTAAAAAAACAAGCCACAGGCTGGGAAAAAAAACTTGCAAAAAAACACACAGAAATTATTTATTGCTACTTAATAAACTATCTGGAGAGTTAAACAATAATGATCCTCTCTTTCTTTCATTTCTATGGGCAATAGTCTTCAGGCAATTTGGCTAGGTTTAGAACATCCAAGATGTTTAGCACTTGGTGCTAAATACTCCATTTGTGCTCAAAAAAATACTCTTTTTTTAAAGATTTATTTATGCATACAAGAGCTGGGGTGCAGGCCAGAGGTGTGGGTTATAAGAGGATTCACCGGAGACAGAGTGGGGAGCATTACAGTGGATTGACTGAAATATACTGCTGAGGGTAACAGCAGTGAGAAAGGAGAGGTCTGCCGCCCCATGTGGGTTAGCTCCCTGGCCTGGGATCTACTTGTGCTGCAGTAGCTGTGAAAGCTTCACAGTGCTAAGACTTAACTCCTTGTGCCACCAGGGAGGCCCAGAAAAAAAAAAATACACACACACACACACACACACACACACACTATTGATCATTTTTTGTTATTAACTTTATAATTTTTTTGAGCGTTTCCATCAAAGAACTTGTATACCCTGATAAATTAGTTGGTTTCTTTCCTAATAGTAATGAGATTTGTAACCCATTATAATTCAATCTTTATCTTAACTACCAATAAGTATTTTGTGGTTTCATAGTAAAGGTATTTAATAATACAATCATTCCTCTACCTTATGCCTTACTTCTTTTTGGCTTTCATTGTAAGTCCCTTAAATTTGGGGGAAGTATTATGGGTGCTACAGTGATGAGCATTGTGTGGTAACATATACCTAAAGAGATGTTAGCCTATATCCCCAAATCATGTACAGTGTTGTAAATCAATGTTGCTCCAATAAAAAAAAGTCACAAAAATACATAAACACACACATACACACACACACACACACACACACACACACACACACACACTTTTTCAGGAAATAGGAATAAATAGGGCTTAAATAATCAGTATTATGTTAACTAAAAGGAGAATGTAAGAATGATGGACAATGAGGTTATTATCTTACATATCAAGAAGCCAGAGCTGTGAAAAGTAACAGGAAGCAGAAAGAGATGCCTAGAGTTTCAAAGTATATATTTGCTTCATTCCTATCATACAGTAGAAATTCTCAAAAAGACTTAGATTGGTAAATTTAGGGATAAGGCACAGATCAGATACTTCTTTTTCAAGATTTACAAAAAACAAATCCTTCTGTCCTTATTAATATGCATATGCTCAATCTTTCTCTTATAAATAAACATATTCTTTTAAAATTAGCCGACAACATTTTATCAAAAAATGTTTACACACATGGTAGAGGAATCTTAGGGAAAATCCGAGGCTGAATCCAATTTATTCCAAGAAAAGAAGAGGAAATCAAATCACTAAATAAACTCATATTTATGTACTTGAAGTTTTGTTGGTTTTGTGCATAGTTTGCTTACTGGTAATACTGGCATATTTCTTGAATATTAGTGCTAAAATTGTCTATCTGATTTAATTACATTTGTTTTGAGAGGGGAAAAATTTGCTTTTCAAAGTCTAGAAAATCCCCATCGTATTATATATGCCTCAATATGTATGATTTCCTAAAACATAGCTTTAAAAAGTATAAAATTAAAGTAGGAATGATTCTCACAGTCCCATAATTGACCCAATTATTCTTTAGGGTAAAATTGGAAAACAACAAAAGGGTAATAGAGAGCATGACAACGCTTGTGGAATGGTTAATAACCAGACTTGATTTTATTGTTGGCTCCTGTTAAATAATGTTTCCGTTTTTAATAAAAGTGTTTACTCCAACATCAAGTTTATAGAATATTCGGCTGTTGTTGTCACCTTGAGCCCCTAACAAGTGATTCTATGACTGGTACTGAACTAAAAAATTTCTCATCACAGAGCTTCATCATTTGCAAGAAGCAAACTATTCAAACTAACAAAATAAAAGAGAGGTTTATTAGAGAATACAAAACAGCTCAGAATACTAAAACAGAAAATTAAATAGTTAGATTTCTTGTGACTTGGGAATACAAGATGGGGAACCTAAATTATTCACTCTTTCAAGAACTGTCTAGTCTGTTTCTCTCTATTTTACTCTATAAATATGTCCACCTGCAATTTGTTGTATCATCTTTCTCTGTCTCCCCATCTCTACCACAGTCCAACATGGCTGCATGCCCAACTCTGTATACCATCAATAAGTTCTAGGCCTAACTCTAAATGAGTCTGGTTCCTCAGTAGTGTAAGTCCAAATTTCTAAGGGAGAAATATGATTGTTCCTCTCTTTAATGTTTATCCAAAGAATCATGGGTAGACAAATAACAAACTGCTTATTGCAATTTACATATTTAGTACTGCAATAAAATAATAACATAAGCATTTGTTTCTTCGTGTGTGAAATTACCAATAATGTTTGTATAATATTTGCCTTGCCTGTTCTTACATTCTATCTATAGAAGACAGACACTAAAGAAGGCACATGGACAACCATAAAACACTGGAATATAACCAATAGTAACAAAACATACCTAATATTTATTTTAAAAAAATTACCAGCTATTAGACTCTCTCTGTTGCCTACTTTATTACTACCAAACCTAACTGAAAATCTTCAAGTCTCTCCTCTCTGAATGCTGAAAGTCCACAATCACCTTTCCAGCAGGTTTAAGACGTCGATTAGGAAAATAAGCTCACAGAACTGCAAAGGAAATCCATAATAGCTGGCCAACGATCAATCCAGTCATTCAGTAAAAACTATGCAAACTAAGTGAAAGATCACAAAACACTTAAGAAAAACCTGAGTAAGGTTAAGCTTGAGAAAAAGCTGAGTTAGATGTAATATCTAACAGAAGTTACAAGCATAAACAGACATCTAACGTCTAAATCAGAAGGCGATAATTTTTAATTTTTTACAGAAATTTTTGTTTGTCACAGCTGCATGAGGGAGAACTACTGGCAACCAGTGGGTACAGACCAAAGACATTGGCAAAAATTCCATAATTCACTGGAACATCCTCCACAACAAAAGTTGTCCAGCCCCAAATTTTATTTATTTTTTTAGAGATTTATTTATTTATGCATACAAGCTGGGGTGGAGGCCAGAGGTGTGGGGTGGTGAGAGGATTCACCAGAGATAGAGTGGGGAGCAGAACAGGCAGATAGAATGAAGTACACTGCTCAGGGGGACAGCAGGCAAAACAGGAGAGGTCTGCTGCGCCAGGTGGCAATCTCCCTGACCAGGGATCAAACTCCTGCTGCAGTGCTCTGGATAGCTTCATAGAGCTGCGCTTAACCAGTTGCGCCACCAGTGAGGCCCTAGCCCAAAATTTTAATAGTGCAAAAGTGAACAAGCTGTACCAGACCATCTCTCCCTTTCCCCAGATTCTGAATATACTTTTTTTATCCTCTTCAACACATGCTCTAGAAACTCCTTCTTCAAACACAGTAGAGTCTCACTATTTTTCTAAAGTTGTTCTTTCAGAATTCTGAGATCCTGAGAGCAAACATCATCTTGTTTTTGTTCACTATGAGCTTAGAATGCCTCTAAGATGCCTTGGGGAAAAAAAATCACTCACTTCCCTTTCTTTTACCAGTACATTTCTCTTGTCTACTGGAGGGTGATTTTACTTGTATGTTTGCTCTGGTGTTTACTTGAAACTTAAAGCAAATACTTTCTAACCTGCAAATATTTTTCACTATCATGACTATTTTTTCAATATATATATTTTTATTATTATTTATATCTTTTACATTATTGCGTATTCCCCATAGGTTACCCACCACCAATTCACCCCTGAACCATCCCCATAGTCTCTTGAGCTCTTTTCTCCCCCGTTTTGAGCCCTTATCCTCCCTCTCCTTCGCTGAATGTCTCTCTCTTATTTGGTTCCCCTATATTCCTGTTATAAGTGAAACCATTTGATAGTTTTCTCTTTCTTTCTGCCTTATTTTGCTGACCATGACTATTATAACCAAAAGTAGTTCTGGATTTTCCCTTTTCATGTCTATTTTTTTTTTCCATTTCAATGACATTTAGGGATACAGGAAAGGTACACACATATTCTTAGATTGCCATGTTTAACTGACAGCTGCTGATTATTTTTGAAAATTTACATCCACAAAAAATTAAGACTACAGAGGAGTCCAGCAAGATGGTGCAGAGTGAAGCTACTTGGCACTGTGTATTGATATATTCACAAACATAACAACAAAACAAAGAGAACAACCCCAAAAGGTAAACTGATGTCACACACATCAGGAACAACAGGTATGGCAGAAAGTAGTAAGAAAAACTAAAATGTCCTGCATGTGAGATACCACTGCAATACAATCCATGAGAGGAAGGAAAAAACTGCTGGACAGAGCTCTTCTGCTGTTGATATCTTAATGTCACATCCTCATATTGGGGGCTTTAAAAGTTGGGCATTACATTAGAGAAGAGAGGGCACAGAGTTGGTGCGCAGGACAGAGGGTACACCGCTGACTGGTAGAAACAGATGGGATCACCTATGTCTCCTTAGACAAGAGGCGGCCTGAGACTGTGATATGCACAACAGGACCAAAGGCAAGGCAAGTGAATCACTTCACTGACCAGAGTTTGAGGTACCTGGACCTTAATAATAGGATCAAGGGCCCCAGGGAAGGGTTCCATACTCGAAAAGAGAAGAGAAGAAATCTTGGTTTGTGGCTCTGTCTCCACTATAGTTCTTACTCAGCACTGTATTTATTCTTAAGCTGCACCCCAGACATTAAGGCACAATAGGAGACATTTTGGCTAGGAAGAACACTGTGGATCCCTACCATACAATTTTGGGACCTGCAGCACTGTGGGAAGCTTGAACCACTGATGTTCACTGGAAGAGATCTTTCAGTCTCCTACTACTCTGTTTTTTTTTCTTACCTACTATCCCTTCCAACAACAGTGGACCAGCCATCAAAACAGGTGCAAAAGCAGTGATCTACAAAAGGACAGACATTTAAAGATCCTGGGTAAAAAACCCAGGATTAAACCTACCTCCTTCTAGCAGGGAATAAAGTCGAAGTAAATTTATTGAAATAAGAAAAATAAACCCCCTATTAGAACCCATAAAAACTAAAAATGAGGAGACAAAGTACACATACAAATGTTGGAGCAAAATCTCTCTGAGGGAATTTGAATTCCATTCGAATTTAAGGTAATAGTTTTAACCATGTTTGCTGAATTAAGAAAAACAATGGATGATGAAAAATAGGAAGGCAACACAAATCAAGAAAATATGAGACTGTAAAACCAGAATGAAAGGATCTAAAAATACAATACATGGATTAAAAAATGCAAGAAACTCCATTAATATCAAATGGGGTAATAATGGTACAAAATATATAGTGGAGTCCACTGGTGTCTTCACTATCCTGGAGAAGGCTTCACTTAAAGGAAGGGGCCGGAGGGTCATCATCTTTGTCCCTGCTGATACCCCCATGCTTGTGATAGGAGTGAACCATGAGAAGTACAACTCCCTCGTGATTGTCATCAGCGCTATCAATGCCACCAGTTGCATGGCCTCCTGTCCAAGGTCATCCATGACATCTTTGACACCATGGAGGGACTCATAATCACAGTCCATGCCATCACTGCTACCCGGAAAACTGTGGATCACCCCTGTGGAAACATGTGGTGTGGCAGCTGAGAGGCTGGTGAGAATATCATCCCCATTTATACTGGTGCCACCAAGGTTGTGAGCAAGTTCATCCCTGAGCCTTCCATGACCCCAACCCAGCATGTTGGTTGTATATCTGAACTGCACCTGGATAAAGGTTCTAAATATGATAACATCTAGAGGTGGTGAAGCAGGCATCACAGGGGGCACTCAAGGGCATCCTTGGTTACACTGAGGACATCCTGGGCTACAGTGCAATTTTATCAGTGACAGTCACTCCTCTACCTTTGGTGCAGGGACTGATATTGCCCTCAATCACCACTTTATCAAGCTCATTTCCTGGTATGACAATGGATTTGGCTACAGCAACAGGGTGGTGGACCTTGTTGTCCACAGCTTCCAAGGAATAAGAACCCCCAGACCACTAGCCCCAGCATAAAAGCACAAGAGGAAGAGAGAGTTTCTCAGCTTCTGGGAAATCCTCTCCACAATGATCCAACATACTGACAATCTTCTGACCTCTTCACAATTTCATCCAATAACCCCTGGGGAAGAGGAGAGGCTTAGGGAGCCCAACCTTGTCATGTGCCATCAATAAAGTATCCTTTATCCAGCTTAATAAAAAACATAATGGCATTTTTTAAGCACCTTCATCCTGGTCAGAGTATGGCTTTAGGCTTATATATAGCTGCCCTGCAAATATTAGTTTAGAATATTTATAAAACTTTATTTTAATTGCTTTTTTACTTCCCAAGCCCCTTAACTGATAGTAAACATGTTCATTGAAGATAGGCACTGTATCTTTCTGGATCCACTATAATCTACCAGAATACACATACAAATATATGGACAATATAAATAACTGCTGAATGACTGTATGCATTCAATCTTTTAAATTCATACTGTCTACAATAAATGAATTTGCATCACTTGCCTACCACATGCCAGGTACTCAGTGAGAAAATGCCAGCATTTAGAGGATTTTTTTCACATATTTTGCTGTTTTCTCTATTCTGATTACCAGTAAATCTTTCACATGTACAATACATGTTTAAATACAGAATCCAAATGTAATCTCTTTGTTATGCACACAAGGTTTGTCTCTTACAGCTTCATTAGAGGCCACTATCCACGCAAAAAACTAAATAAATAAATCACCTCATCAGAAATAAAACTGCTTCAGGGATGTGTGCATGGCTGTCTGCTGTTAGGCTGGAGAGTGGTGGATAACTAGTTTTTAAGAGCTAAAATTGACTTATATTAACCATAATTTGATGTCCAAATCTTCTCAGGGAAGTGCAAACTTCCAATAGTTTTGAAAGTTCCAAAATAGTTACATCACATAAATTTTACCAGTGTAATTGTTGTCTGAGTGGAAAGATAGATTCCTCATGCTTCCTACTGTATCATCTTCCCAGAGCCTTCTCATGCCCAGATAAGTCTTTTTAAGGGTCATCATAACCTCCTTGTACTTGCAAGAGATACAATAATTCATGGGAATGAGAAGATAATTTCATAAAATACTTTCTAAGCTGAAGATGAAATGACTCTAGGACCATTGGTTAGATGGTCTAATTTCTTAACACACTGTATAATTCTGAGGCTTTTTTCCCCACACTGGTTTAAAAACATACTCTAACAGATATGTTTAGGAATGGATATGGAAGATTTTAAATAATTTTAATCTTCTGTATTCTTTCTTTTTTTTTTTTAAAGATTGATTTACTTATGCATACAAGAGCTGGGGTGCAGACCAGAGATGTGGGGTGGTGAGAGGGTTCACCAGAGACAAAGTGGAGAGAAGAACAGGCAGATCGACCAAAATAAACTGCTGATGGGAACAGCGGGCAAGGCAGGAAAGGTCTGCTGTGCCATGTGGGAATCTCCCGGGCCGACAGCTCCACAGCGCTGCACGTAACCAGTTGTGCCACCAGGGAGGACCCTGTATACTTTCTTATACATTATTCTACTGTTGACTCTCCATCTCAAACATGATAGGAGTGTGTTTCTATAGCAGATTTCATGTTGTAGATTCCTGCTGACAAGAACAATTTTCCTTGCCTGGAAATAATTGCCTGTGGTATCCAAAATATTCATTCTCAGAACCTCAACTTAGATATAGGGGGGAAAGCAAGAAGTGAAAAGCAAGAATTAAATGCCATCTGAGTCATATCTGAAAAAAAAAAGATATATCCACATAACTTTTAAAAAGAATTATAAACTTTTAGGTAAGAATGAAGTCAAATGCACAAAACTTTAGCAAGACAAAAACAACCAGATATATAGGTTCTGAAGTGAGAGGGTATGAAATACAAAATTACATACCTTGTGAAGTTCTATTGTGAAGGATAAAAATACATGTACTGATCTGAGGAAATTTTTTGTCTCTTTTTATGATTATGAACAATGTTGGGACTAAGACAGGGGACTGTCCTTTCCCCTGGAAAATCCCTACTTCTTCCCTCTTAGAAATGAAAGGGGCTAACTCTTTATTATGAGGCTGCTGGGGATTTCGATTAACTCCTGTGGGGATAAAGATGGAAACAAGCATCCCTCAGCAATCCTTCTAATCAACCACGAATTTCTCATAAGCAACTCTCCGATTCCCATATGTACAGAACATTGAGGGACAAGTGGGCAAAATGGAATCACCACATTTAGTCATCTTTACTATATTGACCACCACTAACCGTAACAACTACTCATTTTTCCTGAAGCCTGGACACATTTGGCTTATATTAAAGTAAGAAGCAGCAGGAGACTTTAATGCTCACCATAGCTTCATGGCAGACTAAATTAGTTCAGTACTGATAGGGAATAGGATATAAATTTAGAAATAAAAAAAAAGCAGATACTTGGAAATTCGGGTCCATGCCACTCCCAAAATCATTTTAAATCAAATTTCCATTCATTACAAGGAATGCCATCTATCTCACTTCTACCTAACCCACCATTTTCTACCTCTCCAACAACCTTGATGGCATCTATGTAGGCACTTCTTTGTTTCAGGGATAAAGCCTGGTGTAGGAATCTTTCTCATTCCAGTTCCAGTTTCCTTCAGCACTGTAAGTCTTCAGTGGACTTGGGGTTTGGTTGTTACAATACTAACTGAAAGAGACTCTTAGGGTCCTCCCTAAATGCTACAGGAAATTTTTACCCCACTGTACCTGCCCTATTCAACTTGGCTTCTGATCCAGTATCTACCTCAGAGACAGGCTCTACCTTCTGAAAACATCTGCTAGTCACTTCCAAGAGTCCCAAGGGTTAGACTCCCACAGAGCCACACACACACACAATCACTTATGCTCTTCCCAGCAGCGCAGGATCTGAGGACTTCTCCCTGTCTGGTTAAATGTGGCTGGAAGAGTGATATGCTTGCTTTGGGGGAGGACAGGTTTAGTCCACACAGATCATGAAGTCATGAATTTAGCCCCTTCCTATCTGCACATGGCAGTCACCTAGCTGATCCCTCCTGATGTGGCTGAGAGCGGCTTGGCCTCTTCATCCAGTTTCTGGGGTTCAGCAGAGATTTCCCTGTCACCTGGCTTTTGTTATCTTTCATCTTATATCATTCAATATCCTCTTTTGTTTGTGTTTCAGAAAGCATCGTGGGGAGACTCAGAATCACACCAAGGCAATAACCCCTATACTAAGTCTGATAGGTTTTTAAATGTTGATGGATGCTCTAAAAGATTTTAATACTCCACAATTAAGAAACACAAAAAAAGTTTTTAAAATAAATTTTCCTTTGCCCTTCAAATATCTCCGCTTCACTGCAGTACACATAGATCAATACCAACATGCACTATCTCCATATATTTATGTAAGAAACAGGTTTTGCTGCTAGATTAAATATCATAGGACTCAAAGCTCTCTTTTCTATTTACATGGCTGCTTGTTCAGACACTAGTCACTCCTCACCTGAATTATGGGAAACACCATTCATATTATACAGCAAACACTGCTCCTTACACCCTTATATTTTATACCCACACCTAATTTCCTTGTATATATCTAATATACAAGAAACCTTCATTGTATTTGGAAAATAAATACTGCTATCACCTAATATAAAATTTAAGAGGACAGAACTTTCTTTTAAACTGATAATAAAGTTAAGTACTACTCTTATTGGTTAATAAACACCACATTGTCCTATTGACATGAGCCTTATGTTATTCTAAAGAGAAATCATCTCGGCAAGGCAATCAGAAAATCATTTTAGAAACTACTAGATTTTTTTTAAAAGATTTATTTATTTTTGCATACAAGCAGGCCAGAGGTGTGGGGCAGTGAGAGAGCTCACCAGAGACAGAGTGGGGAGCAGAACAGGCAGATAGACCGAAATACAGTGCTGATGGGGGCAGCAGGCGAGGCAGGAGAGGTCTGCTGCACCATGTGGGTATCTCCCGGACCGGGCATCAAACTCACGCCGCAGCCGCCTGCTCCACAGTGCTGCGCTTAACCTGTTGCGCCACCAGGGAGGCCCTGAAACTACTAGATTTTTTAAATGCCATAATATTGCTCTAATCAAACTGGAATTCTGGCAGTAGAAAAGCACTTTAAAATACAATATTCAAGTCTATGATGAATAAATTATTGGTTTGTGCAGGACATCTCCCATTTGCCTCTGTAGTTCTATCATTCATTCTCCTTCACTCTACATTCTGTCCTGAGAGATTATTTGGTCAAAGGAAGGAGAGTTGAAAGAAAAAGAATTTGGACTACTTCTCCAATCCCTCCATGTGTTAATTTTATTTGCCTACTTGACTGGGCCTAAGTGCCCAGGTATGTGGTCAAAATCATTTTGGATGTTTCTGCAAAAGGGTTTACAGATGAAATTAACATTTAAATTGGTGGACTTTGAGTAAAGCAATTTGCCCTCCATAATGTGGGTAGGCCTCATGCAATCAATTAAAGGCATGGATATGAAAAAGATTGACCTCTACCAAACAAGAGGGAATTCTGCCAACAGCCTTTAGGTTTGAGCTGGAACAAGAATTCTTCCTGCATCTCTAGTTTATGACACTCCCTGCAGAGTTGGGAGTCTCATGTGTGCTAATTCCTTAAAATTGGGAGAGTGATAGAGACAGAGAAAAGAGGCAGAGACAGACAGAGAGATCCTGTTGACTCTGTTTCCCTGAAGAAGTCTGACAAATCCACTCTGCTTCAGACTGTGTGTCTGGAAGTTGCATCCCCTCATATTAAAGCTGTAGTCAAATGGTCCTTCCAGATCATACCGGATCTTCCTATTGTCTCTTTTCTTCTTTTGCCATAAGGGTGGTAATATCATCCCCCATTATTAGTATCTGGTATCGTACCATCCCTATTTCTTAACACTGCCTATACTTTGGAAAGCAGTATGTTCACTAAAAGGAGTGGTTCTTAACCCAGGCTACATATTAGAATAAGCTGGGAAGCTTTTCAAAAGTCCCAGTGGTCAGGCCACAAACCAGAACAAATAAAGCAAAATATCCTGGGCCGGATATAGGTATCAGTATTCTTTAAAGCTCTACAAGTATTTCCAATGTAGGGCCAAGTTTAATAATGACTAATGTCTCCATGCCTCTTCATTTGAATCATTTGACATGAATTTTGTTTTTAGCCATACCCCTAACAATATGTTGTCATCATCCAAGATCCCTTCAGCAAATTCCTCTCAAAATTTAAAGAGACCTTTTTTTTCCCTTGAAATTCTATAAGCACTTACTACCAGTATTTTCATAAAGCTATTTTCTATACTGCCAAAGATCATTTCACATTTACGACTCTCCAAATGTACCAACTCGGCTTTCATTAAAACCTCATCTCCCAGCTATGACTCTCAACTTCTTTTTCATCCCCTTCTCCTTCTGCTGGTAATCGTTCTAAAATAGGTTTGACCATGTTGTCCTTGGTTAGGCATCACAACTTCTCTACACCTATCATAAACTGACATACCTCTACAAGTGTCCCCCACACCATGCCCCGACATCCTACACTCTACCATACCAAAACTACTGTCTGTTCTTTGGACCCCCTTCATGCCTCCTCTTCGTGTTCATGGAGATCATTTCTTGTTCCTGAAACCCTCTCTTGGTCTTAGGCACCCTGGACCTTCAAGACTCAAGTCAGATATCTCCTTCTCAATGAAGATATAGCCAATACTTCTATAATGATCAATAAAGGGAAACTTTAGATAGCTTCAGGACATTTCTTGAAGGGACTTATAAACTGTTACTGGGAAAAAAGGAATGAAGGTGAAAGGGGTTGGGAAACATAGAAGAGATATTCAGAAGACTTTGTACAAAAGCCCAAAGATCAGACAACATCCACTGAATATGCTCGAAGAACTGCAAATACACCTGTGTAGAAAAGCAAAGGAGACTGGTGAATGAGTTAGGAGTTTGGGGTCAATCCTAAAATAATGGAGCATACAATGTTACAAACTTCACTCACAGAGTTGTATAAAGTAAACTAGAGGAGAAAAAGATTAGAGACAATGACCACCAGAAATCCACATGTTCTTTACCTGATCCTTACCTGAGCTAGTGAGAAAGAGGCCTGTAGCAGAATTATGCCTTTACTAGACATAGCTGGGTTTTGATTGTTTTGTTTTTGCATAGAAGAACTGAGGTATAGGCCACAGGTGTGGGGGTTGGGTTGGTGAGAAGATTCACCAGAGACAGAGTGGGGAGCAGAACAAGTGGATTTAGGGCCTCCCTAGTGGCACAAGGCGTTAAGACTCAGCACTATGAAGCTATCTGCAGCCACTGCAGCAGGAGTTCGATCCTTGGCCAGAGACATTCCCACATGGTACAGCAGACCTCTCCAGCCTCACCTGCTGCTCCCCTCAGCAGTGTATTTCAGTCAGTCTGCCTGTTCTTCTCCCCATTCTATCTCTGGTGAATCCTCTCACCGCCCCCCCCCCCACCCCACACCTCTGGCCTACACCCCAGCTCTTGTATGCATAAATAAATAAATCTTAAAAAAAGAAAAAGAACAGGTGGATTTACTGAAATAGACTGCTAAGGGAAGCAGCGAGCAAGACAGGAGAGGTCTACTGTACCATACTGGGTTAGCTCCCTGGCCTGGGATCAAACTCAGGCCCTATTGGTGATAATGATAAGACTTAAACTGTAGGCCACCAGTGAGGCCCAGACAGATACAATAAGATTCATAGTAAGAGTCCAACACTTCTCAGATTCTTTTGATTGAAATATTATATGAAAATGTACTTTCTATAAAAATTAGTCAAATATCTTTCATGACATATGTAAATCAACTGCCATCAGCCTTGGCATTGAAAGCCAAGCATTCTCAGGTTTTCTTCCAAAAATTGTCCTCTGAAACATTTTTTCATTCCATTCCCATAATTTTCTTTCCATTTGACAGACTTCTTAGTCATTTGACTATCTTTGCCTTTATAGATATATAGAAAAGTTTGATAAAAATCTTTCATCAGTGTATAGGTAGACTTTTCATGAATACAGCAAAGAACATATATGGCTAAAATGTTGGTAACTAGGAACAAGGATGAGATCTCTATTACTAGCTCTGCTTGTTATAATAAGAGGATATTTTTTGACCTCCAGTATAACTCAGAATTAGAATTCTATTAAAGATTTTGCTTTCTATGTGGAAATGACATCAACTACAAACAAACTTAAAAAGTTGACATTTCTATTACATAATTTGAGTGAGGATGTTACGTCTTAGTGTCACACATGTAGTGATATAAAGCATAGAACTCTATATATTGATGGCTGAAATGTCATGGAGCAGTAGGTAAAACAAATGTCACCTGAAACCTCACAGGCAAAGACCCAAATGAGTCTCATTCAAACCATCAGTTTGAGTTGAATACTCCAATTCTCCCTCGGTCTTCCTGGCTCCCTTGTATGCAGAAAACCTCATTCCTATATCATACACCCATTGATTCCGGAAACCTAGTGAATCCATGCCATCCCTGCCAAAACTTACCTCATCTAAGAACTTATCAAAAACTTTCCAAATAAATTCTGCTCTCCATCTACTAAACAAATAAAAGTTGCTCTATCCCATGATGTTTGTGCAGAAGACCATATTATTTAATGGGGCTTGTATTTTACCAGATCATAATCTGTTAATTACTTGCCATTATCTGTCATTATCTATCACTCATCTCCACAAATTTTAACACATCATTTTCCATCAAGAAGTGCATGACATTAAGGAGAAAAATATTTTCTTTCTTTTCTAAGGAAGGAAAGAAGGGTGAGATAGGGAACTGGGGGTGAGTTGCAAGGAGGATCTTATGCTAAGTGACATCCTAGGCATTTTTCTAAATATTACCACATTCAGTAAGTTTTGAAATTTAGTCTTCATAAGAAGTAAATAAAGTATCATAATCCCTCTTTGTTCTGATGAACATCCTGAGGCTGAAAGAGGCTGGCAACATTCTCAAGATCACAATAGCTATTGAGAAAGGTTAGTGGAATCTATTTATTCCACAAAATTGCTAGATTAAATATTGGAATAGCTGTGTAAGTTTTTTCTAACATCTCTTTTGCTCTAGTTCTTCAACATAAATTCTTGTTCCTGCATATGCAAACTGACCACAAATTTTAAAAGGATGATCAGAGATACCGTCATGAGAATTTAGACTCATAATAGACACATTAATGAGAATTTCAGAAACCCAAGGCTTAGGATATCACCTGTTTCCACTAAATAGTAACAGGACAGTGTCAAATTTTACCTATTAAACAATCATCCCTTCATTGAGTCATCTTTTTAGCACAATAACCTTATTTTAAAGTCAAGATGAAATTGAAACTGAGCTTAAATCCTATTTGCTAACAAATGTCTGTGACCTGAACATATTACTCCGACTTTTACTACTCACAGTCAGACAGAGGAAATGACTCATGATTTTTTGAAAACTGGGAGTGTTAAAGTTAACATAAAATATAACAAGACAAAAATATTTCTATATATATATACAACAGGAAGTATTTACTTCCATTTTTACAAGTCTACTCTATGTGTAGGTCTTTAATTCTTGGGTATCTACATTAAAGTTTCAGCGTAAAAGTAATCCCATAATTCCAAAATTAACACACTATCATCATAAAGCAACTTAAATTCTTGGTTTTAATTATACCTGTAAGTTCCATATGAAATTTAGAATTTTAAGTGTGTGCCTCTTTACATAAGCCTTAAATGTGATGAAATTTCCAAAATGTTGAAAATAAGAAATCATGCATTATTTCATTTGATTACATGTATGAGGAATTAAAAATATGACTGCCAATTTTACACCTAAAAATTTAAATATTGTTAGACTCAATTTGAAGGGGTTCATTGAAATTAAAAGACAGACTATTCTCACATTTAGTGAGAGAAACTCATCTTCAAGGAGATGGTGCCCAGAACACAGTATATATTTTTTGATATGATAAAGTACAGCATCTCAAAAGACAGACAGAATAGCTTCAGATGCATACCCCAAAGAGAAAAGTCTGTTTAAGAAACAGACTTTGGAGATCTTGTCTTTAAAAAAGGTTTTACTTTTAAATTACTCCCGGGGAGGGGGGGCAGGGGAGGAAAATGGTTGACTGATATCCAAAGATAAAGAAAGCTTTGGCATTATTGACATTGGGTACCTTAGTGGTGACACACAAAGTGTATATTACTAAGTTCCATCTCTAAGACTGTATGCAGGAGGGAGGATCATGCTGGGAGAGAAAGAGGACATATACAAGCCTACCTTTCAGGGACAGGGCACAGGTGCCAGGAACTGAGACACAAGGTCCAAAGCGTGGCTGCCCACAGTGTGTATTCCAGAAGTGTCCAGAAGTGAAAGCAGTGAATCAAGATCAGAGAAAGCCCTGAAGTTTATGGCCAAGACCAAAGTATACTAGGAACCAAGGACACAGACTAGCATTTATGCCTATCAGAACAAAAAGTAATCTGAGCACGTTGTTTGAGAATCAAGGAACAAAACACAGGTTTAACAAATGATAAGGGTTATTTTATGACTTGCTTTTATTGGTTAAGTAGTAGATATTGTGAAGATGTATTAGGTATGACTTTAAACTCATTGGATACTGTAAGACCAGAGTTTTAAATAAACTTGGTTAGAAACTCAGTAATAAGAGGCAAGGGACTTCTCATTCTTGGTTTTAATTTTCCTTTTCTTTGCCCTGATTCTTTTCCTATAACTTCTCAGTTAATGACACCGCCACCTCTCTTTGAGCAAACCAAAGACAAAAGGATCATCTTCCCTCTTCAACTGCAGCCTATAAAGACTTGATACACACTAATATAGTTTCAAGGCTACAGACCTAGAATGACCGTAGCCCCTTTGAAGTATCTGCCTGAGAAAATGCAAGGCTACCAGAGCGACCACTGTTCAACTGACCATTTGTTCCAGCCAACACCTGAAGATAAAGCCTTGTCTCCGGTCTCTCTGAGAGAGTGGGGGCTTAATCCTCAGCCAGCGAGGATTAAACTGATCTGTGAAACCAGACCAAATCTAGACCAAACATAGACCAAATCTCTCCTTCCTGCTTCTTATACTATCTTTTTTTAAAATTTCTTGAAAAACTCAAATGAGCATCTTTCTCTTCCCTTCCTGCTCCCTGACCACCCTTTAAAACACCAGCCACCTCTGCATACATCAAAGTAGACTTCAGCTCACACTGGATTCTTTCCTTTACTGCAATATTTTACTGATTATAATCTATCTTAACCAACTTAGTGTCTGTATTCGTCTGTCTTTGACAGCATTTCATGGATGTGTTAAATTCACTGAGTCATTATTTAATTATTCCTCTCACTTGCTATGCTCTTGTAATTTCTTTTTAATAATTTATTGATTTATATGTATTTTACATCATTGTTAATTTTGGTACAATGTTTGCTTTCTTTTCTCAGGTATAGTCCCCATAGAATTTCTACCACCAATTCACCCATTTTTATACTCCAAATGCCCCGATGAGAACCCCTATAAGTGTCTCCCATAGTGGAAATAACTTTTCAATCAAGCTTTATAGAGCTAAATGGTTAAACAATATTTTGTCAGATTGCTGCACTACATGAATACTACATGTAAAATAGTTAAATAATATTTTGTCAGATAGACTTCCAGTCACCACTGAAGTGCTTTTCTTGAGAGTAATCATTAAGTTTAAATAACTGTGTACACAGAAGGAGGGCACTGAGTTAAACTACTATAAACAGAGCCATGTGGAGAGCATATAGCATGATGTGTTAGAGTCTGTCTCAACCTAAGAGGAATATCACACATTGCATTAAATTTTACAGCTTAGAAATAATTTAAAATTCTTTATCAGCTCATTTTCTTTCTTTCGTAACTTTGTCAGTATCATTTTAATTCAGTGTTTCCTTTAGCCTCACATCTTCCTCTTTTAAAATATCAACTGTCTACTATGCCTCATATCTTTTGTTCTATTTTAGTAAGAGCTTTTCTATAACTCTAAAAAGGGGAATTTATGTGCAAGTTATAGGAGAGACTGAGTTTTTACTTCAAAACTAGTTTTGTTTTATTTGCTTCTGACTTATAGGTAAAAATGATACTTTATAAGGAGGCCTATTTCATTCCATAAAGTTAAATGAACCATAACCCCAAAGTGCAAGGCTGCATTATTCCAGAAAACTGAAGAGTTGCTAGTCTGTTGATCTCAGACTTCATGAACCACAGTGCAGCTCAAATTTGTTTCCTGCGGTAGTTTTGAGTTTCTATCAAAAAGCCTCTGCAAGACTCTGAAAAACACAAGGTGAGGAGATCGCTGCTAGGCACATTTTATTATAATGTGAAGTCTTACTGATGGTCATTTTGGTGCCTTTATTAAAGGGGTTGATATCACACTGGACACTTTTCTAACTTAAAGATAACACACAATAATTGCTAGAATAGCATACTACCAAAAATGTAAAACTAAATGTGGGGTCTGTGTGAACTCTTTTTTTTTTTTTTTTTGCCAATGAACTGTATACAGTTCCTATATACAACTGTACCAGCATTAGGTAGTAAGTATAGAATTTTTGATCTCTGGCAAATGAATTGTTTTGTTTTCATTAGTTGTGTTCGTATCACCCAATTGTCTAAAACCTTATTGTTTATTCCTCTGCCTCACCCAGGGTCCCAGTCAACCCTAATGCAGCCAGGCAATATATTAAGAGCTCTAACCACAATCACTAAAAGGAGTCTGTAATTAACCATGTATGTCTGGTTCCAGTGTACATTGTGACTATGGAGTGTCCTGTGCATTCATGCACTCCCCTCACCTCCGCCCCTTCCCACATCTAGCTATTCTGTTGCCTAATCCTTATTGTTAGGTGCCTGCCCTTGCAGATATCCTTCAATGCTAATGCTGCAACCCATGCCCTTAGCTAAACTGCCTCTTGTTTTATGGGAGCCCTGCCTTCTTACTCGTGTCTCACCTGGCTTCTCACAAACTTGCTGTCCCTAGACACTAACTGGATTTCTGCTTTCAACTGAATGAGCTTTTTCCTTGTCTGGTCTGGAGCTAAAACACTAGTACTGCCTGCAATTTCTGTCACCATATCATTCCCCCACTAGTTTCCAACTTCTATAAATCATTCCTGGCCCAGAAGCCTAGTTTCCCCACCCCCACTTACTGTGGCTGGGAATGCTGGCCACTCACTCACTTCAGAGCTCCATGTCCCGGCCCCCTTTCCCGCCTACTTTTCTATCCCTGACCTCAGGCACAGCATGCTTCACAGTAGATGTGGCCTAGGATAAGATGATGTCAGTATGCAAAAAAGCACTCCATATAAAGGAAATCTTGAATGCGCCTTTTTTTGTGAATGCAAATTATTCACAATTTATCTATTTGGTAGGATCTGTTTTTCTTTTTTTTTTAAATATTTATTTATTTATGCATACAAGAGCTGGGCTGTAGGACAGAGGTGTGGGAGGGTGGGTGAGAGGATTCACAAGAGACAGAATGGGGAGCAGAACAAGCAGATTGACTGAAATACACTGCTGAGGGGAGCAAGGGGCAAGATAGGAGAGGTCTGCTGCATCTATTTTTCTTTTTTTAATTAAAAAAATTGTATTTTTTGAAAGAAAAAAATCAATTCCTTTGGTTTTATTGTTCCAAAATTTGACAAGTCACAAGATCAAGTTATTCTTTTTGAGCTGTCATAATATGTTAGATATTAGGAAGCCCAGCTAGCACTTGCATTATGCGGTTAACTTCGGGTTATGAGCTTGATCTTTCTATAAAGCTTTCCTACTATCTATATTTTATGCCACCCAGTTTCCACAGCAACAAGTTTGTTCCCATGGAGAACCAAAAATTAATGCCTAAATAGAGTTGAAGTTGGAGATACAAAACTTCACTCAAGTTTTCTTAGAGACTATTAAAAAGCAAAAGAAAAAAGCTGAAAATATATCTGTTTCAAGTTCCAGCTCAAAGCTAAGAAGCTACTTCTGAATTCTTTGACCTGCTAAGTAACAAACCATTCGTACTGTTTTCAGTGACAACTTTAAATAGACTTTCCCCCCAAAGCACAGTTTTAAAACTCACTATTTAGACAAAGGGGCTTTTAAAGTGGTGGTTTGATGGTTGGTTTTATTTTAGTAGTTTGGTCCTCCTAATAGCAATTTGTGTTTATGTATTTCAAGAATTTTTGGAATTTTTATTGAAACTACCTAAAATTAAGTCAATTTAATTAAAAAATAAAAAAAATACACACTAAGCAATGAGACCAGCAAATGAGGATTAGATTATTTAAAAAATAAAAAGATTATTTTTCTTTCTTTTATTAATGTCCAGAATTTTTGAGTCTATCTATTGCCAATTTATACCATTTGGATAGTTTACAAACTGCAAGTGGATGGAAATTTGGCTGCTTTGGTTAAAAATGAGGGAAAGCGGGTAGCCTTACTTAAGGCTCCTACTACCACACCAAATTCCTAAAATATTACCACCGAGCTTTGAATGTTATCAGTCAAGTAACTCACACCCATTTGCAAGCTCTACTCAAGTGGCATAAACTCCCCTTGTAAAAAACAAAGCAAAATCACTTGGCCTTGGAGAGGCTTCCTGGGGCCTCCTTCCCTCCTGTTTGCCCCCCTCCACTTTATAATCTAGACACTGCTCCCTTCCCTTTGTATCCACTTCTTTGTCTGCTGTCAGCCAGCCTTCTTTGTGCTTTCTTTTGTCCTAAGTCCTGACCTTGTTTTCCCCCCCTTTCTATTCTGCTGTTCCTACTTGATATTTTCATCATTTTCTTTCTGGTTTCTCTCATATCGTACTCTGTTTCCTACTCAATCTTAATTTTTATATCTTTATTTTCAGTCTTCTTTCCAGGACTTGTTTCTTTTCATTCTTGCCACCTTCCCCCCACCCCCCTCTTGCCTGCCTTCTCCTAAAAGTCTGTGCATTTTGCCCTATCTTTTCTGTAATGTATTGTTCCTAGATGAGTTTTGCTCCCTCCCCTTCTATGTATTATTTTCTCCTGATTGTTTGAATCCCACTCACGCTGACTTTGTGCAAAAGATTGGAGCAATTTAAAGAATTTTTTAATACAATGAAAGTAAGAAGAAAATTAATCTTAGAAAACAGCATCTTAAATAGTAGAATGTTTTCCTTTTAATCAGTCTCTTTTTCTCCTCCTGTAGATTCACAGTGAATAGGATCAGTGAGATTTGTCATTTGCATTAGTCTAGATCAGGCATTAGTCACCCTAATCAAGTAGTTAAGAGCAAGACTCTGAAATCAGCAAGCCTAACATGCTGAGTTGTTGCCACGCAAATAAAATAAGTTCTGTTCATTACATGGTCAACTGACAAGCAGCAGAATAAAGATGTGGCCCAGGACTAATTGAAGTTTTTGAAGTAACAGTTAACAAGGAAATAGGACACAGAGGTTTTCCTCTTACTTATTTGTGTATGATGTGGGGAATGGGGTCACTTCCATCATTTTATATTGTTTATCCCATAGCAGATAGAATAATAGAAATTTCTCAAATATAGGGATTTTTTTCTGATCCCCTATTTTCAAATGTACACACAACTGAAATTACTCTTCTTGATTTGTTTTGAGAATTAGATGTTTATCTTTCTTGTATAGACTTTCACTTGATTTTAAGAAGTGTACTACAGTTAAGCACATGTAAAAATAAACGGTCCAATTTAGTTTAAATTTATTGTTTTGAACCACTAAGATATATATCCTAATATCTGAAGTATTCATGACCACAGTTACATAAATTGTATACATGTAATATATACTTAAATATATATTTATATACTAAGTCCATTAGCAAAGTGACAGATTATGCTTTGGTATACTTGAAATTAAATTTCAATAGAAATTATATTTACTAGGGACCTAAATGTCACAGACATCCAATGATAAATTCTCTGTCTTTTAAATCCATGAGAAAATATTGGGGCCTCCCTGGTGGCGCAGCAGTTAAGCGCTGCGCTGTGGAGCTGTTGGCAGCGGCAATGCGAGTTCGACATGGTGCGGCAGACCTCTCCTGCCTCGCCCGCTGCTCCCCTCAGCAGTGTATTTCTGATCTGCCTGTTCTGCTCCCCACTCTGTCTCTGGTGAACCCTCTCGCCGCCCCACACCTCTGGTCTGTACCCCAGCTTGTATGTATAAATAAATAAATCTTAAAAAAATAAATAAATAAATCCATGAGAAAATATTTATACTCCTTAATATCTATTGGTTCCTTAGTCTCAAAGCCAGGGTCAATCATTTTTACCTGTCATATTGATAGTTAAGATATGTGCCTTTCTGTTTTCTTCTGTTTAATGCTTTTTCATTAAACAGTTTTGCTCTTGCTTGAAGACCCTGGATTCTGAAAAAAGACTGGGACTTAGAAACCAAATCAATTACAAAAAATTTTAGTACAGAGAAATTTTCCATATCTTTTTTCTTTTTTATTGATATAATTAAAGAGCCATGCAAGATGATCAGTGCACAACACTAGGCCATTGTATACAGTTGTACACAAAATGTGGGGCCCTATATACAGTTGGATTCACTTTTCAGTTTTCACTGACACTATGCCATGCCTTTACTCATCATGTGGACAAAATTTTCTACTCTGATAATGTTGTACTATACTTGATTTTACTCTCTAAAATCCTGAAATGTAACATTTTAGAGTTGAGAGGAAACTTAGAGATCATCTGGTTCTCCTCTTTCATGTTACAGAGAAGGAAGATGCTGCCAGAAGAAATGATATATTCTGGGTACATTTTTATCACCATATGCCCCATCACAGTCAGTGTTAGAACCACCTCTCCTCATTCCCAACCTCAGAACTATTATTTTGGTGACAGAAAAACTATTGTATTTCTAGCACATTAATTTCATGGGTAAAACTTTTCATATTTTTAGCCTAACTAACTCATAGGCAGTTTTCATTGCAAACTTCTAGAGGTCAGAAATAATTTCTGGATAATGTTCCTTGTGCATTGTTCTGTATATTGTTATTCAACAATATACATAAGGGTTTTATTGGAGAGGGAATACTACCATCTCCATTGGCAGATGTTTAGAGCGAGAACTCTTCAGTGCTATCGTTACATCTATATTACTACAGTTTAATTTTGGAATATTGACCTTAAGTAACTGAAATAGTGTTTCCTAGGAATTAAAATGTTTACTTTCCCAACAATGTACAAGGAAATCACCAGTTTATTTATTTTTCTTTATGTTCCTTTTTAAAAATGAGTATCAACTCACACTTTCCTTCTCTTCTCTTTACTCAACCAAATGTGTAGTTTACTTAACCAAAATGTGTACTTGTTGTTGTTTCTGCTCTCGTTGCATCTTGAAACCTTGTTAACTCCATGTCTACTAAGTTTGTCTTTTATCTGTGTTTCCTCCTCCATTATCCTGGATATACATACAGTGATGTTAAGTGCGTTTTTCTTAAATAGACAGGAATTAAACTACAGATACTCCATCACAGATGTCCTGATTAATTGCAAGCAAATATTGAAATTAGGCTTATGTTGCCAAAAAAGTTGTCAAAACTGTATATATTAATCTAAGTACTAACAGAACTAATCATTAATTAAAACATTTAAATGAAAATTACTTTAAAATAATATCTAATAGTGATGCTTAAAATTGTTTATTCTAATAGACTTAATATATTGACTATATGGATGAAAAGAATAAGCACAGGGTTAAAACTAATTTGTACTATTACAAAAATCATGATGCTTTAAAAATATTTCCTCCCTCCCCTTCTTTTTTAGAACTGGGAGAGGCACCATGGGTTTGAACATTTATTTTCATTTGAGAGAGTAAGGAAAGAAGAGAAAAGGGACACATTAGTACTCTAAGAAACTGCTTCTGGTTGATGTTGCAAGAATGAATTAGATCACTGGCCTTTTCTCTGGAATCTTGTGTCAAATTTGAGTGGAGTTCCCAATTGCACAATGGACATCTGGACAGTTTGAAGTCTTTATTATACTCTCTGACTTGTTAAAATGCTACCATTTTATTTAGAGATGATTTATTTCAAGATTAAAACACTTATTTTACTGCCAAAAGTAATTAATCCCAACTCAATCCCAATACAATTATCTTCCCAGATCTGTTTTCCTAACTAATATTCATAATCAGAATACCTGATGTTAATCAAAATTAACATTTTATTGATTGTTGATATTAATATTCAAATCTATTTCTTCACAGGCCCAATTTTGGTTTTTATATTTGCTTTGTACTGAATCATTGTTGTTTAAATAGCCTGTTTAAAATATGACCACTTTCAAAAAGATCATAAATTCTCATAAAAGCAGACTAAAGAATTCATAATCATAGCTCTTGGCCGCCACCTAAAGGTTTCTTTCTTGTTTTATTTTATATAAGACCTACTGTGCATTCTTTTTGTAATAAAATTGTTGCCTATGTTACCACATGTTTCTTTAGAAGTATAGGTTAAGAGATTGATTTCAGTGTGTTTTTTCACTGTTGTTTATTTGATTAACAGTCTATATAATTACACCCACTTCTCAAGTTATTTGATACACAAAAACAATTTAAACTAGGCCCTCTGAGCTGTCTGAAAATGTTCCAATCATTCAAGAAATAGTATGCCCTTATTATGTGCCACTCCGCTCCTTGATCCTGTTAGAAAATATTTAAGTCAGGTTCTCTGACTTTAAGAAGCATGCAGCAATTGTGGCAGAAACTTGCTTCTCTTTTTTTAATCTCTATACTAGAATTATTATAACTGTATGTATACCACTGAGTAAAAGTAAGTGAAGCCAGAACAAAGAAAAGTATGTCATTAGTTATGCTTGTATTAGTTATGAAATCTATAAACTTCCCACTTCACAATCCATTTGGATAGAGCATCCAAATATCTTTTAAATACGCAGACATTATAGATTCCATGCATTTACCCTTGATTCACTTATACATTCATTAAAAAAATTATTAGGCACCTACTATGTGCCAGGCAGTCATCATTGTCAGTGTTCAGTAAAATAGACTGTTTTCTGCTCTCATGGAGCTTGTGAGAGAAACAGAGAACAGATAAGTTGACACAACACATTATTATATAAGCCACAAAGAAACTTAACACACTGTACTGCCATAGAGAATAATGTTGGAAAGAGCTAGATCTACACTAGATAGGGTAATCAAGAAAGGCCTCTTGGAGGAGGCAATATTGAAGCTGAGATGTGAAAAATCAGGAGTCTGCTCTCTGAAGACTAAAGAGAAAGAGGCAGAGGAGATTAATTTACGCGGAGACCAAAATGCTGAGGTAACCCAAGGGAATCAGGGCCGATTGAGCAAAGGGAATTTCATGAGATGGGATTGGAGAAGTGAAAAGGAACTAAATTATGCAGGGCGCTGAAAAAGCAAGGACTTTCAGTTCTATGGACTTTCTTTCTACAGAAAGTCATAATAGCAGATGAAAGAATAAAGTAATTTGATAGAGGGCTGCATGGAGAAGGAATCAAAGGCAGCCAAGAGAAGAGGTAGTCAGCCAGAAGTCTATTACAGAAGTACAGATGGGAGACATGATGATGACAGTGACAGGGGTGTTGGCTGTGGAGGCAAAGAAAAGTGAACACATTTGACATGAATTCTGGAGTTAGATTCAATAGGACTTGGTCACAAATCAGATGACCTCTTGGTTCTATGGTTCCTTCCCAGCTTGCTAGCATTTGCTAGTTATCAATATAACTTTGAAATGCTCATATATAGTTTTCTGTATATTTGATGTCACACTTAAGCTGTTAATTTAGTAAAAAAAAATTCAGAAAATATCTTAATAAAATGCGCTATTTGTGCATCAATAAATACATTATCTAGCTTCTGCAAATGAGGCAATTTGCTTAGATTTTTTAAATAGGCACTTGTATATTAAATGTACCAAAGCTTAATTATCTTTAGAATTTTCCCCTAAAATTGTTAAATATCTGACCTCTTAAAATAGACTATTTAAAATAAGCTTTTCAAAAACTCAGGTTTATCATTATAAAAAATAGTTGCTGCACTTTTGTAATATAGTGGTATCCCTAAAAACATAGGGATATAGATGAGATAGAAAAGTGGATTCCACCACCTCAAACACTGGAAACTACTCCACTTTGAAATAGTTTTTATTATCATTGCCACAGTTGCTTCTAGTTCTCATTTTCTGGACTATAGGCAACCACTTCTGATTCATTTTAATATTCTGTTTTTCCTTAAATTAGAAACACAGCTATCAAACTTTCATGCAAGTTAATAATAGGTAGATACCATGTAAAGTATGAACTTTTACATTTTCTTTTGACTGCACAAAACTTTTTTTACATGCCACTTTCTAAAGTATATTTTAAATCACTGAAGTAGCTTGATATGCAAGATTCAAATCAGGGAAATGTCCCTTTACCAGCATTTTATTTCCTATATTTTTCATGATGCTCCTTGAAAATGGAATTGACCTTCCCATATATATTATCATTTCAAGTTTCTACGAAAGATCCTTTCATATGACACAACTTCAACCACATCATTAAAAATGTCAGCTTTCGTTTGATGCCTAAAGCATAGTTCTCAAGCATAACATAAACGCATATAGAATTTGACCATAAAATTAAAGTAAAAAAACTTGGGATTCCAAGTTTCTTATGTTGGGCTATAATGTTATCTTTCCTTTTCTCATTTTGATGTGATGTGGAAATAAAACAAATCAAATGTCCACAATATCTCAATCAACATCACTTTTTTCCAAAATGTCCTATGACAAGTAACATGTGCATATTACAAACCTAAAGACAATGTTTGCAGTAGCTCTTCCAAATAACTACATTCTCTAAAGCTTCTGTATCACTACCTTGTTTCAGAGAAGAAAGTGCGTAATGGAAAACTGTAAATAATTAAAGCATCTGTATAAACAAAGAAATTTCCTTCCTGGTTTTTTTTTTTTAAATTGAAGTAACACTGGTTTACAACACTGTATATAATTTAGGGGAAAAGGTTTACATCTTCTCAGATATATGCCCACCATCAAGGCATCCACAGTCCTTTACCAGAGAGCATTTGGCCTCTTTCTCCCTTTTGTCCCACCCTCAACCTCCCTCCCCTTCTTGTAGCATCAATTCTGCAGTCTTCTTTCTAAGGTTTTTTTTTTTTTTGTTTGTTTGTTTAGTTTTATTAGGTCCTTTGTTTTGTTTCTTGCATTCCACATGTGAGTGAAATCAACTAGTATTTATCTTTTTCCTTCTGAATTAGTTCACTTAGCATAATCCCCTCCAGTTCCAGCCACATGGTCACAGATGTAAAAGTTCACCTTTTTTTTTATAACTGATGAGTATTTCATCACACTTACATATATGTCTCCATTCTTAATCTACTGCTTAAGGTTATTGCCATAGCTTGGTTATTGTAAATAGCGCTGCAGTGAATATAGTGCATACACCCCTCTCTACTAGTGTTTTTTCATTCTTCTAGTAGATACTTAGGATTTAACTGCTGGAGCATATGGTAGATCTAGTTTCAGTATTTTGAGGAACCTTCATTCTGTTTTCCAGAGGGTTTGGACCAGCCCTACACTCTCACTCACAGTGTATGAGGGTTCCTTTCTCTCCACACTCTTGATAACATATGCTGGCTTGTTGTTTTTTAAATATAGGCCATTCTAACAGATGTGAGATGCTCACATTGTGGTTTTGATTCCAAATACTGCTTTGACTTCTTCATATGAAAAGTAAAGTTCCAGGTAAACCTGCATGCTTTATAGTTTGCATTTAAGAATTTCTACTACTCTCCAATCAAATTCACCCTTAGACCAACTTCCTAAGTCCACCTGTTAGCTAATTGCCTAGATCTGTGGTTCTCAGCCAGGAGTGATTTTGCCCCACCCCTACCCCTGGGGACATTTAGCAATACTGGAGACCATTTAATGGTTGGCACAACCTGGACGCAGATGCAACTGGTATCTACTGGGTAGAAGCAAGGGATGTTGGTTAACAGTCTATAATGCACAGCATAATCCATCTCCCCCAACAACAAATAACTAGATAATGCAGAGGTCAAGAAACTTGAACCTAGAACTGGTCCAGAGCAATGACATACTTGATTCTTACCCAAAATTTCCTTTATCATCATATAGGTCTGGAGTTCTCAAGCAGGACTCAAGGGAATGATAAGTGTATGTGGCGGAACAGGGGCAGAATATCAAGATTGTCAATAGGGATTTTCAACCTACATGAGTGAGACTGTGCTCAACCCTGGCTACAAGTTATTCTAACTTGCCAAACATTTGTCTTTTCAAATAGCAAAATTATTTAAACATCTGTTCAATTCCCAACTCTAGAAGTTACAATGCAAAAACATACTGGATGCCAGACATTTTTAAGAGCACCTTAAGTAATTCTAATGTGTAGCTAAGCTAGAGAAGCAGAGAAACCCGTCTATTCATTAGGAGACTGGGATTCTTGGGAAGAAAGGTTGATGGGGCTTATAGAGAGATTGGAAAATCCTGACAGGAGGTTTTGTTGGCATCCATTTCCCTCTTCCTCCAACTGAGAAATATATGCACCCCCTGACATGCCCTGGCAAGAAAAGGAGCTGCACCAGACTTTCATTTCATTCTTCTATACTTTTTTGGGACAGAAACAAACCGAAGCCTTAACTAATTCTTGTTAAGCTAGAAAGCAGCAGTAACAAATGCTGAACAGCCAATTCAGGTATAATGGGCTTAGTTAGCGAAGTACCAGTGTACCAATAAAATCAGTTCTATTTGCTAGATTTTCCATTAATAAGGTGGATATAAAAACATTAGTCATTATTCTTAGAATTTTACCACTGGAGTGTCATGCAAAATCAAATAATTGAAGTGACTTACATAACTCAAGATGGTGACAAATTTTTCCATAAGATGTTAACTTGCTGAAGTTCCTCTTTCTAAATAGGACTTGTACTGCCCACTCCCCAAAGAAAATAACTCAGGCAAATATATTACCATCCACCTCTGATGCTAAGCATTTGAGAGTCTGCTCATTAACAAATAATTAAAAAAAAAAAGACTTCGGTAGAGAAGGGAAAAATGTGAAATAGCCTATTATTATAATAATTACCTTAGTGAAAATGTGTTATTTCATCACGACAATAAGCTTTTCTGAACATGTTATTATTACATTACTTGTGTGGCAAGAAGAAAAAATCAAAACTGCTTTTCTTTACAAAATGTATTTGTCAGAGGAAAATACCAATTTAATATATTTCTCAAATACTGAGTTGTTTAACTCTTTGCCATGAAAGCCAAAACCAAAAAGAACCTTTGTCATACTTATGCTCACTATCTATAAAAGAGAAACCTGAAACTCAAGTGCAAATTGTACAGAATGAGCTCCTGTATCAGCTGGTCATAATAGCAGATGGTCATGATTAAGAGTATTTCTTCTTGAGCCAGATTACCTATATATAAAGCCTAACCCCATCATTTACAAAATTATCTTGGGCATGTTATTTTATCTTTTGTGACTCTTCTGCAAAATGGTAATAATAATAGTACTCATGTCATAATTGTTTTTGAAGTTTAAAAGATAAAGTGACAAGAAATTACTTAGCATAGTCCATAGTATATGGATGTATTTAATGAATGAGAATCAGATCTAACTATTTTGCTGGCTCTGTTACTAATTAGTTTAGCAACTTTTATTAAGTGACTAGCTCTCTAGTATTAAATTTTACATTTGTATTATAAATGTCTTAATAACTAAAATTAAATCCAATAATTATCCATTGTGCCAAGTTTCTTCTAGTCCTGAATTTCAAGACTGTGACCTCTACAGCAGGTCTGGACATATTTTTCTATATCAAATGTCCAATTGATGTGAATATAACATTTCATTTTGTCTGTTACTTTAAAGTACTGAAAAGTCAGTTTCCATAGATTCAATTTCATTTCTTGATTAAGTTAAACATGTTTTGAAATATTGGGGTATCTGAATTTCCCTGTCAAGAGCTGTACATATTACTTATTTTATCTTAGACTGGTATGTGAAATATCAATTTCTATCCTCATATAAATTGATAACAGGTAAGCTTTCCTATAGACATAATTTACTTATATGATACCAATAAAGGTTTCCACACTTATCCTATACAAATATTACTTATGGCAGAATATATTGGGTTGTTGGAGAGGTCATGACGCATTTTTGCATAGAAAACATAGAAAAAAAATGTCATGACTTTTCCAATATCCCAATATAATGACACTGAGAAATGTAGAAGATTCTCTCAAGTTACTCTCTGTCTTCTTTCACCCGCTTCTCATCTCAGCATCTCAGAAGATGGCTCCATCTTGTTAATGTTCTGCAGTATGGCTACCAGCGCACATGTCACCGAGAATGCATCCCCTAACAGCAGCAGTGACTTCCTGGGTTCCAATCCAATTTGGAATTTGAACTTCTAGTGATGATTGACTTGTTCTTAGAACTTGACCTTCTAACCACCCCTTCCTTTTCAAAGTGTTTGTTTTCTTGGTTTCTATCAGAGAGCCTATACTATATTTTATTTCTTGCCTTGCTGACCACACAGAGTTTTCAATAGCTATGTTTTCCAGACTCTTCTTCTTGGCCATATTCTATAATGTTTCTATAGATTCCTCTGTGTAATACCCGTGACTTTATGTACCTTAGTGTATTTTTACTCTCAAATCTACAATATGAGTTCATACTTCTCTTAGAATTCAAATCTATTTCTAATTGTCTTTTGATTATCTCCACTGGTAAATTCTGGTAGGTTATTTCTATTTTTTTTATTGAGGTAGTATTGGTTAACAAAGTATGTATGACTCAGAGGTAGAGGATCACCCTTCTTCAGATGCATGTTACCATACCACACCCACCAACAATATACCTTAAATTAACTTCCCCAATATGTATTAGCTTTCCTCCTGTATTCTTTAACTAACTACTAAATATACCTTAAATATCTTATCTCTTAAATAACTTTTGAATTTATTACCTTCTTTCCATCACCAAATATCACTTTCTTGATCTGGGTCATTTTCATGTCTCTCATAAGCCTGTTTTACTTTCATCTTCTCAGTTCATTCTCTAAACTAACACCAGGGTAATGTATCCAAAACCCCAATATAACTCTCCTCCTGCTCAGAATGTCTCAGTAACTCCTCATCATCTGCAAAAGAAAGTCTATGCTCCTTGCACACCTCTCCAGCCTCATCGTTGACTATTTCTTTCCACAAACACAAACTCTTAAAAATTTAATATACGTGGGGCCCTTGCACATTCTGTTACCTTCCCTTCATTACTCCAGTATTCATTCTTCACTCTTATTCATTCTTCAAAACCCTTCCCAGAACTTCTTTCATGTAAAGTCTTTCTTGTTTCCCAGATGGAGAAAATTTCTTCTTCATTATACTACCCCATATGCTGCAAATAAATTGCTGTTATTGGTTACACAATTCTGCATTGTAATTTGTTTTAAAATGACTTATCTTTTGAGTTAGATCATGAAGTCCTACTTATAAATACTATACCCTACTTATTATTACATCCTGACATCTAAGAGAAATATGGGTATATACCTTAATTCCATGTTTCTTGAATTATTGGTAAAATAAAGACATAAATTAGTTCACTAATGAATCAACTCTATAAAAATATATAAAGTCTAAGATAAATACTGCATATAATTAAAATTCTT
Organism: Scalopus aquaticus; assembly: GCA_004024925.1. NCBI lineage: Eukaryota > Metazoa > Chordata > Mammalia > Eulipotyphla > Talpidae > Scalopus > Scalopus aquaticus. The sequence continues at coordinate 129,290 of PVIJ01000068.1, read as the reverse complement.
TAAATTTGAGTCCTTAAACTTTTCACTCATGCTTGTACTTTGCCTCTCACATCAACCTCCTCTCATCCTGATACTACCTTTAATCTTCCTGACCCTGTTCACTCAATTGCTCTAGGTTCTCTGAGGTTTCAGGATGACCAAGCTTTGAGACAACTTCTTTTGTTATGGCTTAAAAGGTTTTAATCACTTACTTGATATAAAATGTACTACTAAGAACTTTATTTCTTTGAATCCTGCTTAGCCTTATGAATCTGATTCCCAGTTAACAAAAAGTATTTTCACCTTCCTCAAGAAAGAAATGTATGTGTATCTTATTATGTCCTTGGATCTTCTGCCCCACAGTCTAAAATATATTTTTAAAAAAACCAAGACAGAATAAAGTTTTTGGAATGATTTTTCAAGCTCTGGTGTCTTTCCAAAAGAAGGGTGTATGGCAATTATGACCCCAGTCATCATATCACTCCCTTAAGACATACAGTTTGCTCTCTAGGTAAAATATTTAAGATGACCTCTTAAATTCTTCAAACTCTTGCTGTCTTTTAACCTTTCTAACGCTCTAAATAGCATTTATAACTAGTTTCTTAAAGGCATTAGGCCTTATGTTTTGCTGAACACTTCATATAGATAACAAAATCTGATGCTGCCCGATTGTATGTACTTCTTCCTTTGAGCATCTCTCTAATACTGTCTTCAGTGTCCATGACACAGACTCAATTATTATTTAGTTTAGGACATAAAACCGACTGGATAGGATATAGTTTAATAAAATTGAATGTGTTTTAAAACAAAAGAAGCTGTTATGATTCTAAACTGCTCCTACAGGATGAATAAAATAGAGAGAGCAAAAGTTCAACAGAAAGTGGTGAGGGGCAAGACACAGAATATATAGCACATAGTGATTATTTAGTAAAAGGAGTTGTGAAGAGATTGTGCATAATTTTATTTATGTCACATTCTACTGACCACAATACAGTTCCTTCATTGATACTGAATGTTCAGTTGACCTTGAAATAGAGTTGAAGGATGGGACACTGATCCCTTTGTCCATGGGCCACTAGCACAGAGTTCACAAACATAAATGTCTGCAGGGTTCAGGCATGCAACATAGATGAGTGAACCCAGCCTAGAACAGTAACATGACACAGTGGAAAATGGTAATTTTTATGAAACTACACCTTGTCCGATTGGTTTAGGTCTTGAAACTAAATAACTCTCAAGGAGACAGCAGGAAGTGGTGAGAACTGTGACAAAGAGCAGAGTGTGGGCTCCTTTTTAGATGGCACATACATGCAGCTGCAGCTCATTGCCTGTAGAAATGAAGGCCCGGCTGTGCTCAATGTGCTGTTGTTCAAGTTAAGTTGAAAATAGCATTTTAAAACATTTTGCATAAAATTCAGTGACCTTTAATACTCTATGGGCAGAAATGAATGCCAAGTGTTTTTCATTCTAAATGTTGTTTTCCCCAGTTAATGGAGAAAATCCAGAAAGCTCAAGTCAACAATAAGGAATATACTTGGTAGGAATACTGGATATTATCCAATTAGCCACCTATTCTCTTTTCTACCCTTTTTCTGTCCCAAGAGTAGTCAAAGTAAATGCCTCCAAGGGCTATTTCATCTATGGCTTCCATTGGGCTTGGTCCTTCTGGGGCTCTGACAAGAGTTTGGAGAGTAGGGAAAAACTGAAGTCAGGGCTCTATTTGCCATGTTTGCCCCCTGCTGGTTCACTGATTTGCTCTCTTATTCCTCTTTATATTGCTCACCCTTACCCTTTGTGTACATATGTGCTGTAGTTTGAAGAGAGAGAGAGAGAGAGAGAGAGAGAGAGAGAGAGAGAGAGAGAGAGAGAGAATGTGTGTGTACAAGTGCTTGCTGCATGTATTTGCTCTTTTGAGTCAAGGGTGCTAAAGACTCCCCACCGTTAAAGCCCCAGTAGACTACACTATAACTGCACTTCCATAAAACATTCTCTACAGGCTTCAATTACCAGCCTCACTCAGGTTTCCATTTCCCTCTAGGATCCTGCCTTAAGAAGCCATTTCCAAGATCACAATCATTCCACAGGGTCGGGATCTTAACTGGGAAAACCTTTTCATCAAGTCTTTTAATTCTTATTTTCTGAGTCTGTAGGGTAATGAAAAAATTATCAGTTTTTTCCGCCCTCCCCTCAGTGATAGACCTCTGCAGGCCTACACGCATGCCCGATGGTGGGCACCTGAGAAGGGTGTGTGTGTGCGTAAAGTGGACGCACCTGAGCCAAGACTGAGGTATAAAGCAGCAGCAGCAGCAGAGAACCGTGGTGTGGCGTGGTAGGTGTGGCGGTGTGTGGCAGAGTACGATAGATTTTGGCAGAGTATAGTGAAGCACAGTGAACAACATCATGAAAACAACTAACAAAACAAGTCTGCTAGGACTGATGATGAACCTGCTTGGTTTAGGATGGTTGCTCAACAGAGTCTTATGGAAAAGTTAAACTATTTGGCAGGAAGTGTAGGACTCTAAATATATTTCTCTTTTGACCCACTGACTTCACCTTCAAATTTTTTACGAGGAAAGAATCTTCTTATACATTCGAGAATTTGAATAAAGATTCATGCAAATATGTTTGTGACTAAAATGGTGAAAAACTATAAAAAATCCATATTCCTTCCTACGGGAATGCCAAGATCTTTTGTTTGTCCCACCAGTTTCCCATTCTACATTGCTCTCTGCCCTATGAGATCAGTCTCTGGACTCTAGCTATGACTCCCTATCCTCTGGCTCAGGGATGAATTTTCCCAATGTGTCTTGATAGGAAAAAAGAAGAAGTAGTTATTCTCTCAGGCCTTTTTCCCTGCAGATAACCTCAGGTTGCTATGACTGTTTAAAAAAGGTGTCAGAACTTATCAGGTGATATCCATACACTCACTAACCTGGAGTTCAGTTGTACACCCCTTTTTTGCCTTTTGAATACTAAAGACAGTAATGCATCCTTCCACTATTTCTAACTCAGTGTTATGGAATAATATATAACATAGAAAGATATTCATAAAGAATGGAACCATATCAAAAATTGTTTAACTCCGGTATGAATACAGCTATATAAAAATAAAACAAATAATTTGGTGGTGGGAGTAGTATGGTAATACAATTCTGAAGGGGTATGGCCCTATACCTTAAATCACATACAGTGTTGTAAACCAATCTTACCTCAATAAAAAATGTAATTTTAAAAAAAGCAAATAAAATTCACTGTGAAAATGGAATCAATCTTCCAAATTTTCTATGACAAAAACATCATTCTAATAAACAGATTCTTATTAAAGATTAATTATAAGTGGAAAACTGTAGATCGAGCCTAGAGGAAACAAGAAAGACTGCAAAAGTGGTACTTTTAGAAAGGATTTTTGACAATCAAGCAGGAAAAATGAAAATGAAAAGGGAATAAAACATGTTCAACTAAGGATAAAAACAATGAAAAAGCAAGTAATTGTGTTTGGAAACCAGGATTCTGTTCTGCAAAGCATGGGACAGCGGAAGCTGGAAAGGAGATGTCAGGGAGAAAAGTGGTACTAGGAATGTGATTTGGGACCAGAATGTTCAAGGTTTCATAGCTGATTGCAAAGATCTCTCCCATGGTAGGAAGAGAGGTTGAATAACAGCTTAAGATGAAACACAGGAGCATGGAAGGTTTAACAAGTTTAGATGTATCTTTCAGAAGGAAAACTTACAGAGCTCTGCGGGGAAGGGACAACTGGGAGTTCAAGAGAAGGATGTGAAAAAGCCTGAACTTAAATAGCAATAAAGGCCATTAAATAGGAAAAGATAGCAGATGCTTCACTGTGGTGGGATTAATATAATTTGTTAATTAATAGACAGGAGTTACGTAACATACATTACTAAGAGAAAATAATAGCTAATATGTACTGCAGAACTTGATTATCTTCTCTGCTAATTTAGATTGAAAACTGTTTGAATGACCAAAACACATTGCATTTTTGTTGTTATTGTATATCATGCTGAAAAATGATTATTTAGAAATAAATTTTTTATATTTCTGAATCTTTAGAGGATTAACTTCTCAGACATGGCATTAGTAGTCCAAATATTTAAAGATTTTATCACATTGTCAATTGCAAGGAAGGTTGAGTCAATTTACAACTCCACCATCAATGAGTTCATATTTCAAACCTCTGCTGTTAACACTAAGTATTGACATTTTGAAGTCTTTGAAAATTTAGTGGGTAAAATGGCATCTTGTTTTTTAATTAGCTTTTTGAAGCTAATTAAAGCTTTTTGAAGTTGAACCTTCCCCACGTTTGTATACATTTATATTCCATATGATGGAATCACATGCTGATGCAATTTGCACATTTATTTACTGTAGATTAAATGTTTTCCTATCCTCTTCTATAAACGTAGTCTATGGCATATACTTTTACTCTTTTCTGAAGTATTTATTCATAAACACCTAAATTTTAAAGAAATCATCTTCAAATTTGTTCTTTTATTTTTTACATTAGAATGATCTTTTGTTACCAATGCCAGAAAAAGATAGTCTTAAAGATTTACACTAAGCTTTTTAATTTATCATGAATGTATTTTAGTATGTTTTAGTATAAAATGTAGATTCTAAGTTACTGTTGCTTTTTTCCAAATAGTTGACAATTGTCCCAACACCATTTATCAAATTATTTATTTCCTTTCCATTGATTATGAATCACATTTTCTATTATGTTAAATTGTTATTGATATTAGTCTATTCTGAGCTATTCTATTTACCAATCCAGTCATCTTTTTTTTTCTACATAGTATTTCTAATAATACTATGCTTTATATTTTCCATAGGACCTATCACTTTACACATAGTAAATGTTCAATAAATAATTACATATTTATTAAATGAATGTTTAAATAGAATATCCTGTGTCTAATTTATAAAGAATTTCCTCATTATGTTAAAAGGTCACATTCTTCAAGGTGAAACATGAAGTAATTTTGAAATTGGAGAAGGGGGCTAAGAATGGAAGCATTCCAAGTATAAAAATGTCATGTGAATTTGATTAGAATAATTTAAATTTTTCGGTGACTTCATTCTCTAGAGGCTATGTGATCATGAGAAAATGCTGAGAGGGAGAATTCTAGTTGTGGGCTCACTTCTGAGTTACTGAAGTTCAGAAGGACCTTTAGCTGTGTAATGATGTGCAAATCAGGCCACTTAAGACCATACTCAACAGATGAAGTGTGTCACTGCCAAAATATTGTCATTGTAATGTCTGCTGATACCTTTATTCGGGAGAACCAGCTCTAGACCCTTAGCATTACTGTACACTTAAAATGCTGAAAAATAAAGCAGTAACATTTAAAACTTGTAACACCTTAATTTACCCTCCTGACTATAAAATTAAATACATCAAAGTTTATATAAAAGGCAGTATTAAGTATGTTGTCCTAGTCATGAATAAATAAGTGAAGCTGTCATCTAGTTTTATATCAAAGTATAAAAAGATGACTTAAGATTGTAGAACACTTTGGTTTGGAGACATAAAACTAGACGGCCATGAAGAATGGTAGGACTTCAGGCTTCTATATATTTAAAGACATGTATATTACCTCTATTAATGTGAGTAAAAAAATCACATAGTTACAGAAAAGTAAAGTGATGTATTCAGCAAAAGTAAAGTTATTAGATTTATCTTATGATTATATGCAAGTCCTGAAATAAATATTTATGTGTGTTCAATGTGGTTTATATTATGAAATTAAAATAATATAAATTACCATTAAAAATCCCTTGGGATGATATGGTGAATTCTAACATGTTTCATTCAAAGAATCAAAAGATTTCAATCACAGGATCTCCCCTTTGATTGTCACAATAATCTTATTTGGTGGTGGTGTGTATGTTACTCTGTGTGTGTGTGTGTGTGTGTGTGTGTGTGTGTGTGTGTGAGAGAGAGAGAGAGAGAGAGAGAGAGAGAGAGAAGGAAGGAGGGAGGGAGGGAGGGAGAGAGGGAGGGAGGGAGACAGGCTGGCTTTAT